>CM033714.1:6778253-7109097 GCA_019671005.1 Hibiscus mutabilis | reverse complement strand
GATACAGTAAAAGAAAAGTTAAGTTAGATGAAATAAAAACATGGTAAAACACAGAAGACCATGCAATAGTTTATACAGGGATGTGAGAACTAATATGTTCGGAAACTGATCCTAACCTGTTCAGGACTCCACCTAAAGCACATGGGATGAGAACATCACATTCATGTACAAGCACTTCATTTGGATCCATGGAATCTCCATCGCTGAAGCTTTTCAAACTTCCAGTAGCTTCTTTATGCTTTAGCAGTTCTGGTATGTCGATTCCCTTTGGATTCTTAACAGCACCGGTTATGTCACTCACCGCAATAACCTTACCGCCCTTCTCGTGTATGAGCCTTGATGCCCAAGACCCCACATTACCAAAACCCTATGAAAATTGAATAATAATTAAAAGAAGAAGTTACGAAGCACCTCAGAGGGAAATGCATTTTAACCATGTAACAATTCATGCTGACTATACCTGAATAACAAACGTCATCCCCTTTATTGACTTCCCATATTCAGCAAGTAAAGCTTCAGTTGCATATACAACACCACGCCCAGTTGCAGCCTCTCTGCCTAGCGATCCGCCAAGATCCTAAGATTTCCAGTATAAGTATATCTAGCTTTTGTTATTCTGCCCAATAATTGCTAAGTTCGTCAAACATTCATTAAAAGCATTAAATCTGTCTTTAGCACTTACTATAGGCTTCCCTGTAACAACAGCTGGTGAGTGTCCATGAAACTTTGAGTATTCATCCAGAATCCATGCCATGGTCTGAACATATTTATTCTTAGTATATTTAAATAATTTATCAAATCAAACTAAATGGAATTCAAACACATTCGCGATTTGCAAACCGAAAGAAAGTACATGAAAAATTGAAACATAAAAGTGAGGACCGTATAACCTGTGCATTAGTCCCCATGTCTGGTGCAGGAACATCTGTATGTATACCAATAAGATCATGGATCTTTTGAGTGAAGACTCGAGTTAGACGTTCCAATTCACTCTTACTTAAATCCCTAGGATTGCATCCAATGCCACCTTTTGCACCGCCGTAAGGAATGTCAGCTACAGCTGTCTTCCAGGTCATTAGTTGAGCCAGGGCGTTTACTTCATCAGGGTCAACCTTTAAGCAAAATTAACAAACATAGATCATGAATCCGAAAGACGTTTCAGCTCTTTTATACCGTCAGATCAAGCGCACGCTGACACGCACAACTGAAATTCCATGTCGAAATTTAGAATAGAGGAAACAAATCAGATGTAGAGGGCATATTCGAAGTCAGAACATGAGAAATCCATGCTAAATTTCATTGAAGTTGGGATCTAGAAGAACAGGGCCTATATATTAGGTAAAGTAAAAGGCTAAATTGATATCTAATTCCTCAGATGCCAAGGTTTAGATTTTCAATTATTATCATTACTGGCCTAAAAAGGTGCAGAAAATCTATTAAAAAAAGCTCTAAAAGGAAATCAGAGATTACATCAGTGCAAGTAATTCCACAAACATTAAATAAAAAGCAAAAGCTGTAAAGTTGATTTAGCAAACTAAGAATCCACAATTAAACAAACCAGAAAAATCACTAAGGGGAAAAAATGTCTTCTCTTTCTAACAAAAGGAAACATAAAGAAACAATCAGGTCATAAAACAACAAGAATAATAAAAGACAAGAATCCAAACAGAAAGTGAAACACCTCAGGATGATATCTGATTCCTCCTTTCATGGGACCACGAGCATTATCATGTTGTACTCTAAATCCAACGTACGACGCCAAGGTTCCGTCGTCTCTGGGAATCGTGCACTCCACCTGATCGAGAACAAACACCAAAGAAATCATGATCAAGTTCAAACTTCAAACCAAACCACCCAAAAGGAAGAAGAGGATTTCGTAGCAAACCAATACCTTGATTTCTCTGAAAGGGATGAGAAGACTCTTCTCAAGCTTAGAGTCCAACCCAAGTAAACGGGAGGCCAGTCGGAAATTGCGGTTGGTTGCGGCAAGAGCATTCATGGCTACCTACTGGCTACTACTACTACTGGGAAATCGGAAAACAAGAAAAACCCAGAAAGAAAAACAAGAGCTGGTGAGTTAAAACAGGGGAGAGTAAAGAGAAACAGGTTGATTAGTTAACAATTGATGAAACAATGACAAGGAAAACAAAAAGAATGCCTTTCCCCGAGAAAAAGAAGGGGGGGGGGGTCTAATCTATATAGGAAAGAGCCGTAAATAAGGCGACATTTAGGCGGAGGATAATCAATGAGTTGTACTTCCAATTTTTACAAACTTATTTATTAGGACACAATTTTCAACTATACAATTGTCTTATATTGGATATATACGGAAAATATTTTTATTATATTGGTGTAAGTTGATTAATTTTAAGTTCATTGGATTTTATTTAATATTTAGAGTTTAAAGTTTAAAATTTAGTTACTTATTTTTAATATAGATTTTTTTTGTTCTTTTTCTCTTTTCTAATACTGAAAAATTAAATTTTAACTATAATCTTAAATTTAAAAAATCTTAAACCATACGCCCTAAAACCTAACAAATACATCCTAACCCTAATTTTATAGTCCTAAAACTTTAAATTCTAAACTCAATCCCCTAAAATATAAAGTAAAAAACATTTTTCATTATCAGTGCATTGCATATTTTCTCTTAAAATTTATTATTTAACTTTACGATTTATAATTTATGATTTAGATTTTAAGAATTAAAATTTTAAGTTTTGTTTGGATGAGTGAGAAAATGAAATGAGAGAGAAAAAATAGAAAGAAAAAATAAGTCATTCCATTGGAAGAAATAGTTGAAAAAAATGAAAATGATGTGAATTAGTTTAAAATCTATTTTTATTTATTTTTTCTTCTCATTTTTAACTCTACCAAAAGACATTATATTTTCTTTAAAATTTTCATTTTCTTGCCAAGCACACAAATGAAAATAAAAAATAAAATTTTCTATCTCTTCAATTTTTATGCTTTTAATTTTCTTTTCATCCTACCAGTCAACGTCTTAAAATTAGAATTTAAGACTTTAAATTTATATTTAAAATAGACAAGTTTTATTCCATATATATCAAGGATTTATATCCAATATCGGTAGAAAATTTTTAGTTTTAATATTTAAGTGTATTAATTTAAAATTTATAGATTATGGTTAGGATTTAGAGATTAGAGATTAAATTTTAAGTTTTAGGGTAATATATTGAGGATTTGGTTTTAACATTCTATTCTCAACCCCTAAATTCTAAACCCCTAAATCTTATATCCTAAACTAAATCTCTACATTCTAAAACTAAGGTAATTGTGAAAACTAAAACTTTTTAACGTCTGTGTATCAAATAATTATTCATATATCAAATCCAACAGGTGGTATATTAGAGAGAAAGACCAACAACTCCGCCGAAACTTTCTTTTTCCTTTATAAACAGGAGTTTACAGTGGTGCCCATGGAAATGGTGCTTCGATGTGATATTCGATTGTTGTTTTAGATTTTGTATTTTTATTGTGTTTAATTATATTTGTAATATTTAGATTTATGTGAGTTTAATACTATAATAAATTTATTTATTTTATTAGATAAATTACACCAGATACTGTCAAACTATTGGTGCATACTTGTTTATATTACTAAACTTGAAAAATATTTAAATCTAATGTTAAACTTTAGTTTATATGGTATAATTTACCTTGTTTTATATAGTATTTTTATTAATTATATTTTTATTGCGTTATATATAAATACAAATGATTTAAATAACTTAAAGACACAAATTATGTTTTTCAAAAAAAAAAAAAAGAGATTCAAACTATGAAACTTGTTAAATGCAATTTTTACAATGAAAACCCAGCGTACCAAACATCCGCTGCCGTAATTGACTTGGTAAAGCTTAATTAACGATATTTTTTTCACTTTACACTTTATAAAGTATTTTGTAAACACAATTGTCACATAGATCATTTATCATAACAATTTTTTGTCTGGATACAATTTTTTTTTCACTTTACACTTAAAAGTATTTTTACGTTTCAAACATTAATAATCGAAAGAAATAATAAAAGTGTACATTTTCCAGTATTAAAATCTTAGTTTTAAAAGACATAGAAATCAAGGTAATAAGTAAATTAATACTATTTCTCCCATTAAAACTGTCGAATGTTTAATATTTTTTTGTCAAAATTTTCAATTTTAACTTCTTATAATTTAAATTTTATTATTGATAAAAGTATATAAAAAATATATATTTTAAAAATTGTCAATCAAGTAATTTTAAAAACTACCAGTCAAGTACTGTTAATTAATTAAAATATTTAAATAAATTATAATTAAAGTTAAAAATTTGACAAAAAAATATCAACATGTGACTATTTTAGTGGGATAAAAAGAATAATACTTTTTTAAAAAAACTTGACTTCTAGAGTTAAATGAACATCTTAATACCAAAGTTTCTAATAGCCAAAATTTCCTATTTTAAATCATAAAGCTCAATCTTACTCCAATCTTTTAATTAATATATTTTTTTATAAATATAAACAAAAAAATCAAAATATTATCACAAATATGCCACTCTTTTGTTAGGATTGAAGCAAACGTTTAAAGTTGCCTAGTACAATAACATTTTCAGTCCTTGAAACTTTGACATTCTATCGAATTTGTATAATTTGAAACCATTTAATAAATTTAACTCTTCATATTAAAAATTCCATCACTTTAGTTTTTTTATTGCGATATTGTCAAAGTAAACGAACCCATCGAATCAAAGCAATGGTTGGATAACTACATTATGTCATAAAGCATTAACAAGTTACTGTTAAATTATTATTATACCAAGAAAGTACTATAGTATTTTTGAGAAAAAAGAATAAGTAATTCAGGAGAATAATGACTAAAATGATAAAAAATTTAAATACGAAAGGTTAAATTTATTGAATTATTTTAAATTAAGATAAAACTAATAGACTATATCAGTTTTGAGGATTAAAACTGTTATTATACAAAATTACGTCACTATTCATGTGTAACACCCCAAGATTTTAAGAGTAAAGAAAAAAAAAAAAGAATATGTAGCTAAAAAGGGGGTTTGAACCTGTAGCCTTGGCTGTTGAGGCTAAGAGTTTAACCAATTGTACTAAGCTTATGCTTAGGTATATTTTACCAAGAATTAATATTATGCTAGTGGTTCGGTTACACCGAAAATAAAATAAGAGTCTGAACCAAATCCCACATGAGATTATTAACATCCCAAAAATATCTGAATATTTTTCTCTCTCCCAACCCTCCATCTTCCCCAAACCTTTCAACGCCCTGATTTCCGACACCACTCAGCCGTGACCGCCACCACCCTCACCAAACGAACTTTCGTTCCGTCCTGACCTCGGCCACGGTAGTCACTCGCAGAGCTGGACCGCTGTTTGCCGTGAAGAGTCGGTTGAAGGTTCGTCAATAGCCATGTTCGCTTCTCTTTGTTTACCTTCGATTCTGGCCACCTTCGTCGCCGGCTGAGCGCGTCGTTGGTGCAGAAATGATCAGCGGGTGGAGGAGTACAAAACCCCTCTGTTCGATCGTTTCTCTAACACCGGGAGAACCCTCATTGGAGCTACGCATTTTCTGCGGATGCCCCTTTGCATTTTAGGTAAAATCGGTGCGATTCTGACCAGGTTCTGATGTTTAAGTGTTGTGGTTGATTTGTTGTGCTGATGCGCTTTCATTTTTGCCAAAATTAATGCCAAAAGTGTCACCGGCGTGTCGCAACCTTTTTCGAGGTGTTTCGACATTTTAAAAAAACAAAATCAACGAAGTCACCATCATTTAAAAAAAAATGTGATTGGATCACCTAAAATCGGGTTATTTTAATAAAAATATTTTATTTTATTAAAACAACGGTTTTGGTATGTAAAAAAAAACGTGTTCGAGAGTTGATTACGTGTAGAGAAGGGTTAACACCTCCACAACGCTCAAAAATTGTTACCTAGCCGATTACAAAATGTTTTGATGTCGAATTTTGCGAATTTTTATAACA
Organism: Hibiscus mutabilis; assembly: GCA_019671005.1. Classification (NCBI taxonomy): domain Eukaryota; kingdom Viridiplantae; phylum Streptophyta; class Magnoliopsida; order Malvales; family Malvaceae; genus Hibiscus; species Hibiscus mutabilis. Next base: position 7,103,086 of record CM033714.1, on the reverse strand, counting down.
CTTAAAATTATTGTCCGTTTATAAACTTAATACTATCTTAAAGGTCTTACTATTCGAAAATAAACTCCAATCACCGCCAACACTTCTAGCGTTAACCCGTCATTTTCGTTTAGTAAGACACCGCATCATTTTAATTCACTTTTTATCAAACAAAGGAAATTAATTTGTTGAAGATTTTTTATTCTAAGTTAAAATTTATTAATCCTAAAAAAAGTCTAAATATTTTTCCTATTTATGGATTTAAGTTTTTATTAAGTGTATTTTATTTTCATGAAGAAAATTTTATTAAAAAAAAGTCTTTATCTAAGGTTTGAAGAACTTATTCTTAAGGTTAACTTAATACTAAAGCAAAACAAGAAAATAAAAAATAAATAAAAATTTAAAAGTTTTTTAAGGAACTTAGATCAATTCTCGTTGATTTTTTTATTCTCTTTTTTTTGTAAAACAACTTTAATTTTCTTTTTTTAAAAAACTTGTTGTTGTTCTTATTTTTTTATTTCTAAAGACTATTTTATTTAAAACTTCTTTTTTGTTGTGTTTTAAAAAATTGTTTTTATTCTCTATTTTTTCATATTCGAGAGTTTTTTATTTTTATGCTTTTCTTGCTTTTTGTTTTAAAATTTTCATTATTTGCGTTTGAAAAAAAACTTTTTATATGATTTTTGAATAAGAATCTTTATTTTTAAAAGGGTATTTAATATTCAATAGATTTATTCTTGTTTAAAGATTTTATAGAAAATTTTATTTTTAAATTTTTATGCTTTAAAGTAATTATTTTATTTTTCAAAATGGGTGGCTGCCTTTTAGTTAATTTTCGTTTTTTTAAAAGAATAATAAAAGGTTGGTTTCAAAGATGGTGTTTGGACCAAAGGGGGATGGGTTAAAGGCCCACTTTTATTTACAAACAACCCAAATATTTTTTAAAAGAACTTGGATGGATCAAACATCATTTTTTTTAACAAGAATTAAACTTGTTCTTGGTGTTCATCAAAGAGGATGAACAAGGAGGAGGGCCACCGTGCCGGCCATCATCCACCGGCGCTGGCCGCCGCTCACTGGCGGTGACCTCATCCCATTATTATTATTATTATTATTATTATTAAAAAAAGAGGTTTAAAACTCTAAAAATTAGATTTTAAATTGAACTAAAACCCGGATTTTAAACATATATGAACAAAGGAAGAACATCACATGAACAAATTTATATAAGAAAAACAGAATTAAAATTAGAAAAGAAAAAATGGAGAAATTATACCGATGAAGAGAAGAACTTCTAGCTTCTACTCCTCGCAAAAATTCAAACCAATTCTGCTCAAGACACGAACAAATTCCAACCACTTTTAGATGATTTTCGGATGAAATTCTTTGGTGAATTCTTGGATGAATTGATGGATAATTCGTGAAGAACAAGTAGGAGTTAGAGCTCAATTTATAGTGTTCAAGAGCTCGGGAAACAAGGAAATTTGGGGATACAATCCCTTGATTTCGTCCAAATTAAACCAACAAATAAACCTGATTATTTGCTTTCTCAACGTGATTGAAAATCAGCTCTGATTTGGCTCGAAGGAAATTTGGGTGTTCTTTTCTTAACCCGAAACTAGGTTTTTGGCCTCTTTTTCTTCTTGTTTGCAGGTGATTGGACGGCGGCAGAGGACAACAGTGGCGTTGGGAGTGGTCGGTCAAGGCGAGTCGGCTGGTACCCACATCGGCGGCCGCCGATGGCTGCAGCGCGGCGGGGGAAGCTACGACAACAACTGCTGTCGAAGAAAGGGAGGGGTTGGGGGAGATGATCCCGCGCGCATGTAGCACACGCGCTTGGTCATTCTAACAGCTAAAATAGGAAAAGTTCATCTAATGTGTCAACCGTAGCCAACCACTTATCTTTGCTTCCAGCAATGATTTGCAGCCTCATCATTGCACTTCCTTTCCAAGGCAAATAAGTCTTAGCTTATCTCATGTTGCAACAGCGGTGACTTCTCCCCCACAACCAGCAGCAAAAACTCACTGGTATCAGAAAAGCACTACAAGCAAGACTAGACATTGATCTAGTCTTGAATGATATTGATGGGAAACTTGATGAATTTTGTGAAAAGTGAGTTCAACAAAGCGAGCCTTCAATAATTCTTCCATTCAATTTCTTTTTCTTTTTAATTTTAAAAGGTAAAACATGAGTTACAGTGGCATGTCAACACGTTCCTTCATACATGGAGTCATGGCTTCTATGTGGCTTTATATCGGCAACGTCAAAATATTGAAATTATTAAAATGCTACATAGACAGCTTTAACGGGAGTAACAATGTTAACAATTGGATTTCAATTTTTAAATAAAAAAAGAAGAGGAACTACATTACTAGAATTAAAAGTAGAGGGACTAAATTTCAAATGTGTGAAGAATACAGGGAATACGAAGGGACTAAAAATTTTATATTAGGCCTTTGTACTTTAAAAACCAAAAGGTAGGAATCAAAACACATTTTTATCTACTATATCAGAACAATGACACTCCATGCTCATAAGTACATTGATTCATATAATGCAAATTAAGGAACCCAAAGTCCCCAAATGTAATTACCTGGCATTTTATGAGGAAGCGCAGGTGAGCCCTTTAAGGCATCTGAAATAGCCTGAGATTACACAGCCGCAGCAAATTACCCATATTCTCAAACCGGAACACTTTTGGAACCCAAAACAAGCAACAAATAGTAACAAACCCCTAGCATCAACTTCACCGGCCTTAGTAAAACCACCCTCAGTAATCAACCTCTTTCGCCACGCAATGGCGGCTTTCTCCCGGAACCTTAACCCTACCTTCACTGTGTAAGCCTCCCATCATCAAAAGGAAAAACTCCAACACCGAGACGGAGGCTTGCCTTGCCGGAATCATGGGCGAGTCTTTACTGTAAGCCTTTATTCCTTGTAGAAAGAACCTCCCGATGCAATCTAAAACCAATTTGGCGGGTTCTGGGACTTCTTCTCGTGTAATACCCAAATTTTCTCCGGATAATAATATATACCAAAAAAAATCAATGTACCTAATTTTAATTAATTCATTCCAATTTACAACTCATCTTTGGTACCTAAAATTAATCCATTACCCATTATATATCTAACCCGAGCCCACTTAAAATGGCCCAAACTAAACACAACCTACCCAATAACCCATTTACACTAGCTGCCTCTTGGGTGTACCCTCACCGACTACTCCAGCACCCGTCGTCATGTGCATAAACCGTGACCTCCACACCAAGCAGCACCCCTGGTTGCCAGCTGCTAGCACCCTAGTCCCGATCCAAGCCTCTCACACGTGAGCAGCTGCTAACAACCAATGGTCCCCCTTGCTCCATCTGTAAAAGGAGACAAAATTACCCTGATCCAACGGCTACGGAAAAAATCGCTTGGTAGTGTTGGCCGGTCGAAAAACTCGCCAGACGACGACTCAGCGGTGTAAGAAAGCAACGGCTATGGCTTTCTTGTTTGAGAGAGTTGTTTTTTTCTTTTGTGGAGAAGAAAAGCAAAGTGAAATAAGCAAAGGCCTCCCCGGTCTTTAGCTCGACCCGCGTGTAGCCCAAAACAAGATCCGACAAGCTCTTTTGACTCGGATCCAACTCGCGACCTAGACTCGTTCCGTGGAAACTCGCACTACAACCCAAGACAGTTACCAAGCCAGTGTTTGTAAAGCCCAAGCACTTGGGTTTTGGGTACACTCTTTCCTTTAGCCTATTAATAAATGTAACTCATTCTCATGGTTTAATAGAAATGTTAATGGGTTTATTGATGATCCATTCTATTTATTTAAATTTCATTATGACTTGTTTTTTTTCTTGCATGTTATTTTAATTATATTATTTGTTCGCGCGTTTATCTTGTAGCATTTAGAATTATGTTTCAATGCTTCGATACCCTAATGAAAGTGTTGTAACACTCTCGACCCGGATGTCACATTTAGGCTTCAAGATCAATCCACTACCATAAAATTTTTAAACTAGTTTAGCCCAAACCACATCCATGTTCATAAAATCCATTAAATTCAAATATTTTGACATAGATAAATAGTCAAAAAGTTACATGGGAGCTCTATTTAAAATACATAGTTAAAAGCATCCGACTCACAAGTTAAAATCCAAAATAAGAGTTAAACATAGGGTCCTATAAATACATAACCCAATATAATCTAAATACTGCTTGGATACAAGTCGATGTTGAAGTCCTACTCCGATGGTACTTCAACAATGTACGACAACCTACTAAAATGCGAACATAAACAACAACTCCAAACGTTGAGCTAACGAAGCTCAACGGATACACTTCCACTCAATCATGCTTCATGCAAATCATAAATATGAGCATGTAACTAAAGATGATATCATGACAATACAAATACATATGTCACTATCTCTAGCCGCCTAAACACATAACAAACAACAAATGATGCATTAATCTCACACAGCACAAATGCATCATACCAAACAAACTTGGAGTGAGGCTTGGTGTCAGACAGCCTTGGGAACGTACACTCTTACTCGGAATCTCTCATCGAGTACCATCGGATAAGGCCCGATGTCACACAGCCTCAGGAATGTACATTTGTAATATCATCTCATGGTATTGCAACAGCTTTCTGGGTATTCGGATCCCATCAACCAAGGTGACTCTACCACACATGTGCCCTTGCGTGTTACACAACATTATTGGATCCACTAAGGATCCCTATTGTTACTATTACAAACAAGTCACCTAAGGCTTTACTAAGTCATTACACATTATGCTCGTATATGAGGTTTAAATCGCGGTTTCTCAGTTTTACTATTTATTTTATCACCTTAGAAGCCCATTGGGCCATAGTCCTCGAATTATAAACTCTTTAAACTTAAAACATAATTTTCAGGCAAATTGCTTAGTGGGTACCGGTACTAGCCTTGCGTACTGGTACGATACCGCTTTGATACCGGTACTCGCATGCATACTGATACGGTTTGAGCTCACTGGAATTTCACAAAGCTTTGTGGTAAAATTGGACACCTCATTGATTGTTGCTGCTATCATTTCGATAAGAGCTTTCTAGAGGTTACTACTAGAGCTCATAACAGTGATGGTTCATCTTCTACTCATGTTTGCTCTATTGATACTGCTAATGCTTTTCCAGCATGTAATACTACAAGAATGAACAACTCAGCTGGTGCCTGCAATCAGTGCTCTCGACCTCATTCACTGTCATCATCTGGATCTCGTGAGTCTTATTTCGTCGATACAGGAGCTACACACCATGTCTCACCTGATTCATCTGTGGCTCATCAATGTTCTGATTACATTGGATCAGGTAAACTTCTTGTTGGAGATGGTAAGGGTCTGTGTATTTCTAAAGTTGGTTGTGCTTCGATTCGCTCTACTTCACGTGTTTTAATGTTGCATGATCTTTTTGTGGTACCTCAGATAACTAAGAACCTTCTTTTGGTGTCCAAGTTTAATAGGGGTAACCATATCTATTTTGAATTTCATGATGAGTATTGTGCTGTTCGTGATGAGCTAGGGAGAGGAGTTACTGCGGGGAGTTGCTGAAGATGGTTTATATGTTTTCAATAAATACACTAGTTTTACTGGTGATGATTGTATTGAGTCCAATGTTGTTCAATTTGGTGATAGTATGGAGTCAAATGTAGTTCAGTCTAGTAGTACTGATATTGATGTCTAGCATTGGAGGCTGTGTCACCTGCCCATGCCACGTTGGCCAAAGTTTTAAGGAAGTGTAATATCTTTTTACGTATTAATAAAAATCAGGTTTGTTCTGCTTATCAACAAGGTAAGAGTCATAAGTTGCATTTTTCTGCATCTAGTACTATTTACAACCAACCTTTCTAGCTTCTGTTACATACTTATGGGGACCTGCAAATGTATCTTCTGTTGGTTTCGCTTATTATGTGTCCTTCGTTGACGCTTACTCACGACATACTTGGTTGTTTTTTTTGAAAGCTAAGTTTCAAGCAGTTCAAGCCTACAAGTTGTTCTCTAAGCTTGTCAGCACACAGTTTGGGGCTATGATAAAAGAAGTACAAAACGAATGGGGTGGAGAGTTTCAAAGTTTGTCCTCAGTTCTTGCTGAGGCTGGTGTGTCTCATAAAGTGATGCATCCTCACACTTCTGAGTACAACGGAGTAGTTGAGCGTAAACATCGTCAAGTTGATGAAGTTGCGCTCACCTCTTTAGCACAAACCTCGATGCCTCTTTGATTCTGGTCTTTTGTTGTTGTTAGTGTCGTGTACTTGATCAATCCTCTGCCCTCAAGTGTGCTTGGTGATGAATCTCCCTTTGAAAAGATATTTGGAAAGTCGCTAGACTTTTACTTTATGAGAGTGTTCGGGTGTCGCTGCTACCCTTGTTTGAGGCCTTTTGAGAAGCACAAACTTGACTTTCATTCACAACTGTGCACGTTTCTCGGATATAGTCCACAACATAATGGATATTAGTGCCTTTCTCCTCAAGGTAAAGTGGTTATTTCGAGACATGTGGTGTTTGACGAGTCTATGTTTCCATCTACAGGTACTGGTTCCACTAATGTAGGATATGTTCCAAAGCAAATACCTGTGTCTATTTTTCAGTCAGCTTCTTTGTGAGTTGTGGCTGACGTGGGCTCACAATCTATGCCAAATGTCAACTACCAAGCCCATGCTACTCCAACTATCTCTGCCACAAGTCATAGTACTTAGGGTTGAAGTGGTTCTACTGTACTTGGGGTTATTGGTGAAACTTCAGATCCTTGTGAGACGTTGGTAGTGCATGGTCAGAATGATACGGGTGATACGCCTCAAACATCACGTGTTGCTCATAGTCTGTTGATGGCAACTCAAGGTCCTGATATCAGTAGTCCTCCGATGGTGTCAAGCTCTAATGAGGCACAGTCAGTGGCTCTTGTCCAACAACAAGGTACTGATCATAGTACTCATGTTTTAGATCTCCTTCCAGTAATGATATTGATGATGTGGATGATTCTCCTATTGCGAGTAGTCATCTCAGTGCTTCTATTGATAATTGCCCTATTGAAAGTTCAGTGCTGCCATGTGAAAATGTTAATTCTCATGTTATGTGTAATCCTGTTAGTGATTATAGTGATAATTGCCTTGTTGAAAATCATGTGCTGCCAAGTGAAAATGTCAATACCCACTCGATGATTACTAGAAGTAAAAGGGGTATTTTTAAACCAAAATCATATACGACTGTAGCATCATCTTCCGATGAAGTTCCCATTAGTGTGTATCAAGCCTTAGATTCATCCACGTGGAAGGCTGATGTCCTTACTGAGTATAATGCTCTAATTTGTAATGGTACGTGGGCACTGGTTCCTCTGCATGAGGGTCGGCAAACAATAGGTTGTAAGTGGTTATTTTAAGTTATGGGTTTTGGATTTTATAAACATAAGAATTAAATCTAGGTCTCGAAAGATGAACATAATTTGCTTTTTTACTAGACCACTTGTTGGATTTTTCAAAATATGTTTTTTTTTACAAATATTAATCTTACCTACGGGGGAGAGGAAAGAGAGACTCTAGGAAAAGAAAGATGGTGCTATTAGTAGGTTTAAAACCATGATTTAAAGAAATATGAGGAAACGAAGATAAATGTTAAAGAAAACTATTGCAAACATTCGAGTGCTAAAAATCTAACATTGTACCCAATTTTATTTTCCTTTCAGTGAACACTGGTTTGTTTTTCATTCTATTTTTTTAATGTTATTGGGTGAGTCTATTTGTATTCAAAAGAATGTTATCAAGATTTTGGATATAAATCTCGAGGGTTTACGTACGAATACACATTGTGCTCGGCATAATTGGCTATAATAAATGGACCCAATTTAATACGACCACTCCTTCATTTTAAGGGCACACTCCATCTCAGTGGTTAATACTTAATATATAGTGATCTTTTATGATAGTGACTTTTCAATTAATTCAATCATGGTGCTTTTAACTAACAGCACTAATGAACCGTTCAAAAAAAAAAAAAAAAAAACTGGGCCCAGGGAGTAGCAAAATGAAGCTTTATCTGACTATGTTAAACATGGCTTCTCACAGTAAGTTCCACTTTTGTAAAAGCAGTTAAAGCTTATATGAACTCTGGGGATGGAAGGAGAAAGTGTAAAATGAGTAGGAATGTAGGATTGTAGTATGTTATGTCACTCGGATTGATGTGTGACTACTAAATACGGGTATATATAGTTAAAAGAGATAATTAACTACTATTTATATTTGTGTTGAAAGCGGAGTTGAACAAGAATATTTATGTTCTTTTAATAACGAGATTGATTCAAGTGGTAAATAGTTTAATATTGTTTAAATGGGTTTTGAATTTGAGATTTTGTGTATGTTAAAAATTATCGCCAAAAGACTTACTCACCAAAACTAAATGTGCGACATAGGTTGGTCCTGAAAAACCATAAAGGCAACAAATTTTTTTTCTTACAATATTGTGGTTAGATTTTTTATTTCATGATATGTGGTTCATTTATTTTATTATTTTATAATCTATTGTAATTGCTACAATATCAAAAAAATCACTTTCTTTACAAGCTGTCATTACAGGTCACTTTAACAAAGTTAATTAATTATTCTATTGATTTAATAAAAATTACCGTAACAATGAAATAAAAAGTAGTCCAAACCTTCAAATAAAAACCCATCACCAATATGCTAACAATTATCCATACAAAAATCTTTATAATTGGTTTCTATCCGGTGTTTTAAGACCCATTTATCGACGGCTATAACTCAAAACACATCAAACACCCTATCGGTGTCTAGCCAAACCTTCATTTCTCGACCCTCCTTGAAGATTTTACCATGAAGCTCTATATTACCCTCTTAAACTTGCAGATATAAAACTATAGACTGTAATTAAGAACAAGCCAAGAAAAAGAGTTGTTACCTATTGTCTTTGTTTTCTTCTAGTTTTCACTCTGTTTGCTTGGGAATTGTTTCCCCGGAGAACTGAAATCAAATCACATGCAGAAAATGAGTCCAGACGATGGAAACCGGTACCATCACCACCACCATCATTCCGATACAGAGGTTTTAGGAACCGACAAAGTGCCCCATAGCGGTCCACTGAGTGGCTCTTTGAACAAAAGGGTAGGCAGAAAAAGTGCCCGGTTTAACGTCCCTGGCTCAAGTTCTTCAAAAGATGATGGCTATGTTGAGGTTACCCTGGATGTTGGTGATGATTCCGTGGTGGTTCACAGTCTAAAGGCAGCAAATGGAGGCGATTCGCAAGACGACCCCGAGCTAACTTTGCTGGCCAAAGGCCTTGAGAAGAAATCTACAGTTGGTTCATTAATGGTGAGGAATGCTTCGGCCAAGATTAGGCATGTGGGGAATGAGCTTAAGCGCTTAACAACCTTCTCCAAGAAGTCTGCTCGCTTTGATAGGACTAAGTCTGCGGCAGCTCATGCTCTAAAGGGGCTTAAGTTCATAAGCAAGACTGATGGTGGACATGGATGGGCTGTTGTGGAGAAGAGGTTTGATGATATTTCTGCTTCTAGCAATGGAGTTTTGCCTCGTTCACGGTTCGGCGAATGCATAGGTATGTTTTGATATGATAATCAATGTGCAAATCTAAACTATGATGATCAATATGTGACTCAAATGTAATTGCAGGGATGGAGTCTAAGGAATTTGCAGGGCAGTTGTTTGATGCTCTTGCTCGAAAACGGAACCTTCAATGTGATTCGATCGATAAGGCTCATCTCAAAGAGTTTTGGGATCAGATCTCGAATCAAAGCTTCGATGCGAGGCTTCAAACTTTCTTTGACATGTAAAATTTGCTAATTATGTTTTTCTTTTTCTTAACCATTTTTTCTTGATTAAATGTATACACCTTGAATTGCAGGGTGGATAAAGATGCAGATGGAAGAATTACTGAAGAGGAAGTTAAAGAGGTATGTGAACTTAATTGCAGCAAACCAAGAAACCTGACCATATTATTCATTTCTCACCGTTGATTTACTTTTACAGATTATCAGCCTCAGTGCCTCTGCAAACAAACTCTCAAGCATCCAGAAACAATCTGAGGAATATGCAGCCTTGATCATGGAAGAATTAGACCCAGACAACCTAGGATACATCATGGTATGTTCAAGCAGTTCTTTCACTATTGTTGTTGGTCCCTAACTGAGTACCCTTGCTTTCTGGTTTCAGTTCAGTGACCAGAATTCTTTGTTTCAAACAGATAAACAATCTGGAAATGCTTCTGTTACAAGGACCGGAGCAATCCGTAAGAGGAGAAAGCCAGAACCTTAGCCAAATGCTAAGCCAGAATCTTAAGCCTACATATGACCAGAACCCAGTGAGCAGACTGTACCGGGACACTATGTATTTCTTGCTAGATAACTGGCAGAGAGTGTGGGTGATGGCTCTCTGGATTGGGGCCATGTGTGGCCTATTTACATACAAATATATCGAGTATCAACGAAGAGAAGACGTGTTTAAAGTAATGGGGCATTGTGTTTGCTTTGCCAAAGGTGCTGCTGAGACACTCAAATTGAACATGGCTCTGATATTGCTTCCAGTCTGCCGTAACACCATAACCTGGTTAAGGAACAAGACAAAGTTAGGATCTGTTGTACCCTTCGATGACAACCTCAACTTCCATAAGGTAAAACAGAACATGTTTTGTGGTATGTTTTTTTTTGTAGTTAAGGATTGAATGAATGCCTAATGGGGTTCATTTGAGTACTTCCATACAGGTGATTGCAGTTGGGATTTCAATTGGGGTTGGCATACATGGGATTTCTCATTTGGCATGTGATTTTCCCAGACTGCTTCATGCCACACCTGACAAGTACGAACCAATGGAAAAATATTTCGGAGAACAAGCCAAGAGCTACTGGCATTATGTGAAGCATATTGAAGGGGTAACTGGGATTGTAATGGTGGTTTTAATGACCATTGCTTTCACGTTAGCTATGCCTTGGTTCCGACGGGGTAGGACGAGCCTACCAAAGCCTCTAAACAAGCTCACTGGCTTCAATGCCTTCTGGTATTCTCACCATCTATTTGTCATTGTTTACACTCTCCTCATTGTCCATGGAATCAAGCTCTTCTTGACCGACAAATGGTACAAGAAAACGGTAAGCAAAGATTACAATAGTTTCCGATTCCAGATATCCAGTTTACATAGTAACCGAAACATACTTTTCGTTCCTTTCTTTGGAAATGACAGACTTGGATGTACATGGCAATTCCAATTTTCCTTTATATCTGTGAAAGATTGACGAGGTTGCTCAGATCAAGCATCAAGGCTGTTACCATACAGAAGGTAAGCAATTTTCCTTTAAGATGATATCTAACAAGTTTCGAATTCGATCTCCGGTATAGCCATTACAATTTGATCCTCGGAAACTTTATAGGTTGCCGTTTATCCTGGAAATGTATTAGCACTTCACATGTCAAGGCCCCATGGATTTAGATACAAGAGTGGACAATACATGTTTGTTAACTGCGCTGCAGTGTCTCCGTTTGAATGGTAAAACCTTTCTTAGCCTTCTACGACCTAGGTCCTAAATTTTCCGTAATTGTATCCTGTGTTGCACTGATACGGATGCGGATACGGATACAGGCACCCGTTTTCTATTACTTCTGCACCAGGAGATGACTATCTGAGTGTTCATATTAGGACACTTGGTGACTGGACACGGCAACTTAGGACTGTATTTTCAGAGGTAATCCTTTAATTTTCAACATTAACGGCACAACCATTAGACTAAGTAATAAATTTGCTCTTCCAGGTATGTCAACAACCTACTAATGGCAAAAGTGGCCTCCTTAGAGCCGACTGCTTGGAAGGAAATAATAACCCAAAGTAAGTCATTATTCATATTACAAGGAAACTGATAACTTCATCTCTTTTTCTGCAAAAAGGGGAAAACAAAGATTTTACATCTTTGGGATCTTCAGGCTTAACTAGATAATTTAACATGAAATGAATAAGAGCTGTTCTAGAAAATGGGTCTTGGCATGTTAGCTAAAAGGTTTTCACAGAAATTTGCTTCTTCTGGTAAAATTGAAGGAGTGGAGCGTTGCTGAAATTAGAATGGCAATCTCTTGTCCCATAGTAATAAAAAAGACAAGTCGAATTGATGAAAGTGAGGCACATAATTTATTAGGGTGTTCAAAACCGGCCTAATAAGTTTAATATTATTATTATATTATTCTGTTTCAATTTCATCAAGATATTTTTTATTTATTATAATTTTGCCCATTACTCATTGTTTAGAAATGTCATTGAAAACCTGGTCCACCATTGCATTTTCTGACTGCAAAAGATATTTATTTATGGAGTGGTGCCCATTGGCTGCTGTAGAAATGTCATTTTTCTTCCTTTGTCACTTGTCCTTGAAATGGTGCCAAACACAATGACATCAGGATCCCTCCAATATCTAAAAGCAAGAAGACAAACACAATGACATCAGGATCTTGAAAATATGCAGGAATACTATTTTATGGCTGCCTGGCAATAAAATCTTGGGTTGGTTAGATATTTACAAACACTAATCTCAAATGTTGTGACTCATGAACTAAGTTATTTGCATGTCAATTAAGAAAAAAAAGGGATAAATTATTTGATGGAATTGCACCAAACCACATAAGAAAGGTGGGGAAAAATGTCATTTTTCATGTTTAGTTGCCTTTTCTTTTTTGGTTTTGCGCTTGTGTATAATAATTATTAGATTTTTATCATTAATTGTAATTTTATTTTTTAATATTTATTAGAATGTAATTTAATTACATTTCTAAAATATTAAACATCATTGATTCAGGGTGTTTAATGTAATTAATAATTATAAAAAAGAGTTTAGATGTTTAGGGTTTATAATTTTAGAGTTTAGGATTTATTGTTTTAAAGTTTTACTGTTGTTAAAATTTTAGGGTTTTAGGGTTTATGATTTAGTGTTTAGGCTTTAAGGTTAAGGTTTAAGGTTTAAAAACTATTATTTAATTAGGTTTTAAGGTTAGGGCAATGCTTTAACAAAATAATAAACATCATAAACTAATGATATTTAATTTTTTAAGAATGAAATTAACTACATTTTAATAAATTCTATTAAAAGAAAAATAACTAGTAATAATAGGAATCTAGTGGTTATCCTACACAACCCTAAGGGTTGTGTATATCAATACCCTTTCTTTTTAGCGTACATGTTTAACTGTTTGATTCATTCGGACAACTTTTTTATGGGTAAATTATGAAATCATCACTAAATTTTACTCTTAAACCTATTTTGGTCACTGGAGTTTTAAAATGTTTAATTTAATCATTGGAGTTTAAACATTAAATGTTGAAGTAAAACTTTTGAAGCGTCCATTTAAAAAGAAAATTTTCAAGATTTTTTGGCATTATGCCTCTCAGATAATGTATTGAGAAACAACAATGTTCAGAAAAGATCCCTTGATAAAAGATTTTTTGGATGGACAAAGTATTTTTCAATAAACCACAGAAATTAGTGGGCCAAGATAAAGAGAAAAGATCGAATTTTCATGTTTGTCTAAGTTGCTTTTTCTTTTTAAGTATACATGACCAAAAATGTTAAATGTCTGAATTTCAGTGAGTAAATTGAACGTTTTAAAACTTTAATGATAAGAATAAGTTTAGGAATAAAATTCAACGATAACTTTCATTTCACATGACAGATGATGTATTAACAATATATTCTTCAATTTTGTTTGAATGATAGTTTCCCAAGAGTCCTAATTGATGGACCCTACGGAGCCCCAGCACAAGACTACAAGAAATATGAAGTGGTTTTGTTAGTGGGTTTGGGGATTGGGGCAACCCCCATGATCAGCATTGTTAAAGACATCGTAAACAACATCAAATCCATGGCTGATGAAGAAGAAGAAGAAGCAAGTCCTCCACCAAATTCAAAAAGAAAAGACAACTTCAAGACAAAGAGGGCATACTTTTATTGGGTGACAAGGGAACAAGGCTCTTTTGATTGGTTCAAAGGGATCATGAATGAAGTGGCGAAATGGACTGTCACCATGTGATCGAACTCCATAACTATTGTACCAGTGTTTACGAGGAAGGCGATGCTCGCTCTGCTCTCATCACCATGCTTCAGTCTCTCAACCATGCTAAAAATGGAGTCGATGTCATCTCCGGCACACGTGTCAAATCGCATTTCGCCAAGCCGAATTGGCGCAGTGTATACAAACACATTGCTGTTAATCACAACAACGCTCGAGTTGGTACGTAGTATTGCACTGAACCAACAGTTTTTAAACATAAACCTAACATAAACACCGTATGGATACACAATGGTATGGTTTTAATATTGAATCGTTGCGAAAATGACATTGGCAGGTGTTTTTTATTGTGGGGCGCCAGTGTTGACAACGGAACTACGCCAGCTAGCTTCAGATTTCTCTCACAAAACCTCCACCAAGTTTGATTTCCATAAGGAGAACTTTTAATCCACAATAAGGATTTGGAGATGATGTTAAATAGCAATAATAATTAATATAATCTAAGCTAAAGTTTATTTTCCCATCTTTTTTTTTTTTAAAAATTACAGTATAAAGACCTTTGAACAATCATGTCCACATTTAATCCCAGAAGTCTTAAATTTAGTAAGTTTTGTTTTGTCCATTTTTGTGACCACTTGCAAACAGATTTTTATTATCAAACTCATCCTCTCCACCAAAATATTTTCGAAAATATAGTAAAATTTTGAAACGGTCTAGTGGATTTATTTTTTCTGAATTTTTTTTTACATAAAATCTTGATATCTATTCTTATTATGACGAAATAAAAAGTTTATACGATTATGGTATAACATAAAGAAGATTTAAGGTTAGAATTTAGTATTGAGACATTTGTGTCCAAATTTGATGGGTTTAGTCTTAATTGTATAAAAGTTTTTTGGTTTGATGTTAAGATAATATGGTTAAAGATTTATATTTTGACCTATAAACCTTTTTTGTTCTCAAACCAAAATATCTAAATAAAGAATGGGTGATAAATGTAAGGGAAACAGACTTATAAGTGGGTTTATTGATTGAAGATTTAGTAATAAACTTTTCTTGTTTGATATAATTGAAAATATATTTTTATTTATCAAATAACAATTTAAATTTATTCAAAACAAATGTTTATAATGATTTTAATTGAACAAAATTTTGCTAAGTTTGAAAGGTTTAAGTTAAATCTTAGGTTTAAAACTTAAGGTTTAGATGTTAATAATATTTGTCAATGTGGTATTGTGTTACATAATTTGATCAATCAAGTCAGGGACCACTAAAAGTTAAAAAACAATAATAAAGTGGTAGATTTTGGATGGGATAATAAGAATTTTAGCCCTCTATATTTATATATTCTTTTAGTTTGGTTCTAATTTTAAATAATTCAACAAAATTAGGACATTTTTTGGTATTATGCCAAAAATATATTTAGAAAACAATTTAAATTAAAATTTATTTTAGCATTTATATGACAATGTAAACCACCAAACGATTCCTTCTTGTCTACTCTTTCAAATACTATACATTTTGGGAAGAAATAGACTCGAACCTTAGTCATCATATAACGTTGGTTAAATTTTATATATATATTTTGTTTGACTTATCTCAATTTTTATATGCTAATTATTTATTGTTTTCATTTAAATTTGAATTGTTTTTTTTTTTTGTTTAATAAACTTATTATTATATATAAAATTATACAAAACGAGGTGTTCCTTATATTCGTTGATATTGTATATTTTATGTTTGACATTACTTGTTTTTTATTTTATAATTTGTTAGTATGACATGTTTTTTATCATTCATATTACAGTGCTGTTTATTGCTATTTTTTATGTCTAAAATTAGGAGAATTTGTTTTTTATTTAATGAAGAATATTAAGATTATTTTAAGTGAGATTCTAGCTTGATATTATAACATTTTCATAAAAATGACCATTTTTTCGTAAATTGGGATTAACAAGTTATCATTTTCATATTAGCAGTTGAAAAAAAAAGAAGAAAAAAATATTGTTAATTTTATGTTTTTAATTTTTAAATTGATTATTAAAAAATGGATAAAATTGTTATTTGAGATTACTATAATGACAAAATCACCTGTCTTAAAAAATCTAAAAAAAAATTAATGATTAAAATTAAACAATATAAAAATATCGGTCACGAATTAAACTATTCTTTAGCCTGTAACTTGAAGAAAAAAAAAGCAGTGAACATTTATCGTGCAAAAGAAATTAATCAGGAACCGCATCTTAGTTTCTGAAGGCATAAAAATAGGAAGATTTGACCTAAAAACATGCTCAAACATTTGACCCCAACATCTCCACTGTTAAGATGAGAGAGATCCGACACCAAATCAGCTGTTGCAAACCTCCATGTCTTCCTTTTGTTGTGTTTTTATTACATTTACATTTACATTTACATTTACATACACAGATATAGATTTCCCTGTTCCTTTTCTTCTTTAATTAATGCCTTTCTGAAAATTGTTCCCAGAATACCTGAAAATTAATCAAGAGGGCAAGGAGATGTCAGGGAAAAAGGAAAAATCCAGTGAGAAAAGGGAAAAGAGACTCCAAGAGATCTCCCTTCTCCGAACCATTCCTTATTCTGATCATCAAAGGTACTTTTCTTTCCCTTTTTTTTTGACTTTGGTGATAGCCAGATCAGTTATTTAGATAGCAATTAGCAATATCCGCCGATATATAGCAGCAACGGTACAATCTAAAATTGTTATCGTCGAGAATAGTTGTATGAAGCGGAATCACATCAATAGCGGTGGACTGCGATCACAATTTAACGGGTAACGGTCAATTGTGACAATAATGGGTCACTATTCTCGTTATTGTTTCTTTATGTTTTACAATAAGTTATGCTGATTTGAAGAAAAAAATGACCTTAATTCTCGCAGTGACCCCAATAGTATTCGTTATGTCTGCAACTACCATCAAAAAGAGTAAACATCACCATTGGTCACGAAATTATTCTTGCTTTCCTGTTTAGGTCATCAAACTATTATCTTGTGTAAAATCATCACTAACGTTACTTTTTTCCTATTTTGGTTACTAATGTTACTTTTTTCCTGTTTTGGTCACCAATAGATTGCTTCTTTCCAATTTTGATCATTAAAGCGGGAATCCTATTTTTCCGTGAGTTTTTTAACAACGG
Source organism: Hibiscus mutabilis (assembly GCA_019671005.1). Lineage (NCBI taxonomy): Eukaryota > Viridiplantae > Streptophyta > Magnoliopsida > Malvales > Malvaceae > Hibiscus > Hibiscus mutabilis. Next base: position 7,085,917 of record CM033714.1, on the reverse strand, counting down.
GTGACCAAAATAAGAAAAAAAGCATAACATTAGTGACTATCTTGTCAAAAATAATAGTTTAGTGACCTAAATAGGAAAACGATAACAATTTAGTGACCAATGATAGTGTTTACCCTAAAAAATGATTGAAAACGTCACCGCAATTTAAATCCTTGATCGAGAATGGCGCACGTTATTACACTTAGGGTTTGCATATTCTATATAAAAAAAAGGTTTACATTTTAGTATATTTTATTATTTATAATAAGAATAATGATATAGGTGGTGGTCAGAAGAAACAATTGCTGTAGTAACGGGTGCAAATAGAGGAATAGGGTTTGAGATTGCAAGACAGCTCGCAGGCCATGGATTGACAGTAATACTAACATCAAGGGACACCAGTGTGGGGATTGAAGCAGCCAAGGTCTTGCAAGAAGGTGGCTTCAATGTGGATGTGCATCAGCTCAACATCTTGGACAATGAATCTGTGTCTGAATTTACAAAGTGGATAAAAGAAAAATATGGTGGTCTTGATATTCTGGTACAACTCTTTCCATCATTTTTCTTGCTGGCTTAAATTAAATATATATATATATATATATATATACACACACACAGGTATTTATCTATATATATATCATTTTATTAATCGATGTTTTTTTGCAGATAATTATTTATAAATGTTTATCAGTTTATATAATATAAAGGGATGTCAATTTATTTATAAAAAGGTATCAATATTTTTTATATACAAATTATATAAAAAAATACAATTTTTCAAAAAATTGATGAGACCTTCGGCTGCCGGTGTGTGTATTATTAATCGATAGCTTTTCTGTAAGATAAATAACGCCAGGTGTTAACTACAATCTTGGGCCTAAATTCGATGGATTTCGGATTAGATTTAGTGATTGAGACCATTTATTCTGGCACCAAAAATATTATTTAGGGAAAAGACAATGATTAAAAGAAATTATAAAATGATCTATACCGGCAATTATTTGGTTATCATTTTTGTTAACGTTAGCTCACGCCTAGGTAAACTAAATGAGTCCGCCGCAGACTTTTTTTTTTTTCATTTCTTTTTCATTTTGGCTAAAATGAATTATTTTTTGAAAAAAATTACTAAAATATGTCTTTTTTTGTTTTTAGTCCCAAAACTATCCATTGATAAAAAAAAGACAATTACATTCAAATCTTTTGATTTTTTCAACTTAGATAACTAAAAGACTTAAAAGAAGTATAAATAATAGTTTAGGTATTTTATTAAGATTTTTTTAAAAAAGTTTTGAGATTTAAAAGCAAAAAAAAGAAATAGTTTCGTTTTTTGATTTTTCATTTAGACTTTTACTTTATTTTATTTATATATTTATATATTGGATAACTCTTTATTGTTTATTTTCCATACTTAAAACTAAATTTTTATATATATCATAATTCAAAAATATTCAATATGTGATTTTATAGTCACTTTTTGATTTTTTTTCCTAAAACATTTTAGTCCTTGTAATTTTTATTTTCAAAATTTCATCGTGGTCCCTATAATTTTAGTCAACTAACCAAAATGAAAATTAAAATGCAATAAGAATACATAGTTTCCGAATGTAGTATGATTATATAACTACAGTGAATTTGTGTCATTTTTAAACTTTTCAGTTTGTCCATGTAATTTTGATTTTATAATTTTTATATAAAATAAAAATTTTTACCCAAAATCATTTTGACAGTCATTTCAAGTTGTTTATCGTTAGTTGACTAACAATTTTTATTCACATAGGGTCTATTTTGATTCAAAATAAAACATTAAATTAAAATGCTTAAAAAATATGGATCATTTTCCATTTTTTTAAATAAATTATTTTTTTCCCTAAATTTATAAATTATGCCATTTATATATAAAACTTACTTTTTCTACTTCTTCATTTCTATTAATTATTTTCTATGCAAACTAAACTTATATATTTTTCTGATAGAGGATTGAAGATGAAGCTTTGAGGGAAAAGCTAAGCAATTTAGAAACCTATCTGAGGAACTAATTGACAACATGGTGTCCACATTTCTACAACAAATTGAAGATAATACTTGGCAGTCGGGTGGATGGCCTCAAAAGTTTACCGACTACGCCGTATCTAAGCTTGCCGTTAACCTTTACAGTGTGCTAATGGCGAACCAACTCGCCGAACGACCCGAAGGCGAAAAGATTTATATAAATTGTTATTGTCCAGGATGGGTGAGAACTGCTATGACAGGTTGGGCTGGCAATGTTTCGGCTGAGCATGCGGCGGACACAGGTGTCTGGCTTGCTTTGCTTCCCAACAAGGAGGTCACCGGGAAACTATTTGCGGAGAGACGAGAATTGAAATTGTGAGACAATGAAAAGGTTACAGAATAGTAGGGTTTAGAAATCTCCTTTAATTCTTAAAGATGATCTGTTGACTCAAAAGAACACTTTGAAAGAAATTTGTTTATTTTGTTTGGGAGAGATGATCTGCCTAAACAGAGGATAAGAGCTAGCTTTTGTTATTCATTGAAAATGGAAACCCAAAATATGATTGTACTATATATATTTGCTTCAACCTTCAAAGTATTGTTATAGTTGTTAATTTAATAATGTGTTAAAATTTATATTGAACCCAACGAGATTTCAGTGGAAAAGAAGATGATATTTATCCTAGAGACCTGAGTTCATTTAGTTTTATCTGCAAGGAGTGTGTGTCTTATCAAAATGTTAAAAAAAATATTAACAAAAACTACATACCTTATATAATAAAAAGTTTTTTAGTAGTAATTTATGCCACACTTTCAAGAATACCTTATATAATATATAGGTAATTTAATTTTTATAAAGAAGTATTTTTTAAAAAAATAGATTTTGAATGAAAATGTAATTTTTGAAAAGTAGTAGATTTCAAAGAAGTTGATATTTAGAGGCTTAAAATGAAATTTAGGGGCTTAATTGATAAAAATTGGAATTTGAGGATTAAATTATATGTTTTTAAAGTTATGGGTACTTTTATGAAAAATATGGAAGTGCGAGAGTTAAATTGCAAGTTCCAAAAAAATCAGAATCAAATTGTAAAGTTTTAATAATTTGAGGTCAAAAGTAAAAATCTAGAAAGTTTGTTGTCATTTCTGAAAACTCTAGAAAGGTTAGTGTTTCAATTTGTATTTACCTATTTTCAAATTCTATCACGTCAGCTACCGTTAGCCATTTAAAGGTTCAGTGACCGAAATGAAAATTTTTCCAATGACAATAATTTTAATAAAAAAATTGATTTTCAAATCATATTATAAAGTTTTTAAAAGTTTAATGACCACCAACATAATTTACCCTAATGTTAAACATAATTATCAAGTGAATTATGAGTTGAGTATGAAAGGATTTAATATCAAAAATCCAGTTACCAATAATTTTAAACTTCATCATAAACAATTTCATTTTCCTTTTTACAAAAAAAAGGATAAATTATATAAGATATCGCTAAACTTTAGGTATTGTATCATTTTATGTCATTGAACTTTCAATTACTTTAATTATAATATTAAACTTTGATTTTTTTGATAAATCACTAAACTTTAATTTTCGTTTCAATTATTTCACTGGATTGTTAATTCACTAATGATACGATGACGTGGAGGCTAGTACTAATGTGAATCGTGAACCAAAACCATGTTATTCTAGTTCAAGATTCACATTAGCACTAACATTCACGTCAATGCTTTAAGTGAGTTAACGACCAAATGATATAATTGAAGCAAAAATAAAAATTCAGTACTATAATTGAAGTAATTAAAAATTTAATTGTATAAATAATACAACACCTAAAGTTTAATGATATTTTATATAATTTATCAAAAAAATAAAATCAGGGTTGAAATTCTAAATTTAAAATTAAATAAAACATTACTTTGATAATTTTCAAACGGGTTATAGCTAATTTTTAAGGTTTATTTTAACTTTAATACACGTAATATGATATGATTGAGCTGTATGACTTTTTTTAACAGTAATAGCGATTTGTGTAAAGTGATAAATAAAATTATAATACAAAAGCAGACTAGACAAAATTAAAAATAGATCAAATATAGGGGAGAAATTAGATATTAAGCCTTTCAAAAATTAAAATAACTTGTATCATCTACGTGGTTGATCTAAGTAGTGAACAATTTGATATCGTTTAAGTAAGTCTCGAGTTCGAGGTCTTGTGTATATAAAAAAAATTCTTAAAAAAATTCACCAACCAAAATCAGATACATGACATAAGTCGATAATCAGTGTACAATCCTAAGAACTAGAGGTGTAAACGAGCTAAGTCGAGCTCGAGTAGTGCTGAGCCCGACTTAGATCATTAAGAATTCAAGTAGTGCTGAGCCCGACTTAGATCATTAAGAATTCAAGTAGTGCTGAGCCCGACTTAGATCATTAAGAATTCAAGTCGAGTTCGAGCTCGAGTAGTTTTTAACGAGCCTGAATAATTTGAGCTCGACTCAGCTCATTAAGAACTCGAGTCGCGCTCGAGCTTGAGTCGAGTTCAATAGAGTTGAGTGTTGGCCGAACTTTGACCGAGTCAGACTCGAGTAGCTCGCGATCTGTCTCATCTCATTTAAAGCTCTATTAAGAAAAAACTTTGATACACAACTTGATTAAACTAAAGTTTACATAAGCTTATTAATTTTAGGGTTTAAGGTGTTAGTTTAAGGCTTAGAGGTTTAGGATGTTGGGTTTAGAATTTAATTTAGATTTTAGGGTTTAGGACTTATGTTTTAGGGTTATAAGTCTAGGAATTTAGATTTTAAATTTAAAAAATTAAAAAATTTAGTATATTATATTTTCGAGTAGCTCACGAACTTTTCGAGTCTGTTATCGAGTAACTCGATCCAGCTCGTTAAGAACTCGAGTCGAATATTGATTGAACTTTGATCGAGTCAAACTTAAATAGTTCATGATCTATTTCGTCTCATTTACGCTCCACTTAGAACCGACCGGACAGAGAAAAATAAAATAACTTGTATCGAAACATTTCAGAAACAATATTTTTCAACAAGACAACCATGGCAAACACCGGTGAAAAAAAGAAGAGATCCGTAACGTGTTAGACACCAACACAACACCACGTCACCAATATATAGCCCTAAACCCTCGTTTTCAAATCGAAACAAATAACTGCCTCGAAACCCAACAATCCATCTGCTTCATCATCCCGTTTTCACTTTTGGCTATCCCTTTATATCTGGACAATCCTAAATTACTATTTTCCTCTGATCTTTTCACAGGGAATTATATAAGAACATGTGGGTGTTTGGATGAGCTGAGAAGTTTAGGGCAATTATAGCAGTATATATGGAAAAGGGTTCTGATTCGGGTTCGAATTCGGACTCGAATGGATGGAGCCGAGCTCGAGGTTTGCTGGTGAAGACCTTGGTTCTAATTGGCGGCGCATTTTTGCTCAAGAGGTTAACCAAATCCACCACTCGTTGGGACCATGCAAAAATCGTTGCTCGTTCTCTTAGCGGCGAAAAGGTACTTCATTTTCTTTCCCCTTTTGAAATTCAATTTGGGTTTCTATTTTGTTTCTTTATTCGTGTCTGATTGTAGTTCTCGTGGGAGCAAGCCTCTAGAGACCCAAATAATTACTTCAACATTAGGTACTATTTATTTACAGCATCTAGGTTGAAAAAGAAGTTAATTTTAGTTTCTATGGTTGTTGATTGAGCTTCATATTACTTGTTTCTTAGTTTATGTTATGGTTCATGACATATCCAGCATTGGGTATTTGGCTAATGTTTTAAATACAGCGAAATTTAAGAAATCCTGATCATTGCAGAACACTTACTTGTCCTGCAACAGAGATGGTGGATGGTTCAAAGGTTTTATATTTTGAACAGGTTTTTGTTCAACTTGATGCCTTTTCAATCTTTTCGTTTTGAAAGTTTTGTTGATCTGCTTCAATTTAGTGGTTTACACTTTTTTATTGGCTTAGGCATTTTGGAGGACTCCTCAGAAACCCTTTCGGCAGGTAAGTTACCATTCGAAAAGATACACCAACCAGACAATCTCTATGATAATTGAATTCCTTCAGTTATATTCGTGAATTGATATTTTAGCTCGTTTTCACTGGAATGCCTTTACCTCCTACAATTCTGACAGTTTTTTTGGTTGTAGAGGTTTCTCATGGTGAAGCCTTGTCCAAAAGATCTTAAATGCGATGTTGAGGTTTGTTTCTGTACTGATTTATGATAAGAGCTTACTTTTTGGTTGAACAATATCGTGTTTAGGATTTTAGAATAAGATAAAAAGAAGTATGCTAGGAAATAATCTTGCTTACTTTTGTGGAGTTTAAAATCAATGCATTCCTAAATCAATGTCAATCTGTTCTACAGTTACTTTTTATGTTGAGTATATTCACACTATTTCTTTCGGCACGGCATTTGGATTTCTGACTTGTATTTTACTGGCACAGTTAAGTTCATATGCAATTAGAGATGTGGAGGAGTACAAGAATTTTTGTCATCGCCCAAGGGATCAACGACCTCTACCCGAAGAAGCTATCGGTGTAAGCCTTTTCACATTATTCCCTTGTATGCGAGCAACCATGTATATGATTTCATTGATTTTGTTGGTACTTGCTATTTCTCTATTGTCAGCTTATCATGCTTAGGTTCTTGTTTCTTTATTAAATCCGAAATAATTTTCTTTTCTTTTGCTAGTGGTTGATAATCATTTGCATTTTGGCAATAAGACGTTTGGTGCATAAATTTGAGTTGAAGGCCTAGATTTCGGCAATTTTCAGCAATGTTATCATGTTTTGTAAAATTATATTCCCTGAACAGGATATTGCAGAACATCTGACGACTATACATCTTAATCACTGTGAAAGGGGGAAACGCTGTTTATATGAAGGTTCGACTCCACCAGGTGGATTCCCAAATTCATGGGTATATTCCTCTCCCTGTCCATCATGTTGTCATTCATTCATTTATTATTTTCAACTTTGCAAGGTTGTAAATGTTCACGTCTCACATAATCAGATTTCGGTATGGGGCTTGATCTTACAAATATATGAAAAAAAAAACTAAACAAGTGCATATCCATAACAGACACATACCTATTATCTCGTACTCTTTTCCGAGTTAAACTGTTCAAGCAACATAGGAAACAGTTCATTGTGTATCAGCGCAGTGGACGACTATTTAACTAGTTACCATGAATTTTTTATTGCAATGAACGAAGTTGTTCTAACAAGCTCTGATTGCTACTTTTTTTTCACTGTTGGGCTAAGAATGGAGCGACATACTGCACTTCTGAACTTTCGGTTTTGAAGAACAACGAAATACATACCTGGGATAGGGGCTATGATGATGAAGGAAATCAGGTCAATTTCGATGATCTCAGTTATTAATTCCACCGTACTTTTTTCTATAACAATGAAGTGAAAATCTCTGTTAAACAGGTGTGGGGAGTGAAGAAAGGTCCTTACGAGTTCAAGCCTGCATCCGCCTCTAGTTTTAACAGCATGTTCTCGCCTCTAAATTTTCCTCTATCACAGACAATTGAGAAAAGGATAGAAGGTTCGTTTGTGTTGCACGAATAATTGGTTTATAACTTGTTACATATATTTGTTATAGCTTGTAAATTTGAACTCCTTTACATAAGCTTAGAGATGTATTATTTTTTTTGTTTACGAGAGCTTAGATAATGGTAAGTGATATGGATTGAGTCTAGATGTTGCATCATGTGCCTTTTTTAAGGGAAAGGAGTGGACTATTGGGGTTAAACTTCGACATCGTTGTGTAGTCGGACTCAATTGAAACTTCAGATTTTGTGCAGGGCACAATTCTAATACTTCATTTTTGCATCATTAGTAATATTAAGATGGTTTTATTTTTTTAAAAAAAAGTTTGAATAATAATACTTTTTTTAGTATTTTAATTCAATTATGAAGTAGTGTCTTAGGTCGGTTTTATATCTAGATAAATTTACGTACATCTACAGATTATGCTGCTCAAACTCGAGTTATCTAGAAAGAATATGACACTCTTTATCCTTAGTATCGTGAAAGGGGCTCAATAAAAAAATCATTTTTTAAAGATTACTAATCAAGTTAATTCAAAATTTTACTTGTACCTTGACCGAGTAGCGAGATAATTGTTAGGATATTGTTGTTTGAGACAAATTTTCATTATAGTATTTCATATTGTTAATTTTATACTTTAGGTGAAATGACATTTTCCTATATTTTCAAATAATATGTACAATTTGCTACTGGTAACCTTACATTACCACACCATATAATATTGGAAAACCAAAGGAGATAATATAGTTCTAAAATCTTATATTACCTAATCTAAGATTAACCGAAAGTATAATAAATAAATAATTTACGTATAATTTAGGATTTCTAATTGAGTGAGCATATTTGGCCGGTTGGTTAATATACTCATTTTTATATAGACCCACTAAGAGTATCCCTTTTCTTCCCTTTCCTTCTAGATAGGATTAGAATTAGATTTAAGATTTATAAAAAAAAATCTAATTGTACATAGAATTGTATAATGCCTAATTGTAATTTGTCACAAAGTTGTTCTTTTTTTTAATTCAAAGAATTCTTATCCCTTTATACATAGGTCAACTACTCATCATTGGAAGAAGAAGTTCAATCTAACATCTCGACCTGAATGTCATAATTGGGCCTCAAGCCCAAATCAAAATTATAAAATTTTGTCACTAGATTTAGCCCAAACACATTAATTTCATAAAATTCATTAAGTTCAAATATTTAACATGAGCAAATAGTTAAAACGTTACATGGGAGCTACATTTAAAATATATAATTAAAAGCATTCGACTTATAATTTAAAATCCAAAATAAGAGTTACAATACAACATAGGGTCCTACGAATACATAGCCCAAATAATCTAAGTATTGTATTCGGACAACAAATCGATGCTGAGGTTCTACTCCGATGGTGCTCCGACGATGCACGTCAACCTACTAATCTGCGAAGGGAAAAATAATTTCGAATGTTGAGCTAACGAAGCTCAGTGGATACGCTTCCACTCAACCATGCTTCATACAAAAAAATAAATAAGAGCATGCAGCTAATGATGATATCATGGCATAATATAACAACATTAGCGCTACCTCTAGCCGTCTAAACACATAGCAAGAAATGAAAAAGACGTTTACCTCACACAGCACATAGTCATCATATTAACAAACCTGGAGTGAGGCCCAGTGTCACACAACTTCGGAATGTACACTTAACGGGTGAGGCCCGGTGTCACACAGCTTTGGAAACGTATGCCCATGCTCGAAATCTCTCGTCGAGCATCTTCAAATTAGACTCGGTGCCACACAGCTTTGAGAACGTACATTCAACAATCTATAATCATGGTGTTGCAACACTCTTCCTCTCACTGGGTATCCGGATCCCAACAATCAAGGTAACTCAACCCTATGTATGCCCTTGCGTGGCACACAATGATTATTCGATCCACCAAGGATCCTTATTGTTCCAACACAACAAGACATACAAGGTTTTATCATGTTATTACTCATTATACACGTATATAGGGTTTAAAATCTAGTTTCTCAGTTTTACCAATCATTTTATCCTTTTAGAAGCCCATTGGGCATTAGTCCTCGAATTATAGGTCCCCTAAACTAAAAATGTATTTTTCAGGCAAATTGCCTATAGGGTATCGATACCCTCATACGCTTATGTGTATCGATACCCTTCAAAGCGTATTGATACCCAGCTTTGCACATACAGGGGTTCAACCAGCAACCTCGTATCGATACACGAGGATGTGTACCGATACTCCAGCTGTATTGATACGCTCCCAAGCGTACCGATACCCATTTTAGCTATTGAAAATTGGATGGAATAGAGGTATCGATACTCCCATAGGCGTACTGATATGCCCTTCAAACTCTGCTTGAGTTAGCCGTTCAAAACAAAAAATACCGATTCCAATTCATCCAGTATCAGTACACGAGCCCAGAATTTGAATTTTAGAGCTCACAAATCACCCCTAACACCCCCAAACCTCCATGGTAAAACCCCAAATTAAACTTACAAGTTATAAAAGGCAATTTAAGTGGTTTTCTATCATTTTTATACCATTTTAAAATTAATTTTGAATTTAATCATTAATGGGGTTTCAAGCTCTCAACTAACCAAAACATCAAACCAAGCAACAAGCATTCTAATTTTATGATTTCCAAGAATACAAGGGAGTTAGTAGTGTACTAACCTTGATGATAAGCTGCAACAGAAGCTCCAAGCCAACACATCAAACCCTCCTCTTCTCTTGAGCCTTGGAAGCTTCTCCCACCTCTTTCATTACAAAGAGATATTGTAAAACATGTTACAACATTGCTAAAAATTTAAGATATGAAGAAGGAAAGATTGTACCACAAGAAATAGAGCCAAAACTCCCATTCTCGTTCTTCCCTTTCAACCCCCACTAAACATTCATTTTCCAACCACCACCACAACTCACAATACTTACCTTGATAGATAGATCTTTGATTGATAATAACCTTCCCTTAACAACTAATATGAGATTCCCACAAGAAAAGAGTAAAGATTACACCTTTTCTTTAGTTTTCAAAGGATGAAGATGAGAAAATGATGAAGAGCAAGCATAGAACAAAATGATATCATCCATTTTTTTAATTTGCAGAAAAAATAGAGGCAGCTTTTCTCTCTTCAAAAAGGAGAGATTTTACTATGCTACCCTTCCATCATCCTTCTAACCCAACAACAAGCCCAACTCATAAACCCACCAACTAAAACATGCTCAACTCACAAACCCACAAAGTAAAAACAAGCCTACAAAAGCTATCAAGGCCCACATAACTTGACCCAAACATGAAGCCCACGTTTCGAGTTAAACCAATTCTCAGATTCTAAAACTTGAATCGTTACACTCAACCATTTTATCGGCACAAGTGTTTTATATCGAAAAAAATATTTTTGTTTTTAAAAATCTTTTTATTAATAAATAGTAGTAAAAAGAGTACTATGTTACATCTGAACATCAAAAGATTCTAAAAGTTAAAACTAAAAAAGGTATCCTAAAATCTACTAGTTGACTGTGTGGTCAAAGATATTTTTGATGAAATTGTTTGATCATAAAAGGGTTTTCTATAATTCCGCATGCGATGATTTATTTCTTGGTTTCTTCTAGGAAACACAGATTTATACGTTTATGCAGGGGTAGGCCGAGAAGGTCTTAGGAATGACCACACTCACTGAAAATCTCTAATTCTCATGTAGTTTTTATATATTTTTTGAATTTTTTATTGATCTAATTTTGCATTTGTTAAAATTTTATAAATTTTAGTATAACTTCCTAAATATTCACAAACCTTGACATAAAATTCTGTGTCATCCCTGGGTTTGATGAGTACTTGGAAAAAGGTAAGCCCCCAAATAGATTTTCAAAAGGTTTGTCGGGATAATGAAGATGTCACAATATCTGGGTTCCGTTTGGAACCGGTTTTGTCGGCATCAATATCGGCTAGGTTTTGCCGGATAATCGAAAACTGCTGACTGACAAATTCCTCTTTCAGAACAAGTTGCAAGATTTCCTATCCAAAGCAAACTTGGGATCAAGTATCGGATCAAAATGAGATGAAAGGAAGAAGTCGTGCTCTTGTGGGAACAAAACACTATATGCTACAAATACGTTACATATACTTCTTGTGCAGTCCAATTTGCAGATCAGAAGATATGGAAATTAGTAGTGGAAAAGAGTAATGCCATACAGCTTTAAAAACTCGTTTCTGATGAGCTCGTATTGACTGGCACGGCCTTCGAGCATTGTACCTGATATCAAAAACGTGGGTGACTGGATCTGCTGAACCAGATAGAGGTATAAACCATCAGGAGACCAAGCTTGATTGGTCAAAGCAGATTGTGAGTCACTGCTTTCTTGCTTCCACCCAAAAGAATGCAGTTCGGTATGCCTCAGTCTAATATCGAAGCTGCTTCTCGTGAGCCCTGAAAAAATATGCATCACATTGTCTAAAACTCCTAAGTGAAGATAAAGTTACAAAACATCCAGTAACAGATCATGTGCTTCACAAGTTACACAAAAAGGCCAATCCAATGGTAAACTGAAAACTACAGAATTTGACCTATATTACTAGGGCTGGAATGTGAATGTTGAATACGGGCATGTGGTGGCATAGGCCTGCTCAATTTTTCCAAGTTTTTCATGTCCTTAGAAGGTCCTTGAAGGGTAATATTCATATACCCATGTCATGTCATGTCAGGAAAGAAAAATAATGAGTTGGAGCATCATAGCTACTGCAACTAATTCTCTTGAACTAGAATACAGAATCTGACATCACATAGGCTAAGAATAACCGAAATTGCTAACAAACTAGAAGTATCTGTAAATCCTAGCAAAAGAAGAAACAATATTCATCTGAATCTACCAATTAAATAGAAGTCCTGTTATATATTAACTAAGCATGGTCCTGGTAATGGAACAGACTATTAAAATAACTACAATGATTTTCATTGTTCATAGCAAATATGCTAACATTCAAAAGAATCAGTAGGTATATTTAGAAATGTAAAAGGTAAATATCCAACATATATTGAAGAAATTTATTGGTCTAAAAGTAGTCGTTTCTTACCCAGTTTGAACCATGAATAGGTTGAAGTCACAAGGATTTGGCAGGACACTCATGCATTGTCTTTCTATTTGGTGCTTGAAGTCTGCTCTTCCAACGTGTACATTGAACCCAATAATTCTTTTGTCAGCCCAGCAGACAATATAATCTGCTTTTGCTGCATCCCTGCAACTCCCATGACAGCTGAAGAATGCAGATTTCAATGCCAGGATTTTGGCTTCCATACGCTCTCATCTCTCTCATTCCAAAGCACCACCGCATGATCACTGCCACCAGTGACAAAACATGTATTTTCCCAGGGCATGAATATTATACTGTTGATGATACCTTTAACATGAGGCTTATCCTCTAAGTAAGTTAAATGGCCTCTCTGTCATTGCACGAAGAAGCAAAAAGGATAGTTTAGTTTACATAAAGATTGGCACCTTCTAAGGTGGAAACAGAATGTTCTAATTACAAGATTACGGGGGGACTAAGCTCTTCCAAAGCCTGCATATATCCAAGAATATAGTAATTCTGAATATAGCAGCAACAGGTTTTTTAAAACAAACAAATTACAACCATTGTACTTACCCCTTGTGTTTTGTTAAGATTTAGTACCGATATCTGAGAATCCCCAGCATCGGCAGTGTATGCACAAAAAGGCTGTTACCATGTGGATGCCAGACTATATCTTCTGGCCATCTTCTCTCTACTGCAGATCCACAATCCGTGCTACTAAGAAAAGAAGCTGATGAACTAAAGTTCAAGGGGATAAAAAGAATAAGAAACTGTTAGGACTCAATTGACAAAAAGAGAGAAAAGCCCTATGGTTCTAAATACTGCAAAGCAATACACAAATTTGGCTAAGCAACAATCACAACTTGCTTTGACCCATCTCATCTTTGGCAATGTTCTCATAAATGCCATCCAAACAAAAGTATGGCTGATGAAAGGACATGAAACCTATGAAAAAGGCTCAATGATAAGAAATCACAGAATATATGACTGGAGCTTCAGAAGTGCTCATCATAAAACCAACTCAAAATTGCATTTTCTGTAGTGAGCCCAGGAGATAAACCACGCATTTCAAAATTTAACTTTTGATATCAACTCCTTCTTGCTATACCTAAGACAGGTAAGCCTTAATCAAACAAATTTGGCCAACCACTTGTATCATTTCCCTTTATTACTCATGTTCGAATAGCAGTCGCACTAGTCTAAACTTGCTTGCTACAGTTCTAAACAGACTTGCATGGATCTTTTAAGCTTCAGCGCCACAAAACCTTTTCAAATTCTAGTAAGACAACACTACCCCCTCTTTCCCCAAATGGAAGAAGAGATTTCAACGTTAAAAAGCTCTCAGATTCTATAAATTACCTTTCTGTGAAAAGAAAGCTTCCACACATCTATCACATGCATCGTATTCACAGTACAGCATGGTGGTATATATCATTATCAATTTCAAACTATGATATAATTAGAAGCTCAATTTTATAAAATTTTTCCTTGCAATCTAAACAACCCATATAAACCACAGATAGTAAATAGCGGATAAAAACAAAATAAGAAATTGAACTTACCCTCTAGCTTGAATTTGCCACAAATGGACTATTCCATCCAAAGAACTGCAAATAGTCCAAGATACCAACAGAAATTAGATCCTATACAACATAAAGAAAGTACAAATTTGAAATGCTAAACAGTTCAAACAATGAGGTGCGGAGGGAATTCCATAATGCTACTAAATGCAAATTCTCGCATAATCAACGGCATAAGCTCCTCTTCACTTATCAAAGAGCACAGCTGGTCACAAAAAGCTAATCATTCACTGGACACACAGCAAGACTTCTCAACTTTCTTTTATGCTGACTAGATATGTGATTGCTTGAATAGGAGACAATTGTGGTTGGTGAAGAGTTGTTCCGTACCAAGGGAATAAACTCTTTGTGCTCTTTTTGTTCTGATACAATAGTAAATTTGAAATGTTCACGAAATTCATCATGAAATAAGTAAACAACTCAGTTAGAGGTGATTGACTTACCAAACTTCCTTTTAGCCCCTCTGTCTTTAGTTTAGTGGATTGGAAGAATTTCTATGAGATGCCTCAGCTTTTACTTTCACAGCCCTATTAGAGGCAGGACTTGGGTCAAGACCAATGGTAGTCTTTACACTTGACCCTGCCGGTTTTATAGGTTGTGAAATCTTTGGATTCACAGAAGGGATTACAAGTTCAGTTTTTTATTGTGTTTCAGGTTAGAACCCCCATTTATACATTCGTGAGTTGATCTCTGCTCCACCTTTACACTTTTACTTGCCAGAGAAGCATTAGAAAATGTTGTATTATGTCGACTCAAAGGCGAGCCAATTTAGATTGTGAATCTTGCAGCCTCTTCTCTGCTAGATCAAGCTATATTTCAAACAAGCAGGAAGAACAAAACAATCAAACAAAGCAATTCAAATGCATTTGCATGCCAAAGCTTAAGCCTACACTAAAACAAACCATCACACCAATACACTTTTTAACAGCACAAACAATTTTATTAGCAAATATTTGATTCACTACTAGTTTGCCTCTAAAACAATCTGATAATCCAATAAAACCGATATATCATTCATCAAAACAAATGAAAGCAGAAGGATGAGTTCTAAATAGTGGGTAATTTTATTAGTTCATGAGATTAAAAGACCGTTTTTCCCCACTGAAATATCACTTACTTGAACTTGTAACTAAAAGACAACAATTAAAGTGGAGAACTGAAAAGAAGAAACTTTCTCAAAAAAAAAAACACAGAATTTTACGATCAGGACAACAAAAAAAAAAATCCCTCAATCGAAAAAGAGAGAAAACCCCAAAAATCGAAGGAAAAACAACAACGAAGGTATTCATGAAAAAGGGTGGAAGAACCTGAGATTTGTAACAGGAGATACGGTGGCCAAGGTGTTCAACTTCTTTGGTGCGGTGCTCGATCAAAGCCACCAATGCTTCTTCTTGCTCAGCTATGGAGTTTTCGTCTTCTTCCTTTATTTTCTTTGAAATCGTTGAACCCGCGCTCATTCTTCACATTTTTTTCTCTGTTCTCTTCTCTTTACGCCACTTTTCGGCTTTCTCCACCTAAAAACGCCTTTTTTTGTACAGCTTTTATAATTTTCACTCTGTTCTACTTAATAATTTGCCATAGAAACTGCTGATTAAATTCTTATCATTATTTTAGATTAATTTATATGAATTTCTTTTTATAAGCAATCTGGAAATTTAGAGAAAGAAAATAGAGATTTGAAGATTTAAATGTTAGATTCAATGGGGGTTATTTGTTTTTAATTAAAAAAACCCTTTGAATTAATTTGTTTAAACTAAAATTCCACGTAAAGAAATTATATCTCATTATTTTAACGACTTATACAAAAAAAAAATAGCCCTCAAACTATGGCTGGTTTTAGCCTTTAAACTATGATTTGGGCAAAATATGCCCTTAAACTATCATTTTTTATCATTTTAAGTCCTTAAACTATTTTTTGGTCAAAATAAGTACTTAAACTATGTTTTTTTTTTCTTTTAGTCCCCAAAACCATCAATTGGTCAAAAAATCTTTGTGATGTGTCAACATTTTCTTAGTCGAAATAATTTTCTTTTGACTTAAATAACTATCGGACTTAAAATGACAAAAAATGATAGTTTAGAGGCTTTTTTTATATATGATATTTTAAAATTTAAAAAGAACATAAATATTTATATATGTTAGAAAAGGCTATATAATGATATTTTTGTAACCATAGATTTAAAGTGACCAAAAATAATAGTTTAAGGGCTTATTTTGCCCAAATCATAATTTAGGGACTTAAAGTGACAAAAAATAATAGTTTAAGGGCCTATTTTGCCCAAATAATAATTTACGGGCTAAAAGCAAAAAAAAGTATAGTTTGAGGAGTATTTTTTTGTTTAAGCCATTAATAAAGATTATTTGTTTACCTCAATTTATTTTTTAAATTAAATTTTGCCGAATTAATCTACATTAAAGAGAAAATAATATATATATATCAATAGGGTTTGGTCTAAGTGGTAAGTAGTTTAATATTGTATAAGATAATATTATACACTAACAATCTTATAAGTTGTTTAGCAAAACAAATTTAACTGCATTGATAAATGAATCATAAAAAGAGTTCAAACTGAAGGCTACTAACCACCGTAATGTGCCGAGCTTCGTGAGAAAATTATTCACAAACGCAAATCTACCGCAAAGGTAGACGAAAACGTTCTATAAGACAACATGCCACACGACAGAGAAAAACGTATTATGAACACAGATAAAAATTTGAAGAAAATCATAACATAAAAGAAGTCAAAATTGAATATAAGAAAATAAGAGGATTGAATATCGACGATCAATAACCAACATTAAAACTGACACCACCACCAACTAATTAAGCAATGAAAGGAAGAAAAAAAAAAGAGAGAGAAAGGGATAAAACCTTAAAAGAGAGCGGCTAAGTTTTTAAATAAAGATAAATATTATTAGGCGTGTAAAAAATTGACTCGACTTGAAAATCAAATTAAAGTTAACTCGAGTTTGAACTGGTTGTGACATAGGATTATGATAATCCAAACTTGATCGAGTCTGACCTAATGTTGATTCGAATTCGAGTTAGACCTGCTGCTTTGGATCCGAACCCAACCTGCAACCGACCTGAATTCGAATTGAACCCGATAATGTGATAATCAAACTCGACCTCCCCTGACCTGATATGAACTCAAACCTAAAATTAATCTGGTAAATATTTGATATAACCCGACTTGAAATGACCCGAAATCCAATTTTACCCAATTTGTTGTTAACACGACTTGTACATGACCTGACTTATTGTTGACACGGCCTGTTAATGAGTAGAGTAAGTGATACGTATTTAGTTTAACCTCAAAACTCTTAGTTATTTGGGAGAAAAATTACCCTCACAATCTAAAATTCAATTCTTATTTATATTTTTTCATATACCAAAACTCTTAAGTATTTCGACGGAAATTACCCACCCAATCTAAAAATTAGTTTTTCAAAGTTTTTTCATAGACCATAAGCCCTATAACCCCACTTTCCAAATCTTATAACCTTAAACCATATACTCTAAATCTTAAACCTCAAACTTTATACCCAAAACATATTATAATAATCATCATTTTTATTAATATTAAAACTATAAATGTTGTTGTTTTATTAATTTATTATTAAAAAATAAACATAAGTTGTTCTTGTTTACTTCATAAATTGTTATTGTTGTTAGTATCATTATTATTAAAAGTAAAAATATTATTTATTAATAAAGTAAATTTACAATTTATAAATTATGAAACCAAAAATAAAACTGAAACTATTAAATCCGATAATTACAAACTGCAATAGAACAACTTAACTTAGTATGATATCCAGAATGACTTGAACTTACATATTTTCCTAAACCCTATATACATATATCACAAATTGCAATAGAATAACTTAACATGATATCTAGAATGACATGAACTTAATTCGATACCCGAAATGACTTGACAAGAAGTTAATTTATATTCAGTTAAGACTTTACCTAAATTTCACTCGAAACCCATAGTACCTGACTCAAATTTTATTTGTAATCGATGTAACTCGATTTGAACTTCACATGATACCCGAACTCAAATCAAGTTTGAGTTGAAATTAACTTAACGTTGACCCAAATTTGAGGCGGCTCGTACTTAACATGACTAAAGTCGAACTATTAACTTTACCTGACCTGAAACTCATCCTAGTCTTCGATTTTACATCTTTAAATGTTATGAATACTTTGAGTATAATTTTTTAGTATTAATTATCACATGTGATGTGTAATAAATGATTATGTGATGTGATTTATACGAAAGTGATATATATTAATTGTAACACTTCTAACCCAGCCTAATCGAGAACTGAGCTGGAAATATCACATCAGAAGCTTGGAACAAAAGAACAACACACAAAATATTGTCATTTTATAGCAATACACATAATAAGGGTTAAATTGAATAATTGAAAAGCTTAGAGGAGTAAAGAACAAACTTTGAACTTTAAGATTTGAGAATTAGTAAATTTGGACAACACAGAGGTTTATTATCAATACTCATATATTAGTACCGATACTGGTAAACCAGTACTGATATTAAACTTGTGATTTATAAAAACTAAGGTTTAATCGAAATCATGCCACCAATGTCGTGTGAAAATCTTTTGGGCGGATCCTTTTTAGAGGTTAGATATCTAGTTTGGGAGTTTAGGTTTTTGAAAAATTCAAATTTTATCTTTAAAATTTTTGAGGTGTTTTTAGTTTTTTATATGTTAAAGATTTAAGATTTTTAAAATTTATGGGCCTTGAATTCAAAAAAATTTAATATTTTAATTAAAGCCTCTTTTAAATTTTTAATTTTTTTTGTTAAATCACTCAAAATTATTAAAAATTTTAGTTAAACCCTCAATTTTTTTAAATTTTTTATTTAATGGTATGTATCTTAATTTCAATAAAAAAAATTAATCATTGGTCAAACCGTCATTTTTATTTTCCTCAACCTCTATTGCATGAATATGTTATATATATATAAACACAAATTAAACTATTTTCTTCATCTATGAATATTGAATACTACTAATAAGTAGTCGAACGTACAATTTTTCTCCAACATGCAGATCCAACAAAACTTGCACTTATATCTAACAAGCAAAGCACAATCAAGTTATCAACTACTTGCAAAACACTTCTACTGCACTTGTCCAATATCAAGCTCTGGAAATCGGAATTCTTAAACTTGGTCACCGCCGCCATCTTCTTCGGCGAACCTCCTACTAGATCAAAGATGGTACCGTCTCTGGCAGAAAGCTCGGTAGGTGTAGGCAGCGGTGGTTTGGGCATCGTTAATTGGTTGTTGGGTGAGTTTTGGAGGGAATCTGAAGTTGATGCGGAAACTGAATAAAGGAATGTGAGAAAGATTTCTCGGTCCGGTCCGTGAGGGGGAGGTTCGTCTACGTGTCTACTGAGGAATAGGATAAGAATTGATTCCCCTTGATTTCTGTGGGTTCCATCTTGATTTAATGCCTGTTTGTTTCTGTGGGCAAGAATAGGAAAAAATAAAATTTGATTGCTGGTTGATTTAAATGGGTACCATCTTGATTTAAGGCCTGTTTGTTTCTGAAGAAAGAAAGGGAAAAAAACAAAACAAAGAATCACCGGTTCACTGTTTCTTTAATTTTTAATATTTTTTTTTCAATTTTATCGAAAGCGACCTGTCTTGATCCATTCACTCACTTTCCACAACTAAACAAATAATTAGACAACAAAGAACTGATCGGCTGGTTCCATTGTTCTTTGAAATATTCGCCTTGAATGCAGCTTCGTTGTCATTTATAGAGCAAAGACTTTTCACTTCGTTGCCAGGATAGCCATGGCGATTCATGGGGCGTGGATTTTGATTACGTTGATGAGCATTTGGTGCGTTGAATCTAAGTTCATGGTTTACAATACTACGTCCAAGATAGTTCCTGGGAAACTCAATGTTCATTTGGTTGCTCATACGCATGATGATGTTGGTTGGTTAAAAACTGTTGATCAGTACTATGTCGGCTCCAATAATTCCATTCAGGTTTTTTTTCAAATTTCCCCTTTCTTTTACATTTTTTTTCGTATTTATTGAGCAAGTTATGATTTTGTTCTTCCTTTTTGATTGATAATATTTGAAGGGAGCTTGTGTTCAGAATGTCTTGGATTCTATTGTGCCGGCATTGTTAGCTGACAAGAACAGGAAGTTCATTTACGTTGAACAGGCAACAGTCTTTTTTCTTAAATTCTTTTGAAACCCCATAGAAATGTTATTTGGAAATTGAAAATAATGGGAATTCTTTGTTTTTTTTTTTGGTATTGTAGGCATTTTTTCAGAGATGGTGGAGAGATCAGAGTGAAACAGTTCAAGAGATAGTAAAGCAGCTCATCAACTCTGGTCAACTAGAGTTAATGTAAAGGAATAAACTCCATTTTGCTTAAGTTTTTTTTTGTTATCAGTTCTGGGTTTTCATTTTATCTTTTAGTGGGAAATTGTGGGATCATGTAATTTAAGTTTTTGTGGGGCATTTGATAATTGACTTGCAGAAATGGAGGCATGTGCATGCATGACGAAGCTGCCCCACACTACATTGACATGATCGATCAAACAACTCTCGGACATCGATTTATCAAACAAGAATTTAACATCACCCCTAGGATTGGTTGGCAAATTGATCCTTTGGACATTCTGCAGTGCAAGCTTATTTGTTGAGTGCAGAGGTACGGCTTTTGGTCTTGTGGTCACCCATAATTTTAACCACTTGTCCTATCAAAACTATTTTACTCCATCTATATTAATTAAACCACTTTGTTAGTTGATCTAAGTTGCCCTCCGTAACAATCTGCTAAGTACATGCTTTTGTTTGCTGCATAGGTTGGATTTGATTCGCTTTTCTTTGGGCGAATTGATTACCAAGACAGAGCTAAAAGGAAAGATGAGAAGAGCCTTGAAGTTGTTTGGCGAGGATCTAAGAGTCTTGGCTCATCGGCGCAGGTGGGTGGAGGGTGCAATTAGGTTCAGATGTTAGGATCAAGGAGATAGTTATTTTTCTATCTTGTTAAGTTCCCTGAGTGAATCATTTACTTTCCTCTAGATATTTGCTGGTGCATTCCCTGAGAATTACGAGCCTCCGAGTAATTTCTACTATGAAGTTAATGATGATTCACCAATTGTCCAGGTAAATTCTTTGTTATAATGTACTCATGAGCTATTTACTTCCTATGTTTGTGCAAAATGAGATTTTATGTTATTGTCCCTTTCACTTGAAGGATAACATGGAGCTGTTTGATTACAATGTCCCTGAGCGTGTGAATGAGTTTGTAGCGGCTGCATTGTCTCAGGTAAGATGCCTCATATTAGTTGGTATCGCATGCCTATCAATTCAAATCACACTGGCATGGCATGCCTTTATGACTTCTGCTGCAGGTTCAGCTTCATTTGGACTGCTTCCCATCTGAAATATCTGTTGTTATTCCTGGTCTCAGATCGGCATAAAAAATATTTCCATGTACTGTTATTTATATGAATATTCTTTGTTTATGAAGATGCAGAGTAGTTGATATTTTAGAACAAATGATCTTAATTTGACTTCTGCAATTTATTTTCAGCACTACTGCCTTTAGTTGTATGAGAGAAGGTTGACACTTTAACCAAAAATTTCTTGTCATTTTCAGGCCAACATAACTCGAACAAATCATGTGATGTGGACTATGGGAACAGATTTCAAGTATCAATATGCGCACACATGGTTCCGGCAAATGGACAAGTTCATTCATTATGTTAATCAAGTTAGCATTGTCCAAGACCATTCCTATGCTTATTTATACTTCTAGTCAGCTGCATTTTCTGCCTTGTTGATTTGGCTTCCTTGCAGCCATTTAAGTTGACTAGTTATATCACAATTTACATAATACACAATTTAGCTGACACCAACTTAAAAATACACTAAATAAACTTCCTCGTAATTGAAACCAAGAACTATGAATGAGTGATGCCTGGATCACCTTCAGGCCTCAATTGTCTAAAAAAACACTTCCAGGCCTCAATCCCCGGCAAAAAGATTGATTTGATTAACAAGCATCGATCTGACTTGCCTTTCTTGTTTAATCAGATAGAATCATGAATTCTGATGTCTTATGGGAATAATCATTGGTTAACATCAATTTGTTACCAAATTTTTTTTTCTTTCTTCGTTCCTTGCTAAAAGACTGACTGTTGATTGTAATGCTCATAGGATGGACGTGTGAATGCCCTATATTCAACCCCATCGATATATACTGATGCAAAATATGCAACAAATAAGGCTTGGCCACTGAAGACTGATGATTATTTTCCGTAAGTTTATATTTTTTAAGTTAAAACTTGTCTATGTAGGAGGTTTTGCTTTGGTTATGTAACCAACATTCAAAACTAATGCATGCTATTATCAGATATGCAGACCGTATAAATGCCTACTGGACCGGATATTTTACAAGCAGGCCTGCCCTTAAAGGTTATGTTAGAACAATGAGTGGCTACTATTTGGTAAGGCTTACATCGTATTTAACTGGCATAACATGCCTTATGTGTCTTGTGATGTCGTTTTAACTTGGATTCCTATGCATAAACAACAGGCAGCAAGACAATTAGAATTCTTTAAGGGAAAAAGTAAAGCCGGACCGAACACTAACTATTTAGCGGATGCTTTGGCACTTGCTCAACATCATGATGCAGTCAGTGGCACTTCAAAGCAGCATGTGGCTAATGACTATGCAAAAAGACTATCCATTGGCTATGAGAAGGTAAAGTTCATATGTCGCTTATTATCCTATTAATACGTCAGAGACTTAAGCTTGTTGTGATTCTCATGCCAAAATGGTTCTTACAGGCTGCAAAGGTGGTCAAAACATCGCTTTCATCTCTAACAAGGTCTTCTTCAAAGAGTGATAGTGGGAGCCCAGTGACCAAGTTTCAGCAGGCAATACCATGAATAAACTCTAATATTTTCTTCTGAATATTTAAGAATATTTAATCTATGCAGAGGTTCATGGAGAATATTTCAATGCTATTATTAGTGAATTTTCTAATTGATTGTATATTTTCCTGGAAGTTCCTATGTTAATTAGAGTTTAGAGGATACTGATAATCATTTGCCTTAAGTTTGAGTCTACTGATTTTGAATTTACCCCTTTCAGTGTCTGCTTCTGAATATAAGTTATTGTCCTGCGTCTGAGGTTGATCTGTCAAACGGCAAAAATCTGGTAAAAGAGACTAGAATTTCATAATTTCATCTTTTACTGTAATTTTCCATTGATTATGAAAAGATTAATCTAATTATACTTATATTATTCTCTACTGGTTTGTTTTTCTCTCAGGTGGTTGTTGTCTACAATCCTTTGGGATGGAAACGAGAGGACATCTACGAATTCCGGTGAGTATATAGTTTTCTTAATTCTATGACCTTTACTTCCAGTCTCATGATGTTGTCACATATTTCCGTGATCCTACTTTAGTCTTATAAAAAGACAAACAACCTTCCAAGTATTTTGCATAGTCCTTGTGCTCTCAAAATGTGATTTTGCATCATCACTTGTTGCAGGTTCTCGATGAGAATGTCATTGTTAAGGATCATGGAGGAAACGAAATCAAATCACAGCTTCTACCTCTGCAAAAAGCTTCTTTGGCCATAAGAAATTACTATTCCATGGCTTATTTGGGGAAATCCCCAAGTGTTCCCCCAAAGTATTGGCTTGCATTTTCAGCATCTGCACCTCCTCTCGGGTTTAACACTTACTTCATCTCAAGCCGTAAACGAAAAGGTTCAATATATCTTTGCTATTCCCAAAAACACTAATATGCAAGACAATGAGATTTCTTATTAGCATTCTTTTGACCTAAACGTATATTTGGTTGGCCTTGTTTCACAGAAACAACCATAGCAGCTCCTTCAAAGAACCATGTTGTATACGGTTCTAAAGGAAAACAAAAAGATGTAGTCAAAGTAGGGCCAGGCAACCTGAAACTTGTCTATTCCGCCAACCAACCAAAACTGATTGGCTATATTAATAGCAGAAATATGGTATGATATCTGTTTTTTTGTTTACAATTTTCCGTTTGCTTCTCCTCCCTTTATGTATCTACCTATATATCCATATACGTAATTCACTACATCTTTTACTGTATATGAATTTCTTACATCTGATTTCTTATTGTATGAAATTGAAGATAAAGGAATTTGTAAGGCAATCATATAGCTTTTACTCTGGCTCTACTGACATGCAACAGGTGATAATGTACATTTTATGAAAGCCTCTACTTTCTCACTCTTTACATTTCTGGTATTTGATTATACATGTAAAAAATTTTCACATAATTGATCTAACTTATTAAGGCCTCTGGAGCATACATCTTTCGACCAAACGGCACATATTCTACAAAACCTGATGACCAGGTATCTATTTTTGAAGAACGCTTGTTAGAATTTTTTTCGTTTTAAAGGAAACTGGTTTAAACTTCATGAGATGGCGAAATTTTCAGGCTTCTTTTACTGTTTTACGAGGACCGATATTGGATGAAGTACATCAGAGAATCAATTCGTGGATATATCAGGTTATTTAGTCATCAAATGACCTGTGAATCAAATTATAAAATTGCATGTAATTTCTTGTTTGTTCATGTAGATATCTTCAGTACCACCAACTATAAATTGTAATACGGTTTCAGATGAATATTCTCTTCCATGCTCTCTAAACTGGAAAAGTGCCAGTTTTCTTTAACCCTATTTTTTTGTAATTAATGTCATTGTCTGCATAAACAGATCACAAGAGTGTACAAGGAGAAGGAGTATGCTGAATTTGAGTTCACTGTAAGTATTTTTCTGAGTATTCATGTAGATATATTTACTGTGAAATAGATATTTGCATAACAGGCTTGTTCCTAATTTTAGGTTGGTCCTATACCGATCAATGATGGAATTGGAAAAGAAGTTGTGACTCAGATTTCAACACTTATGAAAACCAATAAAACATTCTATACAGATTCCAGTGGTCGTGATTTCCTTGAACGGGTTTGTTGCCTGCTTATCTTGATATCTTAGCATGTTGGTGGAGTATGTATGACTGCATTATTGGATATTTGCAATGTGTTTGTATATAGCCTTATGGGTAATTATTATTTTTCAGATTCGAGACTATCGAAAAGATTGGACCCTGGACGTGAATCAGCCTGTTGCAGGAAACTATTACCCTGTATGCTTTCTTCACTGCTTTGAATCTCTTATTATACTAGTATAGTTTGACAAGTTTATGATCTGCTCTTTGATTGATTGGTCTCTCTAAGGCTCTGCCATAAAAAATTCTTTTTTGCTTTCATTTCAGATTAATCTTGGGATGTATATGAAAGACGACAATAAGGAGCTTTCAGTCTTAGTTGATAGATCCGTGGGTGGAGCCAGCATTAAGGATGGTCAATTGGAACTAATGCTCCATAGGTTAATTTCTTCCATTTTGGTTGCTTGTTCAATTATATATTACGTTTTTGTACAACTTTATAATCCATTTTTGGTCCTACTTTCTTTATATAGGAGGTTGCTTCAAGATGATGGTAGAGGTGTTGATGAAGCCTTAAATGAGACAGTTTGTGTTCTAAACAAGTGCAGTGGACTAACTGTAAGCGCATTTCAGTTATATCTTTGATCTTTAGTTTGCAGCAAGACCACCTTCTTGCATGTATCTTTGTTAACATTCCAAGTTTTTATAGATCGTGGGGAAGTATTACCTCAGAATTGATCCTCTCGGAGAAGGAGCTAAATGGCGTCGATCATTTGGTCAGGAGATTTACTCTCCATTTCTCTTAGCCTTTACTGAGCAGGTGAAAGCAGTAAGCTGAATTATATTGTTTGCAGATTCTTGGTCATCCTGAGTCTAATGAACGTCTAGTTAAACATTTTGCAGGAAGGAGATGGATGGACTAATTCCCACGTCCCATCCTTTTCCGGGATGGATCCGTCCTATGTTTTACCCGATAATGTTGCCATGATAACCCTCGAGGTATATATCTCTTCTCTTTTTCGATGAACAACTCTCGCTGACATGAAAGGAGAAAGAAAATCCTAAAAGAAGATACCCAGGACTGCAGTTCTGTTTGAAGTGTCAAACACTGCTTAATGCAACTGATATGTGATCAAATAGATAGTTTCAATCCGCTTCATTACTATCAAAGTATCTCCTCACCATGATTTGGAAAGTTCGTTTTCTTGATCTAAGTACTTTACCGTATTTCTAAAAATCTGCAGGAATTGGATGATGGAAAAGTTCTTCTTCGGTTCGCACACTTATACGAGGTTGGTAATTTCTTTTGATGCATCATTTATAGAATTCTACCAGTTTCGATTTTATTTTTTAATGTTTGATTTCGTTGGTTGTTCAAAATGCAAGGTTGGGGAGGACAAGGATCTCTCAGTCATGGCAAGCGTACAGCTTAAAAAAATATTTGCACATAAGAAGGTAAAACAATGCCGTGTTTGCCAAGCGAACTCTCACTAAATCCCTCTCATTTCGGTTTCAAATACATCTAGAAAACGACTAAAACCGTCATTGCAGTGCATGGGAACTCTTCATCTTGCTCATTATTCGATAATTAAATCATTTTCATTTCTTCTTATGTTCAGATAAGTAAAGTGACAGAGATGAGTCTATCTGCCAACCAAGGAAGAACAGAAATGGAAAAGAAAAGGCTGGTTTGGAAAGTCGAAGGCTCCTCCTGAAGAAGCTCCAAAAGTGGTGAGAGGAGGACCAGTCAATCCAGCAACATTGGTGGTAGAACTTGCTCCGATGGAAATCCGAACATTTGTAGTCGATTTCTACTAGAAGACAACAAATAAGTTATGTTCATTGTTCCCGAACAATGACAAATAAAACGGGACTGGTTTCATCCATGGAGGTAAGCTAGTTGGCAATAAGATTTGCTTCAAAACTTTGTTGATGCCAATTGCATTTTTTAAGGCCTCCAAATTTGGGGTCCCTCAAGCAAACAGCCTGTTGTAACATTAAATTAATAAACCATTGCTTTTTGGTTTCTCGTATGCTTGTTATTGTTTTCACCCATTATTTTCTGCCTTTTTGTCATTAGCCCATCTCATTCGGATTGAGTTACTAAATGTATATTTAGTTCGAATTATTATTATTTATTTTACACAAAAAAATCCCAAGTTTATGGATTGAATCTTTTGTCTGACTAATTGCTCAATGTATTTTTAGTTCAAATTATTAATTATTTTTTTTTTTGTATACATAAAAACTTTTGAACTTGAGACTGTTTAAACGATATCAAACTACTTATCATTTAAACCAACCTCAGTTGGTTGAATTATTATTTATTAATAAAATATATTTTAATTTTTATAAGGGTAAACTATAGTGGATGTCACCTTTATTTGAGTTTCCTTTTATTTTGATCACCAAACTCTATAAAATAACACTTAGTCACTTAGATTATCAATTTAATACATTTTTGTCACTATTTCGTTAACTCATATTGTATTGATGGCGTGACATGTTTGATAAAAATGAGTAATTTTTAATTTTTCCATCCCTGTGCCTTCTCCAACTTTTTTTTTCTTTCAATTTTTAGTTTTTTCATTGATTTAAGAATTTCAAGACGTGGGTTTTCTTCAGCTGGAGTTGTTGGATCTAAAAACTTCAATCTTTTTCGGTTTATTGATCAGTAAATTGTTGGTGTTTGTTATTTGGGTTTCTTCTATTTTTCATCGAGACTTACGTTGTTCGTGTATATTCACGTTTATTTTTTATTTAATGTGAAGATAAATTAAATAGAAAATATAAAATATTCTAAAATTTGAAGGATTTCAAATCATAATTTGATTAATTGTAAAATATTAAAAATATTTGTTTAAAAGATGAACATATACTTTTTTTAGTTTTATATATTCAAAATTTATTAAAATGGATCAAACATAAAATTAATATTTCATTAAAATAAGTGAAAAGTCAAAATTATTCATATCATAATTATTTATTTCTTTTATATTCATAAGCTTTAATATTTAAAAATAATCTTATATAAATAAATTAAACAAACCTAATATTATAATATTACATCATCATCGATTAAAATGATATATTCATCGTCTTTTGTGCTATTGTCAATAGAACATGACTCAATATTTTTTTTTCATCAAAAATCATTCTTTTACATATGTCCATTTTTTCTTGTTACATATATCCATTTTATTACAAAGCATGGTATTATTATAAAAACTCAAATTTTAAATTCTTAATCTGACCCTAAAAAACTAAACCATAAATCTTATACCCTAAAGTCTAAACACTAACCTTAAATTCTAAACTCTACAACCTAAACCCTTAAACTTTAAACTAAAATTCTAGAAATTCATGCAAAACTAAAACACTCCAAACAAAGCAGTATCAATGGTTTTGGACTCTGTAAGCTGTTTTAGGCTTCCTTCAAAAATGGTTCACAAACGGTCGGGCTGTTGAACGTAGAAGTTAGGCCACCAAGCACGCAGAATGATCGTTTGGAATCTAATTTCTGCCTTGTTTTCAGCCTAACACCCGTCGAAGAGGAATCAATATCGAACGAAGCCTTACTCGAGGGTTGGGTAGGTTAAGCTAAAATTCAAGAGACATGCTCATGCACTTTTTGAGCTAAATATAGAAGAGAGTGATTTGATTTTCTGTTTGGAAAGAAAATGACAAGTATCACAGGGAAGAATTCAGAAGTTGATCTCTTATTTGGCCAAACTATTTTAGATTGAAATTTCAAGTATACTCTCCTTGTTCTGTGTGTTGATTGTATAAACATAATGTAAATTTATGGCTATTTTGAGACCCAAAAGCTTGCTTGCAAATTGGCAATAAAGAAGGTATATTGAAATGTTTTCAAGCATTTGGGATACAGTTACAGAATGTAGGCTGGAGGCCAATTTCATCCACCCATGTCAGAAAGATTACCCAGCGCCATCCGGCCATGCTGACAACCATAATCTATCAGGTTTCGGGTTCATCTCCACTGGCAACAAAAATGACAAATTTAATCCTAGAAATATAGTGCAAAAAACAGAGAAATCAGCATACAAAACAGATAGGTAAAGCATGCTATTTGTCAGGGACCATTTATCCATCAGTAAAGAACTCCATCAAAGATAGTAATACAAACCTTTGTGGTTTAAACAATGTGAGAAAACCTTGCACTCCCGCGGCCTGCATCACTTATTCGAAGTTACCATGTTAGTCACCATCATTGAACTTTCCAAGTGTCCTGATCACCTGAACCTTCCAACTTTGGTTGGAAGCATCCAATACGACAAGTATCTAGTTTTTTTTTCTCCGTAATCATGCTTACACCTGACAAGCAACTATGCATGTTGCTTGCTTGGGGGAATTGATAGGACTCTCAGAGTTTGCAACATCATTATCTTCATCGATTATGCTATTTAGAGTGGTAGAATTTGGAACCCATCCAAACGGATCAAGCTCTCCAGCATCCTTTCAGCTTCTTCTGGACTTGTTTTATTGTGAAAACCACAAATGAGCTTGTGACACGTGATTGGACTGAGCTTAAGTCCTTGCTCTGCCATTTCTTCCAGTAATTTTGGAACTTCAGAAAAGTTCTTTCTTTCGCATACTGCATCCAGCAGCAGGAGAGACGATTTTTTATCAAAGGCATCATCTTTCACTAGTATTTCATCCAACAGCTTCAACATTCTGATCAAATTATTTTCTTTCAAACATGCCTCAGCAACAAGACCATAGATTATTTCATCAGGCTCAACCCCATTTGCAGCCATCGACTCAAAATGAGCAAACATCTCGTCTCTCCTCCCTAATCTGTTGTAACCATGTAAAAGCGAGTTGTAAGTTACAACATTCGGGAACTAAATTTCTCCTTTGCATCTCCAGAAAGAGATTTTCAGCTTCTTCCATCTCTCCTGCCTTGCAATGATGATCAATCAGGATACTATAGGTTACATGGTTCGGTGTGATAGACGTATCAATCATGGCATCTAACAGCCCCTTAGCTTCATTTGGTTTCCCTAACTTGCATAATCCATCAATCAACGCATTGAAAGAAAAGATGGAAGCAAGGTCCTTCTGCATCATTTCGGAAAATATAGAGAGTGCCTTGTCCATTTCTCCTTCCTTACAGCATCCGTTAAGAAGGGCACAATAAGTAAAACTATCTGGTGGAACACCCTTTGAGGCCATTTTATCCAGTAACAGAAATGCCTGAGTTAAACTTCCTGATTTGCAATATCCATCTATAAGCATAGTATAACTCTTGGTATTAGGTGCTAAGCCTCTCTGCGAGATTTCGTTAAATAACTCCCAAGCTTTCTTGGTGTCACCTACCTTACACAGACCATCAATCATTGTGTTATATGTAACAATATTAGGAGCAATGCCTTTTTGACACATCTTATTGTAAAGATTGAGAGCTGCCTCCATATCACCAAGCTTAGAAAAGGCAGAAATGAGAGATGTATAGGTGTATACGTCAGGCACTATACCCTTTTCATCAAGCTGAGAGAAAAGATGCAGTGCATCATCAATTCTATCATTTGTTGCGAGGCCATGGATGAGCACAGTGTGAGTCTTTATATCCGGAAGCACACCTTTTTCAGACATGCACCTATATGTCAACAGAGCCTCATTTACATTTCCAACCTTGCAAAGGCTGTTAATCAATGCAGAATACATAGCATTAGTCGGAGCTATACCATAACTTTGCATCTCTCTGAAACACCATTCTACGGCCTCCATTTCCCCAGCCTTAGCATATCCATGGATGAAAGCCCCATAGGTATGTTCATTAGGCTTCAAGCCCCTGTTAACCATTTCAACTAAGACACTCCTCGCTTCGTTGATCTTTTGGGCCTTACATAAGCCGTTTATAAGAGTATTGCAACAAAAGATATCAGGCATTACCCCATTCTCAATCATTCTGTCGAGAATCCTTCTTGCTTCCTCGAATCTACTTTTCTGGATATGACCTCTCATCAGATTTGTATACAAAATGACATTGGGCTTCAACCCTTCCTTAATCATTGCCTCAAAAACATTATTAGCTCGACAAAGATCTCCAGAGTGGCATAGGCCACTAATTATTCCGTTGTAAGTGTATATTGTGGGTTTCAAGTTGCGCTTCTTCATCTTTCCAAGCAGTTCATGGGCCTTGAAAAAATTCCCTTGTCGACAATAACTCTCTATCATAATACTATACGTTTGTGTATCAGGTTCAACACCAATCGATACCATCTCATCGATCAGAGCTTTACTCTTCTCCAAATCACCAGCCTTACAAACACCACTAATAAGTGAATTATACGTGAAAACATTCAATTTAACTCCACAGGCAACCATCTCATCCTTGACTTGGAAAGCATCAACCATACGACCCTGTTTTATGAACCCATTGATCAAAGCCGTGTAAGCAATAGGGGTAGGGTTTAAACCTGCACGATGCATTTCTGCCAACATCAGTTTCGCTTCAGGTAATCGATTCTCCCTACAAAACCCATCGATAACTATATTGTAAGTATAAGCATCAGGGTTGAAACCCTTTTCGGCCATGGAGTTTTTCAACTTCAATGCTTCATCAACAGCACAGGCTCTGCACAATCCACCAATCATAACATTATAAGTAACCAAACTAGGACTACATCCCATCTCCTCCATCTCCATAAGCACCCTTTTCGCCTTCTCGATATCCCCAACTCGACAATGAGCATTGATGGCATTGGTAAAAGTATAAACATCAGGCACCAATTTAGCATCAATCATCCCATTGAAAACCTTCCAAAACAAATCCAGCTTATTTAACTTAAGCAAATCGCCTAAAAATTTATTGCAGCAAACCAAACTAGGCAAAACCCCAACTTCTTTAGCACCCAAAAAAACATATACAGCATCATCCCAAGAACCCATTTTCTTATAACAATCAATCAAAATCTCCAAAATATCTACACCATTCCCTTCATAATCCTTACAACACCTAATAACTGAACCCAAGACGGCCTGAACCGGCCTCCCAGTCCTAATCATATTGTTTAAAACCTGACTGGCATCACGAAACAGCTTTGAATTGCATAAAGTAAGAGCTAGGAAGGAAAAAGAATCCAACTTTTTAGGGTTTGGGGATTTGTGACTTGCCCAGTTGAAGAACCAGAGGAGGCGCTTGGGATCAAGAACCGAGCTTTGGAGAAGAATGGAGTGAATAATTTCTGGGTTTAGTTTGCTTTCCAAATCCGATGATGTTTGAAGAAGGCCCTTCCAGTCATCTTTGGTAAGGATAGAGGCAATTCGCAAGGCTTCAGCGTGGTTTGGAGCTGATGTACAAAGAGAAGCTGATTTGAGACGGGAGAGTCTGGTTTTTGTGAAACAATAGAGCCTTGGCTTTGAAGATAAACGCATTGTTTTGAAGGAACTTCCCCCTTCTGCTCTGCAGAAACCAAACCAAAAAGAATCAGTGAGGAGGAAGGAAGGAAAACGTTTAGAAGTTAGAACATACTCTGGCAGGCTTTGGGCATTTTGGGCTCAAATAATGCAAATGCGTGGATCCATCAAACCTCAAATTTTTATCCCATTAGAACATTTATAGGTGTATATATTCATTTTTTTACTATTAATATTGGAGTTATTGACCGAATAATTTAAATTAAGTTTTACAAAAGTTTAATAAAAAGGATCACCTTTTTATTTAGTTTTTTTTCATTTAAAGTGTCAGAATTTGAATCTCTGACTTTAAATGATTAAATTTATTAAATTATTTTGAATTAAAACTAAGCTGGTAGAATATATAAGTTTTAAGGACTAAAGCTGTCTTTATACCACATCTTGTTAGATGTTCGTTTGTATTTTTGTTTTCCCGATTCTTCAGAGTTTTTGTCTTGATTAATTTGAACTGATCCGTGTCGCACACCTAATTTTGATGGGTAGGTCTTCCACAAAAAAATTTCTGCACACACAAGACCTCAAACTTGAGATCCACTTAAGTGATACAAAGCTGCTTGCCACTTAGACCAATCCTTATTAGTTGTTTGTTTCTATTTTAACGAAAAAGTGACCTAATTCATCTTTAATTAAGTGACCCGATTATAATATTTAATAAATAAGTGACCAATTGTAACATTAATAATAATTGAGTGAGTTTAACCTAAATGTTAATATAAACCTAATCTGTGAGTCTATCTCCGTCTTCTCCATACCTCTTCGGCCGACCATTTTCAGTAGATAAAGGGTAAAAGAGAAAGGGCCTCTGAAAGAAAAGACCCTTTTTTTACTCTTATTTGTTTATATTTTCATTTCTCTCTGCCTCTTGTTTTCTTTAGGTGAGTTCCTCATTTCTTTTTCTTTTTTCTGGGTTTCTCTTTCTTTTCTTTTTTTTGCGTTTCCTTTTACCTTTCTGGGCTTTCCGAAAAATTGCGATTTTCATCTTTCGTCTCTTTTTCTTTGAATTTTTTGTTTTTCTCTAGAAAATCTGATTTAGGGTTTTGGTTTGGTTATGTTTTAATTGGTATGTCTTTTTCTTTTATGTTTTCTGTGGTGTTTGCTTATGAATAAGGTGAGTAGCCCATGCTAAAATAAATTAATCCCATAGAAAGTGCGAAGATTTTGGTTCTTTTTATTTCACTTGTTAGATTCAAAAGTATTTCATTATTTAAATTAATCAATACTCTTAGCTTTCTATCAATGATCAATGCTTATGCTGATAACTTTCTTGGCTGAGGTTATATAGTATTAGTGTAGTTGAATCTGTTTGGTTAGTTTTTTCTTTATGGAATGTTATGAATTTATTTGTTTTTTTTTTTTTTTTTTGCTTGAATTGTCGGTTGATGGTTTATTACCCTTATTTATGCTTATTGGAGTCTCGTAATCTTGTGAGTTGTGAATGATGCAAGCTTATTGATCGTCTCTTTTGAGGTATTCATTTCGAGTGATTTGTTTTATTACCAAATGCAGATTTCTTACTAGTGATGGCTAAGTTTCTGGCTCAGTCGACTATTGTTCCTGCCCTAGTTATTAGTCGGAGTCATGGTCCGTCCAAAGAATCTGGAAAACTGAAGAGGTCTGTCAAACTGATGTGCAGTTTACAAACTCCTACATTGAGGATAAGGAGTTTCTCTGGGTGCGTGGTTCTAATTCTTTAGATAACATGGTCAGTTTCGGCCAAGATTTCCGTTCTAAGGTTGCAGTTTCAGTATCTTCTCGACGAGGAAGGGGTAGCAGATGTGTACCGAAAGCCATGTTTGAGCGATTTACAGAGAAAGCGATTAAAGTGATTATGCTAGCACAAGAGGAAGCCAGACGGCTTGGCCATAATTTTGTTGGTACCGAGCAAATTTTATTGGGTCTTATTGGTGAAGGTACTGGCATTGCTGCAAAAGTTCTTAAATCCATGGGAATCAATCTTAAAGATGCACGTGTAGAAGTGGAGAAGATAATTGGAAGGGGCAGTGGGTTTGTTGCTGTGGAGATTCCATTTACTCCCCGTGCAAAACGTGTTCTGGAACTCTCATTGGAAGAAGCCCGTCAGCTTGGTATTTCTATCTTTTAGTTTCTTCTTTTCGCTTTTTATTATTTTTTTACAGCTTTTAAACTGGGATTTATCTTGCATGGATAGTTACTCAACCAGATTATTAAATTTTATTTGGATTTCACTTTATTGGTGTTGGTTATTCATATGACAATTCGTACATTCATATGCATTGGCATTAAAATTTATTTGTTTTGCTCAATTGATGGGAATTTATTTGTGTTGGTGGAATGTCTTTCCATTCATCTTTAAATAACCATGATGTTTGGGTGTATACTCTTTAGCTTGTCTTATCAAATCCATGACCGTCAGCTAGGACTTGCTCCTTCATTTTGTTTATGATGCTTGCTCTCTGGACTTGGAAAATTTAATTTACCGGTAAATCTTATTTTTGAAAATTTCAGGCCATAATTATATTGGATCAGAGCATCTTCTTCTTGGGTTGCTTCGTGAAGGTGAAGGAGTAGCAGCCCGTGTTCTTGAGAGTTTGGATGCTGACCCAAGTAATATCCGTACACAGGTAAAAAATACATTTAGATTTGATCTTGTTTCAAAATTCTGGTACATTTTTTTCAATATAAAAAATTAACGGGTTAATCATCCATTTGATTGTCTAGGTTATTCGTATGGTTGGTGAGGGCAACGAAGTTAGTGTTGTTACTGGAGGAGCAAGTGGCAACACAAAGATGCCAACACTTGAAGAATATGGAACTAATTTGACTAAGCTAGCTGAGGAGGCAAGAAATTTGTTTCTGTTTTATCATCCAGGTATTTTTTCTGTACTCGTTTCTAAATGGATTCTTTTTCCACTTTCAGGGTAAATTAGATCCTGTGGTTGGGAGGCAGGATCAAATAGAACGTGTTGTCCAAATATTGGGTAGAAGGACCAAAAACAACCCGTGTCTTATTGGAGAACCTGGTGTTGGAAAAACAGCTATTGCAGAAGGTCTTGCTCAACGTATTGCTAGTGGTGATGTTCCTGAGACAATTGAGGGAAAGAAGGTGTATACATGTCTCTTGTTTTTAAAACATTTTATCTCAGCACAGGGACTAACAATATTGATAGTTTTTTTTCCTTTTCATTTTGGATTTCTGCTTTGGTTTTGACGTGCAAATCTGGTATTTCTTTTGCATGTTCCCATTTAGAACTTCCTCAACTTATGTTTGTTTTGCATGAGTTGCTTGCTAAAATGCTGTATGATCCATGTATTACTTCATCTCCATTATGGACCTTTTTTTCTTGGATTTTCACTGCATTTATGTGCATGACATGAAATAATTGGTCATGGAGATTTTAGTGGCTTAAAGTCTGGACTTTATGATAATAAAAAATGAGATATCCCAAACTATAAGGGTCTTGCAGAAAGCCTGTTGAAAAATGAAGTGCTTGTTTCTTTCATCATTACGATATCCTTTTCACCTACACCTATTTTTTCCTGCCTTTTCATGTGCTTCTAAAATTACAGCCATTTTTCTGTGATTGTTTCTCTTTTTATTTTTTTTTCAGTGAGAAGTACGTTTACAGCTGTTTTTTTATTAGGTTATTACACTTGATATGGGTCTTCTTGTTGCTGGAACAAAATACCGTGGAGAATTTGAGGAAAGATTGAAGAAGCTAATGGAGGAAATAAAGCAAAGTGATGAAATAATATTGTTTATTGATGAGGTGCACACTTTAATTGGAGCAGGAGCTGCAGAAGGTGCTATTGATGCTGCCAATATCTTAAAGCCAGCTCTCGCCAGAGGTGAATTGCAGGTAATTTTTTTTCTTTGAACAGGGATCGTACTGTGTTAGCAATGTTTAGGCAGCAAACTGTGGAAAGAAATGGAGAAGTGTAGTCTTTTCTGGGTTTGAATTGGCTGGTGTTGTATATCAATATACTAGCAATTCTTCTCTTTACAGTTTTACTAAATATGGTTAAGAGACTGAAGTTGATTTTTATTTTCTCACTTCATCTGAACTATTTGGGGCCTGTCTATTGATCTGCATATGTTGGGATTTTCTTTTAGCAAAGTGAAGTGAAGTGAAGCATATTGTTATATCTGGTATATGTGCTACTTTTGAAACAGTATTGGGTTAATGCAACTTATCTCTATTATGCTAATAAAATCTGGATATTTCTTATATCTTCTATTTGAATTCGTGCAGTGTATTGGAGCTACAACGCTTGATGAATACAGAAAGCATATTGAGAAAGACCCAGCTTTGGAAAGAAGATTCCAGCCAGTCAAAGTGCCTGAACCGTCCTGTTGACGAAACTATACAGATTTTGAAAGGTTTGCGAGAACGTTATGAGATTCACCACAAGCTTCGTTACACAGATGAGGCCTTAATTTCTGCTGCACAACTGTCATACCAGTACATCAGGCATGTGTTCATCTTACTTTCGTGAAGTACTTTTGTAATTTCTTTTGGATATCAAAATCATTTTCCTCCCTCACCTTGATTTCTTTTTTATTTCAGTGACATTTGTTTTCTACCTGACAAAGCAATTGACTTGATTGATGAAGCCGGTTCTCTTGTTATTTTGATTTCGTAAAAAAAATGCACAGGTGTACAAGGAGTTTTTTTGTTAATATCTAGTTATGAGTGACTCTTATTTGCCTTTCTTTCTCAAGTTGATTTGATGGCATCATCTTGTTGCAGCTCCCTGAGGAAGCTAAAGAGCTTGAAAAAGAGCTCAGGATGATCACAAAGTCCAAGAATGAAGCAGTTCGCAGCCAGGACTTTGAGAAGGTACAGAAGTGTTTTGAATTTCATGGGGCCATTTTATGTTGATTTCTTTTAGAGGATGAATCAAAATATATTAATGGTCCAAGTCTATCAATCTCAATGTGTTTGGTGTCGTGTTGATTTGGATTTAGCAATGCTCATTTCTTTGGGTCATCACTATAAACTTCACCGCTTTCCATCCATTCTATCTCCATAAGAAGTTTCTTGATCCATATTCCTTCACATATCCCTAGAGCCAAGGCTCAATTTCGCTTCGCACTACTTCTAGAAACCACGACTTGCTTCTTGCTTCTCCAGTGACCAAATTTCCCCATAAATATGTGCAATAGCCACTAACAGATCTTCTATCTGTCAATTCTCCCGCCTGACTTGAACTGTGTAGACCTTTATTGTCCTATCCCGATGTTTCTTGAAAAGTAGTCCAGATCCAGTGTAAATTTCAAGTATCTCGGAATTCTATTGATTTGCATCCATGTGCTCTTCTCGAGGGTTACTCATATGTTGACTAACTATGCCCACCGAGTATGCAATATCGCCCGGTAAGTGAGAGATAGATTAGTTTCCCAACTAGTCTCTCGATAGGGTTCTTTATTCTTTGGATTCCCCATTTCACCTTTCTAACTTTAAACTGGTTCCATTGGAGTTTCAAATTTGGTCTACTTCAAGCATCCCGGTTTCTATAAGTAGATCTAGGATGTACTTTCTTTGGTTTATAACAATCCCCTCTTTCGATATTGCTACTTCCATTCCTAAGAAGTACCTAAGGCTTCCCAAATCCTTAGTCTCGAACTCCTTAGCTAGAACAGTTTTTAGCACTTTTATTTCTTCAAGATTATCCTGTAATGATCATATCATCAACATAGACAATTAGAAGGGTCTTCTTACCATCCTGGAGCAACCTTTGAAACAATGTATGGTAGTGACTGACTCTGCTTGTACCCATTTTGAACCATAGCCTTAGCAAATCTGTCAAACCATGCTCTAGGGGATTGCTTTAATCCGTACAAAGATTTATTGAGTTTGCACACTTTGTCCTCTTCGTGGTCTTTTCCTCCAAACTGGTGGAACCTCCATGTATACTTCTTCCTCCAAGCTTCCATTGAGGAAAGCATTTTTGATGTCCAATTGGTGTAACTTCCGGTCCTTGTTAACATTCATCGATAATAACACTGATGGTATTCAACTTAGCTATTGGGGCAAAGGTTTCTTGATAATCTACTCCATAGGATTGAGTAAACCCTTTAGCCACTAGCCTTGCTTTGTACCTCTCAATGCTCCCATCCGAGTGATATTTATTTGTGAATACCCATTTGCACCCAATGACCTTTTTCCTTTCTCGTAACTCGGTCAAACACCAAGTATTATTCTTCTCAGAGTGCTTTGACCTCTTCTTCAATGACCTTCCTCCATTCGGGACTTTTGACGCCTCTTCTCTTGTCTTGGGGATCTTCACACTATCAATCTTTGGTTTGTAAAGGCTTTGAAACCAGATAATAACTTCCCATAGGCAACAAATTTATTGATAGGATGAGCAACACATTTCCTTATCCCTTTTCTAATAGCAATAGGAAAGTCATCTAAGTTTCTGATGAGAATCTTGTGAAATAATATTACCTCATGTCTCAATAGCATCGTAACTCAAAACTGGGTTCTGGCAAGTGCTAGGGTGACCAACATCTTGATTTGATTTCTTTTCCTCCTTGTATAGACATTGAGTTGTTTCTCCGGTGGTTGTGGAGTCACGAGTGTGATATAGTTCGAGTGTAGGAGGAGGTGTTGTATAGGGGACTGGAGGGTTTAGACTGTGGAGAAGGTGTATTGGGTGTGGAGAAGTTGTGTCAGATTGGGGACAACAGTTTCAATGATATCCAAGGCGAGCTCGGGAAGGATAGGCATAGGAATAAAGGATTTGTATGGGTGAGATTCTTTAGGTCTCTCCCCCGAATGTCGCCCGCAAAGTAAGGTTGATTTTCAAAAAGGTAACATCGAAGGAGATATAGGTTTTCCTATTAGTGGGGCAAGAACATTTGTAACCCTTCCGACTCGAGGAGTAACCTATAAATACACACTTTAATGATTTAGGATCCAGTTTACTACGATTGTTGTTGTGCACATGAATAAAAGATGTGCATCCAAAGACTCGAAGAGGAAGAGCTGAGGACAATGGTTTAAAGTGTGGAAAATGTTGAAACAGAACTTCAGTGGGTATTTTGAATCCTAGAGTCTTGCTAGGCATCCTATTGATAAGGTAGGTTGCGATGAAGAAGAGCTTCCCCCAAAGATATTTAGGTGCATTAGTGAAAACAAAAGGGACCTAGTTACTTCCATTAGATGTCTATTCTTCCTCTCACCACTCCATTTTGTTGAGGGGTATTGACACATGAGGTGAGATGAACAATTCCCTTTTCGAAAAGAAACACCTAATAGACTTGCTAAGATATTCACTCCCATTATCACTCCTAACCATTTTGATATTTCTATCGAACTGTGTTTTTATCATTTGATAAAAAGTTTTAAAAATTACTTCAACCTCAGACTTTTCTCTCATTAAATATGTCCAAGTGGTCCTAGAGAAATCATCAATGAAAGACACAAACCACCTAGACCCGTA
Source organism: Hibiscus mutabilis (assembly GCA_019671005.1). Taxonomy (NCBI): domain Eukaryota; kingdom Viridiplantae; phylum Streptophyta; class Magnoliopsida; order Malvales; family Malvaceae; genus Hibiscus; species Hibiscus mutabilis. The sequence goes on along the minus strand of CM033714.1, from coordinate 7,045,817 downwards.
AATGTTTGAACTTTAGAAGGGCCCCAAATATCATTTGTGTATAATAGCAAATGGTGAAGTAGGTTTAAAAGGAGAAGAAACATATGGTTTTTGGTATGTTTTGCCATCGACATACTTCACAAGTAAAAGAAGAGGGATTTTTATTGATAAAGAGATTTGGAAACAACTTTGCAAGGTAATAAAACTGGGATGTCCTAATCTAAGATGCGAGCATAATATTATCCGAACCTAAGCTTGTGGATGAAACCGATGTTTGAAGGCAATCGGGAATGAAGGAGTTACGGTAGGATATTCCATCAAGGATATATAAGCCATTAGATAGCTTAGCACCGCCAATCACCATCTTCGAGCCCCGTGTGCAAAAAAATACATCCATCAACCCCAAAATTAGCATTACAAAGTGAATATCCTTAATCAACTTGCTCACCGATAATAAATTACAAGCTAATTTAGGAACATAAAGTACATCGATAATACTATATGTTTGCTTAATTCAATAGAGCCACTCCCTTTAATCTGTTGAGAGGGAACCATCTGCTATCTTGATCGAGGAGGAGGAGAATGTGATGGCTATACTTTACGAATGGACTCATATTTCTGTCATATGGTCGAGGCACCGAATCTACTATCCAATGTAAGGAATTAATTGTTGCTAAGCAAGAAATTCTACCTTGAGATGTTGTTAAGGCGTAGTATGAGTTTTAGGCGATAGTTTGGTGAGTATTTGTTGAAGTTCTCGCAATCTGGCGTGGTAATCAAGTCTTTGGAATTATGTTCTCGTAGATGCAACATTTGCTTCCTTTCAAACTGGATTTAGAGGGTTTCGGTCTCTTTGGTTTTCCATGTAGCTTCAAAGATTGCTCCATCAAATGTCCACCTTTTTACGTTGTTCACACCATGGTCTCCCCCTCCTTTGTTTATTCCCGTGATTAGAGTTTGTAATTAGTGCCAAGCATCTGTTTGTTGAGCATTTGGTACCATCAAGGAGAGTCCGCTTTTTTCTCTCCTAATCTCGTAAAAGGCCTCCCGAACCAATGGTAGAGGTTTAGTAGCCAAAATTCTGCTCCTTGCCCCATCAAACTCACCATTAAGTCCAGAAAGAAATTGAAAGATTCTCCTCCGATTTTTTATTCTACTATAGAAGTTAACATCATCGTAACACTTCCACTCATTGGCCTCATATAAATCGATTTGTTGCCAACACTTAGTGAGAACTCCAAAAATCTTGTACTATGACAAATCTCCTTGTCTCGAGGTCCTTAATTTGGTTTTCAACCCCAAATAATTCGGTGTATTATCCACACTGGAGAGTATGTATCCCTGGTCGCACTCCATATCTCTGCTGCTGATGCGGTAGAGCATGAAATTTTCCCCAACTTCGGGAACCATGGAATTAATTAGCCATGACATAATCATGTTGTTCTCACTCAACCGTTAGAATAATTTGGATCGATTCTTCGGAATAGGCATTGAATCGAGAGATAGGAAGCTTTCCTTCTTCTGTAATATACTGACCTTCTGATCGTGAGACCAAGGGAGATAGTTGTTTCCATTTAGTTTGTAGGATGTAATTGGAGAAAGAGATGAATCAAATTTGGAACTCGGAGGGACGAGGATGATTTTGAGAACCGATTTGAAGCGAGAGGGTCTGAATGAGCCATTGAAAATGAAGGTTTTTGATCGTGAGAGATTGGAAGGAAAAAAAAGGTTGTTGGATAGGTAGGATCTTCCTAATCTGATACCATGTAGAAAATAGGGTTAGAGAAGTTTTCTACTCTTGTTATTTTGATTTACAGAAAAATAAAGTCTACTTATAGACTTTTACAAGGAGTTTTACATTGAGTAGAATTCTCTCGGCTAAGACTCTTATCCCTTATATGGATAGAGTTAGACTCTAACTAAACTACTTAGTTAGGATAGACTTACAACTCTTCTAAACTACTTAGTTAGAATTGACTTACAACTCTTATTATTTACATATTAACCTACAACTGTCATTTTTCATTTTTTGGGTTTTAACAACTTTTGGTTCAGCTCATTGAGCTCAATACATACCATAATACATTCTTTTAAACAGGCTGGGGAATTACGCAATCGAGAAATTGAGCTTAGGGCTCAGATTACCGCAATCCAAGAGAAAGATAAGGAGATGAACAAGGCAGAGGCCAGGGATGGAGGTCCTGTTGTGACGGAAGTGGACATTCAGCATATAGTCTCGTCATGGACTGGTATTCCTGTCGAGAAAGTATCAACTGATGAATCTGATCGTCTTCTTAAGATGGAAGAGACTCTTCATAAGCGAGTCATTGGTCAGGATGAAGCTGTCATTGCCATTAGCCGTGCTATTCGACGTGCTCGTGTTGGTCTCAAGAACCCCAATCGTCCAATTGCTAGCTTCATCTTTTCCGGACCAACTGGTGTGGGAAAGTCGGAATTAGCAAAGGCTCTAGCTTACTATTTTGGTTCTGAAGAAGCTATGATTCGACTTGATATGAGTGAGTTCATGGAGAGGCACACAGGGTCCAGCTCATTGGTTCACCTCCCGGGTATGTTGGCTACACTGAAGGTGGTCAGCTAACTGAGGCTGTTAGAAGGCGACCATACACTGTAGTACTTTTCGATGAGATTGAGAAGGCCCATCCTGATGTCTTCAACATGATGCTTTAGATACTTGAGGACGGAAGGTTGACCGACAGTAAAGGAAGAACTGTGGATTTCAAGAATACCCTTCTGATAATGACATCGAATGTTGGAAGCAGTGTGATTGAGAAGGGTGGCCGACGGATAGGCTTTGATCTTGATTATGATGAGAAAGACAGCAATTACAATAGAATAAAGAGCTTGATGACAGAAGAACTGAAACAATATTTCCGGCCCGAGTTCTTGAATAGATTGGATGAGATGATTGTTTTCAGGCAGCTGACCAAGCTGGAAGTTAAGTAGATTGCTGGTATAATGCTTAAGGAGGTATTTGACAGGCTTAAAGACAAAGAGATAGAGCTTCAAGTGACTGAAAGGTTTAGAGAGAGGGTTGTGGAAGAAGGATACAACCCAAGCTATGGTGCGAGGCCTTTGAGAAGAGCTATTATGAGACTTCTCGAGGACAGCATGGCCGAGAAAATGCTTGCTAGGGAAATCAAGGAGGGTGATTCAGTAATTGTGGATGTTGACTCCGATGGGAATGTTACTGTTCTCAATGGTAGCAGCGGTGCTCCCGAGTCATCGGCCGATCCAATTCCAGTCGTTTAATTAAACAACCTTTTCAGATATGTAGTTTGTACCTTTTCTTTTTCTTTTTCATTATCAGTTGTAGTTTGTAGTCATTGATTGCTCGTCTGTCATCACTCGAGTATTTCTTACACTTGAATCCCCTTCATAGTTGGAAGGGGCAAAGAAGATGCTGGTAGTGTTAGTTTGGCAGTTAACTTCACAATAGTTGAATAATTATAACTTGGAAGAAGCTTAGAGTCATGAAATAAAGATCCATTCCAGTTGGTTAGCCATGCCAAGGGTCTAGGCACAAACAACAGACCGGTGTCGGTGACCACACGACGCCACCACAGCTTGGAGTGTCGAGGTTGCTGAACCGTGGTGGGTTTATATGCATCAGGGGAAATTTTCGTTTATTCTAAATTTTACAGCTTTTTAATTTTTCACACGTGGAATTTTCATGAATAAATTAATCCACGTGAAAATGAATGAATTATTTGATTACAACAATCTAATAATTGAGACAGTCGAACAATAATGGTAATGGAATTAGAAAAAAGGGGGTGATCATGATTTAATAGTGTTCTATATCCCATCACACAGGCCTTTCCCTTAAAATAACCGAATGATCCAATTGTGACTTTTTTAAAATCGAATACTTCAGTTGTAAATTTACTAATTATCGAATGATATCGAATGATACAAAGTGTAATTAATCTGAATTTGCGTAATTTATTTTAGGCTTAATACCCAAATAGGTGCTCAAATTTTGTTTGTGGCTCATTTTTTGTGTTTAAACTATTTTTAGCTCTAAATAGGTGCCTAAAGTTTTATTTTAGACATTTTAGGTGCCTTACCGTTATTTTTATTAATTTTTTTTATTTTATTTCCTTTTTAATTTAATTTATTTTTTAACTTATTTTTTATAAAAAAACTAAATTTCCTAAAACTCACAAAATAACCCCAAATACGAAATCCTTAACTTCTCTAGTCGATTTTACCGTCGATGGTCACGCCGACGTCCCCCATATTTGCCGTCGGGCCACCACGACCGTTTTCTTCAATCACACATCGCCGATAACCGGCGGTAAGTGTGTCGATCGACTTCCTGACGTTGAAAAAAAACTAAAATCGCAAAAAAAAAGTCGTCGGCACACCTACCGGCGATAGTAGTGGTCTCCGGGAGGCAATAAACAGTGACAAAGATGGTAATTTAGGGATTTTGGGTTTTGAGTTGGGAATTTGTGACTTTTTTGTAAATATTTAAAACTGTTATTTTTTTAAAAAATAATTTTTATTTAAAAATTAATTAAAAAATTAAAACATGTCACTTGTCACATTTTAATTAGCTAACGATTTTTTTATTAACGGTTAGGCACCTAAATGACCAAAATAAAACTTTAGGCACCTATTTAGAGCTAAAAATAGTTTAGGCACTAAAAGTGAACCACAAGTATAGTTTGAACACCTATTTAGCTATTAAGCCTTTATTTTACAAATATAATAATTTTAATCCTAAAAATTCTTTTCCAATAATTACGACCTTTTATTCATAAAAGAAAAAAATATATATATAATTTACACAAATTGTAAATCAAATTTATATACATAAAATAATGAAACAAGAAACCCTGAGCTTAGACAGATATAGCATCTCTAGACTTAAGGGTTGTGTTCGTTTGTTTAAATTTATTCATATATCTTTTTTTATATTTGTTTGTATTCGTTTATGTTTGTTTATAATTTAAACGGACGAACATGAATAAACACGAACAAGTTACATTTCTTAACAAATGAAAACGAACAAAAAATTATGTATGTTTAGTTGTTCATGTTCGTTCATTTGTTTGGTTAAAATTAAACGAACATGAACATGCTCCAGTCCGTGTTCATTTGGTTCGTTTACAGGCCTATCTAAACTCTTGCACTATGCAAGACTCCGAGCTTAATTGCTTGCATATACATTCGATTTTGAATTTTCATATATTACAGGTTAAGATCCACTTACATTGTATAAAACTTAATTTTTTTTGTATTTTTTTTGAACATGTAGACAAATAAATAACTAAGATTATTTCTTTATCTTTTTTTGTCTGTGATAATCTTCTTATTTTATATTATTAATTTCAACCATTCATAAGTGTAAACTTTCAAATTTTACATGGTATAAGAAGATACTATCTCATATGTGTATATATATATATATCAAAAGAGGAAAGAAAGAGAAAGGAACATGATGATGACAAACAAATGAAATTGTCTGATTATTGAATCATTATGTACAAATTAATGGGCATTTTGCCACCATTAATGGTTAAATTTAAGACTACATTTACACATATGTACACAAATTATGAACAGGCAATTTCTGGGAAGAGAAGTGAACCTTATGGAGGCATTTTTTAGCTGCTGATGTCGAAGTACTTTGGATTCGACGGGAAATCGTACTCCATGTGTAGCTGCAATGTAAGTGTATCAGCACATTCATGTTCAGAAAGAAATATAAAAGCACTAGGATTCTTGAAAGCTCTCAGTTGCATGCATCATACATGAATGTTTCACAATGATCATGTTCAATTTCACCAGACAGCGAAATTCTTTTTAGCGACCGTGTGAAGCACGAGTGTAACATGCTTCCTCCAGATTTCTAAGCTATTTTCCTCCAAATATGAAAAGTGAAATGAAAAATGTTGAAATGTTTTGAACATTCATATTTTAATCGATGACGATAGGGACCCGAAATTTGTGCTATATCGAAAAAAGATACGGTAATGCATACTGACCAACACACGAAAGAAGCATGAAGCACTTAAATATACTAGGATTGTACACCCACACACACAATTTACCTGACCCTCATCGGCATCTGAATGGCGCTGTGGGAAAACCACCCTCATATTATTGTACAAGTAGAAGCGTCGCTCCCCTTCAATGTTCATGTTTTCTGCTGGTGTAGACAGAGGATCGGATTTGCACCTTCGGATAGACTTTGAACATTTCTTGGTGGAAGGGCATAAAAAATGGAGATGAAGAGCATAGCGCAGAACACCAGCACCCATAGTACTCTCATTGACCCTTGATAAGCTATGTACAAGTTTGTTTAAATTTACATTGCTATCGTTCGATAGACTGTCCAAGTCCCCAGAACATTCAACATTTTCACTTTCTATATCTTTCATAATCTGGTCAGGATATCCGGTAGTATGTAATATTCCACTAATTGGATCTGTTTTTATCTCAGGGCTTTTACGTTTTTCTTTTCCCGGTGTGTGTGTTGCGGTAGCGGGTGCCAAAGTAATCCTTTGGCGCATAAATGTCTGTTGTAACAAGGGTCATTATACAACATCGGTTCACGATAGTAAAGTTTTAATTATTCATGAAACATACAATTCTAAGGTTATTCGTCTCTACAACATACCTTCGTACCAGCGGGCATGTCAGTTAGATCATAGTTACAAAGGAAAGTGTGAATGGGAGTCTTTTCCGGATTGCTTAATACCTGTAAACACCAATTGCAATTTATCAATAATTTGACAGATGTGAATGATTGATCGAGAAGATTCTCAATGCTAGGCTAACATTACCAATTGTATCCGCCCCTTCATAGGTATACGAAGGCGACTATTTTCAGCTTGTGAATCACCAATGCTCAGGCTCCGTTTCATTTTCGGGCCTTTAGACTTGTTTCTTGAGGCATGCCTGGCAAGATCGATCGATGAATAATAGAGCAAGTAGTTATCTCCATCAACACTAGTTACTGCAAATGGAAGTTTTTGTGATTGCGGAGAGAAATTCCCGCCCACAATACTGAGAATAGCAAGGAAACCATCAATTCTCTGCATACAAGCAATCAAAATATGCAGTGAAAATACATCATTGGTCTAGGAGAGTCTTCAGTTCAAACACGAACAGCAACTTCTATTACACGAAATTTGCTAACCTGACTAGCTTTTCCGGATAACAGCCGACCAGATAGCAGTGACTCCTCAAATGAACCAACCAAGGACCTTCTGGCAGATAGTCCACTAAGACTTCTAACCAATTTGCCACTTTTACGAGCATGATTCAAGTCCTGGTTCTGCAAATCATCAAAATGATGAACCGATTTACTATACAACCTAAAATCTTCATCTGTCAGAAAACATACTGTTCCATTAAGAGACTGTTCCATATCCTTAAACGTCATATAATCGTCTAACTTTTCCACAATATCCTTGAATCCTTCAGTATATTTTGTTCTTTCAACAGATTTCGGACCAAGAGGAGACAAAGATAAGGGAGGTGAGGACGTCTTCTTAATAGGTATTGTGATAGCTGGTGTCTGGTTCCTTCTTTTATTTGCTTCTCCGGAATAACTGAGCCCTCGGGATGTAGGTACAAAGTGACTGTCAGTTTGCAGCCCCTTATTCTTTAGTATAGGACCATCAGAGAGGACTATTGAGTTTGCTTGAGAATTATCAACAAGCAAATTCTTCCATTCTCGAGAACAAGATGTTGAACAGACCACAGGGTCTAAAGAACTAGAGTTGCCGATATGAGCCTTTTTATGCTCTTGTGACACATAAATACTGCAGCTTTTAATTCCACTGATAAAACCACTTTGGCTGATACCACCACTGATATCCAGAGCATCAACATTAAATTGATTGGAGCTGAGCATTCCACTCAAAGGAGACAATAGACGCTTCCTTGCAACTGAATCATTAGACTCGGCTGCATTACTCGTGATACTGACAACAGTGGAAGTTTGGACTCCATCAAACACACCAACCAGAGAATGCAATGTCCTTGCTTCAAAACCAAGAATATTATGCCCAGTTTTATGACTGAGCCAGCCATTTTGTTCCACAGTACCAATCTTCAGCTTATAAATGCTGGATCTACCATATTTATGCACATTCAAAGTCTCAGGATCCTTTGGATGCTCCCCGCTGGTTTTTGTTCGAAAATCTCCGAAAGTAGAGCGTGGCAAATCTACCTGAATTTGATTTCCTAGATTTCCCCCATGCATCCTTATTAAGTCACAGTTGCTCACACTGACGATTCTGTGTGGGGTCTGCACAAATGTGCACAGTGAAGCAGCGACTTCCTCGGCAACACCACTAGAGGAAACTTGAGACAAGCCCATTTTAACCATCCACCTCCTAAATTCAATGCCCTTTGTAGTTACTTTGTTATCAACTCTCCAGCACTGTATTCTTACTAAAGAAAATAAATTCGACAGATGAAAAAGAAAATAAATGTGATGTCGGCTACTGCATTTCTAAGTATACAGAACAAGTATTGTTAACTATCAACTGAATCCACCCCTATTCCAACAGAAGCTATTTCACTGAATTTTGCATCTGAATTCCGTATCAGTGCAGAAAGATTGAATACCATATCTAACTTTGTCGTAGAAGCCTGGCAAGGAAAGAGAAACAGGTAGCCCATGTTTTGCCAGACTCTAATATATCATCCTGCATAGCGCCAAGAATCAGCCCATGATCGAAGAAAGATGAAAGAAACGAGACGTTTAGTTATATATAATATAAACACACACACATACATATTACAAAACACCAGTATTTGTGCTTTGGTATGATCATCAAACACACAAAAATTATCACCACCAGTCTTGTTCTCAAGCATTTCTAAAGACAAGAAGCTAAGAACAAAATGCAAATTCTCAGAATAAATGCTTTTCATATAGGAACATTTCCAATATATATTTACACACATATATATAGGAACATTTCAGAAGAGAAACTTAATCAATTATGATTTCCAATCTACCGAGCACGAAAAGCATCAAGCATTCCTTGTACGCAACTCCAGCAAGAACAATCAATCACCAGCAACCATTGATCAAAGCAATTTTTAGTTGGAAAAACAACAAAACCCAATTATTTTATTGGTTTGGGTTTTTGTTGATTTCCACATTCAAATGTCGAGATTCTGATAAAACTTTCAACTCTTTCTCTTCATCTTCCAAACCCATCAAATAAATAATCCAACTTTGAAGAAGATATGGATTCAAACAACGATAAAAAGCAAAAAATTGACAATTCCTATCTAAAACCAAATGAAAAAACAAACAAAAAAAGCAGAAAACAGCATACCAGTAAAGCTCCCGTTGATCAATCAGAAAAACCGGAGCTAAACCCAGCTGAAAACTCAAAAACCCAACAATCTAAAACACAAAAGAAAGACCAAAAGAATCAAAAACCCATGTCTTATTCCATCAAACTTTCCTTCTTCCTTCTCTTTCTACTCTCTTCACCTCTCTTAGCCGTTCTTCGCATTTCCATCTCCATCTCAATCTTTTTTTACCTGTCTATCTTTCTGTACATGTTACCTGTGTGTTTATATAATCTCTACCCAAATATTTTAACCTTTTCTCTGTTCTTTGGGTACAGTGTTGCTAAATTATTGTAAGCCTCCCAAAAAAAAGGAAAAGAAATGTGTGTCAAGAGTTAGCTGAAAAAAATTTCTTGGTTGGCTGTGAATTTTCTTTTTTATTTTTCTTTCGAAAAAACAAATCTTGGGAAAACTCACATGCTCCTCTCCTTTTTAAGCTTTGGGTTTGTTTGTTTTTCCTGCCGTGAATTGATTATTATGACTATGAGGCGTGTTTAGTTCAAGTTGGGAAGCTAGCGGCTGTCATTTGCCTTGCCCTAACATTACATGTCCTTGTCTATGTATTTTTCTTGGTGTTTGTTTAATGTTAGAGTTAAAGCTATTGCCGTTGCCACCCTTCCTAAGCCTATCTACTTTCGCCTCCAAGGCAACGTGTTGCCTTTTATCTTCTAAGATTCTTTAAATAAATAAGAATATTTTTTAAAAAGGTAAAATCAGAAATAGACACATAATTTCATGTTAGTTAGAGCAAATTTATAGAATTTTATGAGAGAATTTATAAAATTTTATAAGTAAAATTAGATTTTTAATAAAAAATCTTAAAATTTTTTAAATTATATATAAATTTTAAATTTTTAGAATATAAATATGTATTTGTTTAAAATATATACTTATATCCGACCCACATTTGAAACTGGAAACTTACTTAAAAAGTAGAACGGACCTGATTAAAAATATCATCGTAATTTGATGGAACCGAAGCTCAATAAAAACAACGGAAAAAGAAAAAGAGCGCTCAATTTCATATATACCGCATACAGATAGAAAATCGTATATTATATATAAGTTCATCCATCCAATGGCACCTACCCAAAACAAAAGAGCCACTACACTAAAGAGTCGATAGGAAGGAAATGTACGACAATCAAACCAAATATCCAGTAAACCATTATAGATTTAAATTGCGACTGCGGTTATATTTTTAATTTTATTAACTTTTTATGGATATTTTTCGGGTCACTTAGTTTGATCTCATAAGACAGGCTAAAAATAACATGAAATTTGTACATTTAAATTGAACTTTAAGGCACAACTAACATATGATTCATGAATTCATTTAAGATCTTAAATTCCGTCCCATTACAAATAAAAGATTTTTCTTTAAGATCTTGACATTCTTTTATTGTTATATCGAACATAGATTATATATAACATCTCAAGAGTCTAATTTTGATATCAAATGTTACGAAGATGAATAATCTTGAAGATAATAACTGGACTTGCAAAATAGGTTGATGGATTCTTGGAGATTAAGCTCATCATCCTGTGATTCATTCAACCAAGAACAAGAAGTAAAAAAAAAAAAATTAAAAGGCTGGAAGAATCAGCAATGGGCGAAATGAACCAAGAACCAGAGTTCCAAGTTCCACACCAGGAAGAAGAAGATGAACTTAAACTCCAAGAATCCTTCAACCTATCCCTCCACAACTAACCACTATTCAATTAAAATTTTACTACTATCATATATATATTTACATCTATTAGTCCAGAAAAATGTTACTAATATAAATTTGTAATTTTATTATTTGATTTAAACTTAAATTAATAAATATTTTAAAAATGTTATTAAACTACATTAAAATTAATGAAATTAAAATATATAATTTATTAATTAACGTATTTAAATTTAGAATTAATTAAGTTCTCTATTTAAGTTTGTACAATTTTGTAATTACTTTTGAATTCATCTAAATATATAAATATAATGTTCACCACTTTAATTAAAGGAAAAATATATCATGCACTGACTGTGCAATTACACGTATAGTCATCAAAGGCGGAACATAGGGTAGATATACACCCTCAAAATTAAAAAAAAAATAGATTCTAGTCATTTAAATTTTTAAAAAATATAATTTAACTTCCACAAAACTTTTAAATTTCAAAAATTAATTAAATTAAATATCTTCTATGATTTTTTAAAAATTCTTGTTATGCCTCCCAAATTTTCAAAAATTTTAGTTAGACCCTAATTTTTTAAAAAATTATAAATAAAACCATTCAATTTTTAAATTTTAATTTAAATCTCGAATTTTTCTAAAAAAATATTAAATTGACCTCCACATAGTCTTTCGTCAAGTTTTGCCCACCTTAATTTTTTCTTGCTCCAAACAAGCTAGTCTCACAAAATAGAACACAATAAAAGTTAAAGTAAACACTAATCTAACAAAGAACTATGCCAATATACAGGATAAGAAATGCACCTAAATAAAGGACATGAATTAGGTAAATTGTTAAGCAATACATTCGTTATTATCTGGAACTGCAGTAAAACATTACCGTAACGGGTTTGGCCACTCTAATAAAAAATTTAACCTTTTAATTTGATGAGCCACTAAAGCTTTCTCTGCTGTAGCTTTCTCAACTAATATTCATGACCATTTTATTTTCTTCTGTTTTGCTCATCTTTTTGTTCTTAAATTTCTCTGATCATTTTCGGTAATGATGAAACTAAACATTTTATGTAGGAAAATTTATCGAAAGTAATTTTAATAATAATTTTATCTATCAAACCACATATGTCTATATGTGACTTCACGAAGTAAATGTGTTTTTTATAATATCACTTTTTAACTAATCACCAAATGATATTTTCTTAGAAAGAGAAATGAAATTATAATAAATAAATCTTGACATACAGCTTGTGGAAGAGACTTTTAAAATATTGAACAAATTAAAAAAATGTGTATTTATTTATAGAATAAAGTAGGAGCCTAAAAGTGTTTGAATATCATGAGATAGTTGAAATTTGTCAATTTTCATCTATTCAAAAATTAAGATAGAAGATCAAAAAAATTTCTCCAACATAATTTAATCATTTATTTTATTTAAAAATAATACAAAAATAGAAGGAACAAAAAAGTTATGATTTGAGAAATAAGAATAAAAAATATAAAATTATTTGATATACATGATGCTTAAAATTTAGACTACAAAATTTTATTTATTTTAACTCTACACACTAAACCTTAATTCTTAAACCCTAAATAAAACAAATAACATTGAAATAGACAAGGTTATGTAGTCTACGTTTTTACTTGACATGTGTACTAAATAATTTTCCTAAAATAATATTAAGGGTAAAGTTCATAAACGGTCACTAAACTTTGATCAATTATTCAATTTGGTAACCAAACTTCCAATTGCTTTAATGTTACCATTAAACTTTTAGTTTTGCTCCAATTTGGTAACTGAGTGTTAACTGTTGTTAAAAGGGATGATGTGACAGTTAACAAAATTTGTATCATAACACATTTAGTCCTTCAAGTTTGCACATTCAACTAATTTAGTCATAATTAAAAATGAAATACCAAATCAACCCTCATTATTTACACATTCTTTCAATTTGATCCTATATTTTTTAAAGAAGTACTTTAAGTTGAACTCATTGTGTGATCTCAATAGTAAAGGATGATGTCATTTCTCCTAGATGATTCGGATTTGATCAGCGTGGTTTGCAGGTGTGCATAAATTTATCTAAATTAAAATTGAACTGAGATACTACCTTATAATTAAATTATAATCCTCAAAAAATTACTTTAAGTCGAGAGAATTATTCAATTTTGAATATGAATATAATATTAAATGTATAATTAAGTAAAGGCATAATGCAAAAAAATGCTTCTAACGTTTGACTAAATAGTCATTTTGGCACCTATTATTATTTTTTGAATCATTTTAACCCTCAACGTTTTATTTTGGGCCAAAATAGCTCATCCGTGTATGAAAATTATTAGTCAACTAATGATAAATAACTTGAATTGACAGAATGACATGTCATCTGAAAAAAATAACTTTATATTTTATAAAACTATTTTTGACTAATGTTTCATTCTGTAAAGTCAACACATTTGTCTATATGATATTACTATGTCAGCGTGCACTGTCATGTAAGTTTACAACAAGCTATTTAAGTTCAATTCCCGTGGTTTATTTTTTTATAGAAAATTTCAATTGAAAATACATAAAATAATATAAAATATCAATAGTACATTAAACCAAAAATTTAATGTGAAAAAATATGTAACATACCACTACTTTTAGGAGGAGCCATTGAAGCTAAACAATAAAAGTTGACTGCTAGATATATAAAAATTTCTAAATTATTTAGATGATTTTTTTCAAAAAGTATTAATGATTGTTAGATCTTTCATGCCTTTGTATAGCCTTTGTAATCTTAATTCAACTCATATTAGGATTCCAATATATATTAATATATAATCCTAATTTAACTTTAATTAGGATTTCAATATATATATTTATAATCCAATTCAACTTAATTAGGATTTCAATCTAAGAGTTTTAAATATTTTATTTGGATTCATATATGGATCAGACTCGAATTGGATGTGGATTCAGATTGGATCGGATCATGGCAATGTCCATATCCGATCCACCTCCTATTAGGACTCAGACAATTTTTTTCGAATTCGGATTCAGACTTTTTTCGATCGAATTTGAATCAGATTTTTTTCTTCAGATCGAATCGAATTCGGATTACATTGTCATCCATATTCCCATGTCCATGTGTTGTTTATGGTAATTAAAGCAATATATTTCTTTATTGAGATTCATTGATTGATCAGGTGATTAAAGATACTTATGTTGTTTTATTTTGTATGAATTTTTTTATGTATTCGAATCTTGACATTTACCCTAAGTATATATTTACTTCTATTTAATAAAAAATATATTTTTAGATGCAATTCACACTTTTGGTAGTAGTGACACATTACAATTAGGTTTGAACTAAGATGGAACATCTATAGGCTATTGCTAGTAAGTCAAACATTGGAGGATATGAGATTAGACACATTTTTTCCTCCAATGATTTTTTTATATGAGTTGCTTTCTTTAACAACGTAGGTATAACATGATATAGTGTCTAAATTAACAGTTTTAACACCCTGGGTGTTATACATAATTTAATGGGCTAAATGTTCCTTATTTACTTTACGTGCAAAATATTTTTCATTCTTTTTAAAAATCTCAGATCTTTTAAAAATTCTGAAAATGATAATAAAGTAACTTTAAAAGAAATAAAATTAACCAATAACAGTTGGGTGTAATAGTAAGATACAATGCTATTTCAAGTAGAGAATCCGGGTTTGAACTTTAGAGATAATACTATTGGAAGGGAGAGCCACAAATTTTAAGCATAGATCATAAAATAAATATGCAATGTACGAAAAAATAAAAAAAAAAAGATTTCAAACAATGCAACAAAAGAGAAATATATTTTAATATAATTTTAATTTTTTGTGTGAATAAAACGGTATTTTTATTTAAAAGTATATATACATATATATTTGAAAATTGCAACAAGTGTTACGAAGTAAAGTAAAAAATTAACAATTTATTTTTATTTTTATTGGTTGTTCTCCCGGTTCCCAGGACTTCGTCCTAACTATGCATTGGGACTGATATGCATTGCATATCTAGTTTTGGTGGGTGAATCTCGCAACAAGAATTTTTATGCATACACAAAATCCCGAACTCGATACATGCTTAAGTGATACCAAACTACTTATATAGGGAATGAAGTTAGTGCCATTGGCCGAGGGGGGGCATAGGGAACTATGTCACAAAATACCTAAGAAAATGGATCTTACTATCGAGTTAGATTGATACATAAGTTATTTTTACATAATGAAATATAAGCATGTAAAAAGCGATGATTAATATCAACGATTCGTGCGTTAGATTAATTATTGATTTTAAATGAAGTACTTGAGTATTAGTGAGGGTATACAAACGATTTGAGTGAAGAAAAATGACTAAATTGGTATATTTTTTAAACAAGAATGTTTAAATTTATTGAATTAGCATAAATTGATAGAATATATAAGTTTGTAGGACTAAAACTATCATTATACCAAACAATATTAGATATCCGTTTGAATTTTAACGGATGAGTGAGCCGATCGTAACTAAACTTTAATTGAATGACCTGATTGTAAGTTTTAATAATTGAGTGATTTGTTTGTAACTTTACTAATAATTGAATGACCTCTAATATAGTTTACCCTATATTATAATATATTATTTAATAAATATATTATGGAAAAACTTTGATATACAAACCGTATAAATTTTATTTTATACATTCCTTTTAATTTTAAAAGTTAAGGTATATGGTTTAAGGTTTAGTTTTTTAGGGCTAGAGTTGGAAATTTAGAACTCGAAGATTTAGAGTGTAAATATGCATGCTTTGTAAATATATTATTTTTGTTGTGAATAAAATAAAGAAGAATATAGAACAATAATAAAAGAACAAGGATGCGAGACAAAGAGGAAGGCTTGTATTATATTCTCAATATAGGGTTGTGTATAATATTTTTTCCAAACTCTATATTTATAGGCATAAAATAAAAATCCTTATTTCAAAGAGTATTAAATTCTAATAATAAAGTACATTAAAATATCATTTAATATATAAATATTTACCATAAATAAAAACATTCATAATAAATTTATATTATTTAATAAATAATACTCACCAACAAGCGTTGGGTGCATTGAAAATGCATCTACGTCTTCTGGAAGAACAACCTTGCACCTTGAACATGAATCGTAAGACGGACATGTATATTATAAAAAATAAATAATATTTTAGAAAATTAAAAGAAACCCGCAAACAATACGACCTCGTTTTAGTGTAGCGGGTGCGCTTGGGGCCTTTGTCTCCTTCAGTTCACCAAACACTATCTTTTTAAAGAGTTAATAGAAAAAATAAATTAAAAAAACCCTTCAAGTGGGGGCTTCAAGTCAATCAATTACTACTTCAGAATTCAGGTTTGAATTTTGATCCTTTCATTTAAATTTTAGTTTTAGTTGAATTTTCAGTTTGGTTTTTAATTTGTCGAAAATTCAGGCGGCGGGATTTGATTTGATTTGATGAGCCGCCGACGGTGGTGACTTGTGACTCGATTTTAGGACGAATTGAACAATTGAAAGCAGGTGCAGAAATGCCGGAGGAGGATTTGGTGGATATAAAGTTCAGGATTTATGATGGTTCGGATATCGGACCGTTTCGATACTCCGCCACATCGACGGTGGATATGCTTAAGCAAAGAATTGTCTCTGATTGGCCAAAAGGTTTACTCTTCTAATTTCTTTCACTTTTTTTTTCTAATTACTTATGATGTTTCTGATGTTTAGCTTTGTTTAGTTATTGAATTTCACATTTGTTGTAAGCTTTCTAGGCAAATTTCTGAAATGATACGCGTATGTTTTGTTTTGATAGTTTAAATTAGCCAGGGAAAGAAAAAGTAAAGGAATTTTCACTGTGGCTTTGTTTGGTTAAAATGTGGAAAGGAAAGGAAATGACTGATTATGGTAAAATTTTCCAATTAAATCTTCATTATAAAATACTTAAGTGAAATATTAAGGGGATAAAAAATAACTCATCGAAAACAAGTGATCTACGCTGGAGCTTTGAACCTAACTATTGTGACTAAGATTGATGAAGAAAGCAATAGGTTTAGTCAAGGAATGAAATAAGAAAGGATTGTTTTACAGCAGAAGGGTATAGCAGAGTTTCAAGGTAGACAAACTTGGAAAATGGGTGTCCTTAGCTTTGTAAAATAGCTATTGATTGCCTAATGAAGAGTGGAGATACTCTTTCTGTATTGTCGTATCTATATTATTTTATGAATTTGGTGCATAATCAATGTCAAAATGATTTTATGAGTTGTAAAATGTTATGAATGTATATTCAGGGGAAGGCATTTGGATGTTTAGACATCAAACATTACCTGATCTTCAGTTTTTCTAGAATATGTATGTCTGAAATTTATGTCCGACACATATCTGCACATGGGTAGAAGAGTAAGATCCTCCAAATACATGGAATGAGCGTACCTATGTTGGACACATACACGTATCTGAGAGCCACCCTTAAGCTAGGGTAATGCAGCTGTGATTTGAATGCTTGTTATATTGTAAATCATCATATTGTTTATACAAATGTATTATGTTCCATTGATGTTATCCTCATCGTGGTTTTCTTTTTTGAATAAATGGATTGTTAAAAGAATGGTCGTGATTGTATTTCAAATATACCCAAGTATGCTCAAAGAATGCATCAGTTTTGCTCATTGCCTTGTTGCATTTTGTTTTAATTTTCTTAAATGTTGTTTCTGCCATTACTTAGGGAAGACAGTTGTTCCAAAATCAGTGAATGAAGTCAAGCTGATAAGCTCTGGTAAAATTTTGGAGAACAACAAGACTGTTGGTCTCTGTAAAGTACCCTTAGGTGAAGTTCCGGGTGGGGCAATCATAATGCATGTTGTAGTACAGCCATCTCTCGCAAAAGCTAAAACAGGTATTCTCTATCTTTATCTTCTTGTAGGTCCATCTTCTGTTGCTCCAACTCTTTACTTTTCTTCAAGTATTTGTGTCTTAAACAGATGCCCTATTCATATTTGGACATGATTATGGTGATATGACCCTCCATATATGTGAAAAAAAACTTGGAAAAAGTTGAACATACCAGTGTCAAGCAGACCAACACTTGTACACTTAGGTCCAAGTAACCGGGGAACTACTCCCTTCAAATCTCAAAATCTCTTATAACTGGTTGACACGGATCTGCACTTGCACTAGTTACAGATAAAACCCTTAACATCAAACTGCTTATAACTGGTAACAAGTGTGTTTAGGTGTACCTCCGATATTGTCTTTCCTTCTATTTTGTATCTTTCCTCATTTCTGCGCACTGATAAGATCAATTAAACTCCAGAACGTATTAGTTACTGTATTGTGTTGTCTTTAAGGTCAATAATCTGAGTCGCCAACACTCGACTTATTCTTGTTTTTCTATCTGAAACAGAAAAAAAGATTGATGATTCACCCAGAAAGACTGCATGTGGATGTTCTATTTTATGAAGGAAAACATGCAGAGCTGGAAAATTGTTTATGCCGGTAAACGTTCTCTGAGTATTTACGTGTGTATGTTCGGCCCAAAGCCCAAGTGTGCAAGCTGGTAATGATGTGCATTTTTAGTTTCATTGGTCCCTTAAAGACTTTTTTATTGGTTGGTTTCAAATACTAGCTTTGAATTAATTGTAAAGTTGTATAGACTACACGTAAAGACGAAATGTACACCAAATTGTAAGGATAAATGCCTTTGTTTAAAATGCTATCCGTTACTAATAATAAAATGTTTCTATTCCGGCATATTCATGCATGCCATGCAAGCTTATAGCTTTTCATTATTACTCCTATATTGTTATTAGTTTTTTGACGAGGGAAGTTTAGGGGTCATAAAGCCAGAGTTACCAACAACAGGTTCAAGAATAATCCTTGTGATTTCACCTTTGCTGCTGTTAAATCGACTTCCAACAACTGATAGTAAGGGGCAGTTAGAGTTCCAAAAGTTGTTGATTTATAAACACCGGGAGAGTCGTATAGTGATGACTCTTGAAATGAGAACCGTTACTCAATTTACGATAAACAAAATAACAGTTTTATATCAGTGTGCACTGTTATATAAGTTTGTCACATTATTTTAAAATAATTATTGTTAGTTACTAATAATTTTTATTCACAAAAAAATCATTTTAAATGTTGAGAATTAATGTGATTAAAAAAAAAAGTTAAAATGACTATTCCACTAAATGTTTGGTACATTCTTTGACATTAAAACATGATGGACAATGAAATCAATCACAATCACCAAAAAAATTTAAAACGTGTTTCTAATTTGGACAAAAATTACCAACTTTATATTCGGCCAACTTCTGCCGCAAGTGGAAAATGATGACGACCCTAAGCAACAATGATTGATCCAACACCACAATGTTTGATTTATTGACTAAATATATTTAGTCGGTTAGATAAATTGTTTATTTTTATTTCTTCACATTTTTATAGGTTATAAGTTATAGACCCACTAAGAACGATTCGTTTTTTCTTGAGTTTTTTTCCCTCTCTTACTCTCTAAGTAAGATTAAAATTTATAAAAAAAATCACGTTTTGGTTTCGAGCTGCAACATTTTCCTGCTTGTATATTAAAAGAAACAAAAAGAGGTGATTTATTTATAAAAAAATGAATTATAAAGAGTAAGAAATGTATTAATCACAAAAAGCAAATTGAGTTAAGCGCAAATTATTATCTTAATTGTTATGATTATCGGTACGACAATGACGAAATAACAAACATTTGCAAATGCAAAAAGAAAATACTACAGGCAAAGGAGGAAAAAAGTTCAAAGTCCACTATCTCAAAAGAGATTACAACTGATAAGAAATCTTACTCAAACTGAGTTTCTTACTCTTCAACATTATACAAAGGATGAAGTAGATCCAATATCTATTTTGGACCGACCTCAGCATATCTCCACTTTTGTCATTGTTTTTTTTATTAATATTCAGGCCGGTCCAAAAAAATTGGGTCATAACTCTAACATTAATAATAAA
The DNA here is from genome assembly GCA_019671005.1 of Hibiscus mutabilis. Taxonomy (NCBI): domain Eukaryota; kingdom Viridiplantae; phylum Streptophyta; class Magnoliopsida; order Malvales; family Malvaceae; genus Hibiscus; species Hibiscus mutabilis. The sequence goes on along the minus strand of CM033714.1, from coordinate 7,025,786 downwards.
AAATAATTTCATTCAAACATCCACCAATTGACCGAGCTGTAAAGAATACTCGTGTTGCCCCACCTTATGTGTTCGATCCTAGCATTCCCAACAGATCCAAATGAGTTTCCACAAAAGAAAAAAGAACTCTAGATTTCTCCTGGTGCCATCCATGGACACTCCGAATAGGGGTGTAGATGAACCGAGCTTGAACGAACAAGACTATTGTGATAACGGAGTCGTCACCAGCCCTTTTTTATTATATTAGGCGGACTAAAAACCTAAGAGCAAACCAGAGATTACGAAATCTCAAAGGTTTAGGGGCACGGTTACGTGTGGGAAATGATTAGCACCCTACAACTTCCGTAAAAACGACGCTTACTTGATCATTAATATTTTCTTTGGTAATCCGGATGAATGTGTGCAAAGATTAATGTAAAACTTTGTAAAGTTCTAAAAATGACCCGAATTCGATCACAGCTGAGTAAACCCCAGTCATTTTAAACGCAAAGGGATTAAGGCATGAATCTCCAAAATCTAAAAATATAGTCTCGCATAAAAGTTTTGACCATTCCTACAACTGCTAAGGGAAGACTGAATTAACCCTAATTGAGAAAAAATATTTGTAGCGACGTTTTTTGAAAAACTCTGAAAATTTATAAGTTCGGCGCTACGAGTTATTCCCAAATTTATTTCTTTGTAATCTTGGCTTAAAGGGATTTCTTTTGAAAATTCTTTTTCTTTTGAAAATCGATAAAAACTTGGAGTCGCCACCGGCCACTTAGATAAGGTAGGTCGGACACCACAAAACTAGAGATTCATTTTGAAAGGGTTCGGGAGTTGGTTACGTGTGGGGAAGGATTAGCACCCCCATCACGCCCAGAAATCGGTACCAAAATATTTGTTGCTTTTAATCGAAGGAAATTGTCGAAAATTGAAATGAGTTTAATTTGGTGACCTTAATTGAAAATTAACCTTAATTGAACGAGCTTTATCAAATTGGTGGGTTCAAATTAATTGGACATTTAATTAACAAGGTTGACGATACATCGGACCATAGACTAAACTAATATCATATAAGCCTGACTGCCGTGTTAGTTTATGGTTCGAATCCCACACGTCACCTTTATGCATGGTGCAAGTAGTTAAAGAATGATGTAATGATTTTATCATGTTTTAATTCTACCTTGAGTCGGTAAGGATTAATTCAAATATTTGGTCAACATCTTTAAGCTCGGATTGTTACGACACAAATATCAGAATTAATGAATACCTCCCTTTTTATGATTTAAATTAATTAACATGTAAACCAAATGGGCCAAATGATGACAAATAAAATGGATGACAAGTAAGAGCTTAAAGATAAACACACAAAAGCCCACCCAAGGTCCTAACCTAAAATGCTCAAATTATGAGAATTCAATTAATGTTCTAATTAATAACTAGGTGAATCTAATATTAACCCTAAATTAATTAATCCTAAAAGGCTAGAGAACCCTAATAAATTATGAGTTATCTTGTGATATGATAATTAATTTGATTAATTTTAAACTAGTATTCTAATAAGCAATAATACTATTTAAAATAAGCCAAATTAATTAATCATAGCTTTAAATTAAAATGTTAGTCTAATTTCTATGTCAATTTTATCTTAAAAGATAATTAAGAAGTGTTCAAACAATTTTAATGAATTTAATATTTACCCCAATAAGCCAAAGGCAAATTTAAATCCACTAAACTGATTCGAACCTTAAGACTAACTACGGCTCTAAAACTAATTCTAAATTAATCTAATTAATTTAAAATCGTGCCCCTATGAGACGAGCAGACGGCTTAAATTAATTAAATTAATTCCTAAACTAATCCAAAGGCCTTAACTAACACAAAACCCATCTAAACTAGGCCTAAGGCCCGAAAAACAAAGCCCAAACTAAATCTAAGTAAACAAACTAAGCCCAGAGCACCAAGAGGCCCAAACTTCTAAACTAAACCCAAATGAAAAATCACATGTACATACTTTTAAGAAAATATACTTTAATTATATATTATATACCATATACAATAAAATATATTATAAAAGGGATAATATGAAACCATGATAATAAAGTACATACAAGCTAATAATAAATTAAACAACATTCAACAAGTGAAATAACATACATATCACAAGCAAATAAAATAAAACACATAAAAAGAGACTAAAATAAACAACAAAGGTTACCAATAAAATCATCCACATTTTCATTGAACTATAAAAAAAGGATTATACATAAGTAAAAAGAAAATGGAAGAATGTACCCCAAACCCAAATATTTATGCTCGATCAACCAAATTTCATGTGTTGTTATTAGGGGTTGAGAAGCTCGATTCAAGGGTTTAATAATGGTGGGAAATGATTTCGATTAGGGAAAATTATAGTAGATAAGGGAATCAAATGCTGAGAGAATTGGGAGCTTGGGTGTTTGGTGGTTTTAAGAAAAGTGAAAATGGCAGTGTGAGGGGGGGGTTGCCGAATGATATGGAAAATATATGGTCGTAGGTTCTTTTTTTAGGGTATATATATGATGAAGGGTATTTTTGGTTTATCCCTTTAAAATGAGAACCAATAAAAATCAAGACCTTGGGCACCAAGTATTTTTCCATCAATGGTAGTAAAGCCTTAATGAGGAAGGAGTTGGGATTTTTATTATTTTTTATACTTTTTTTCTATGTAAAATCATATATAATAGGTCATGAAATTTTGGGCTTAGGGTATAAGGTAAGGTTTTGGATACTAAATGGGCAATGTGGATTTATTTTATTTCGAGCATTTAATTTAAACTTGGACAAAATTTAGTGTCTACAACTGCCCATTTTTGCTCATTGCTGTAAAACGGGAATAGAGCAAAGACTAAAGACACAAATTTTGTCCCTCTTCCTTGTTTGACGATTTGCTCCCCGAAGCGGTAGTGAACAAATCCAAATAACTTCCTTTCTCAAAACAGAAAAAAGCAAACTAGGTAGCGCTGGCTCGTCCTTTTGGAGCGGCTACAGGCGGACCATATAGCAAACGACTCATTCCTCTGAAGCAGCAGCGAACAAATCCAAATAACTTGTTTTCCCGAAACGGTGAAAACAAACTGGTTAGCACTGACATGTCCTCCCGGAGCGGCAAGAGACAGACCAGATAACAAACGACTCATTCCTTTGAAGTGGCAGCGAACAAATTCGTATAACTTGCTTTCCCGAAATGACAAAAACAAAACTAGGCAAAGACGACATGTTTCTCTGAAGCGGCAACGAATAAATCCAATATCCTTGCATGTTAGAAGAAATTGTTTCCCGGAAGCGGCAAAAACCAATCGTGTAGACACGTCCTTCCAAAACGATATTGAACAAATCCAGATAACTTGTTTTCCCGAAACAACAGTGAACAAATAGCAATTCTTCAAATGAAGGATATGCTATTTTTTGACCTTTCTGACTGAAGATTCCTGAGCTATTGAACAAATCCAGATAACTTGTTTTCCATTCTTCATGAACCTGAACAGATATGCTATTTTTTGACCTTCCTGACTGAAGATTCCCGAGCTATTGAGCATTTTCCTCATTCGCTCTAAAATCCGGATGTGGCGAGTTTGAAATCCTTCGCCTGAAATCCTTGAGCTTTGAGTATCTGCCTCCTTCGCTCTGAAATCCTAATATGTCGAGTTTGAAATCCTTCACCTGAAATTCTTGAGATCTGAATATTTGCCTTATTCGTTCTGAAATCCTGATGTGGCGAGTTTGAAATCCTTTACCCGAAGTCCTGTTCGGGCTCTCATTTTGTCGTTTACTCCTCTTATTCCTTTGGAAATCTGTGAGAAGTGATGAAAACCTGTGATGATATGAGATAGCATGCCCCTAACCTAGGGATGTCTAACTAGATATGATGCATGAATGATGACTATTTTAATCTTTTTTGGGTACTTTCTCTTCTTGATCCTTTTACTTTGGCCTTCTCTTGCTTTCTGCTTCTCTTCTTTGCAATGGCGGTACCTCATCTCACATTCAGGTTTAACCATTTATGCCTATTTCCTCTCTAATTTTTTAATCTTTTGTTCTAAAATGCTTTTTCAAGTTTTCACTTTAGATTTGTTTTTCGCTTTCTTCTTTTTCCTTTTTTTCTTTTTTTCTTTTTCTCCTTTTTTCCTTCTTCTTTTTCTCTTCTTCTTTTCTCTTTCTCTTTTTCTTTTTTTTTTTTACTTTTTAAGAAATATCCTTCTAAAAGAGTCGAGTTAAAAGCATATTCTTTTCATGAAAACTTGTCATTATAAAAAGGATCGAATTAATAATTTTTTTTGGGTTTGAAAAAACGTCATTAGGAAAGGATTGAATTAAGAAATTCTCAAAAACATCCTTATGAAAGGATCAAATTGAGAAATTTTGATTTTAAGAAAAATATCCTTATGGAAGGATCAAATTAAGAAATTTTAAGTTTTAAGAAAAAACATCCTTGTAGAAGGATCAAATTTAGATATTTGTTTTAAGCAAAATATCCTTATGAAATGATCAAATTAAGAATTTTGAGTTTTAAGAAAAACATCCTTGTAGAAAGATTAAATTAAGAAATTTATTTTAAGCAAAACATCCTTATGAAAAGATCAAATTAAGAAATTTGAGTTTTAAGAAAAATGTCATTCGAAGGGATAGAATTGAAAACTTGAGTTTTGAGGAAAACGTTCTTTGAAGGGATAGAATTGAGAAATTTGGTTTTGAGAAAAATATCTTTAAGGAGGATAGAAACCGGGGATAGGAAGGCCTTTAGAAATCTTAATTATGCAAGTCAAAGGACTCTTGATTCTTATGAGATCTATTTCTCCTCTTGTAAAACTGTAGGTCCATCCTTTTATCAATCTCAAAATACTTGTTTAAAGTAAATAAAAAGCTATAAAGGTATGGGTTAGCATACTCCTAACATAGGGATGTCTAGTTGTATGAGCGTATTTCGTGATGCAAAGATGCATATGTTCATGAGAATGTAATGATGCATGAATTTAGTTTGTCTTTGTTTTCTAGAGCCTGTGGTCGTCATCTTGGGGCTACAATCCCTCATCAATCTCTTGTCAGACAAAACTTTGCCTCCAAACTTGTGCTGCTCATTCTTCGAGTGAGGTGATCTTGGTCGCAACCAGAATCTTTAACCTAGTTCTTTCAAGCCTGGCGCCATCTTTCATCTACTCTGAATCGAACTCTTATGTGCAAAAGCCCATGTTTCCCTATGAACAATGATGCCCCATCACTGTTGATTAACCTCCAAGATTCTTCATCACCCCACATCACGTGGTGCCCCTCAACTTGGGCCTTCCTGATACATTTATCTTTGAAGTAATACAGAGAAATCTCTTTGTTTAAAATGAATCAATTTGTTGGTCGTCATTCTAATGAAGAATGCCTTTTTAGATTAACATACAGAGCCTCGAAATCAAAATTTAATTGAAAGAAAAAATAGAATGGGATGCACCGGATATCAAATGCAATAGCGTCTTAAATTCAATCCTCAGGTGATCATTCCAAGCATAGCTTATGCCTATGAAGACTTTAAATGTTGTGGCGATATTTGAAGTTGTGAAACTCTTCCCAAATCGCTTGGTTCATCCTCATGATTATGGTATTTGCTTGATCTACTCGATTATTATTCTTTCTAGTTCTCATCATTTTTCTCCATTCATAAGTATGTTCAAGCTTTCTGACTTTTTTTAGCCCATGGAGCACAGAAAATGTCACTCTAAGAACATTTAATGTGTGTGTGTTTCTGATTGTAATCAATATTACGTCAGTGTCTTCAAGGATTCATCTCTGACGCTAGGGTATTGAACATGTGAAGCAGAGCTCCTTATTAGATTTGTTCTCCTTCCACAGCTCCATCAGGATGCCCTAGGACTTATTCAATTTGTTCATTCATTTCTTTTTTCCTAGGGGAATTCAACTCATCACAGTTCTTTGTCTCGGGAATAATGATGGAGCACACAACAATACCCCAAGTTACTTGGCATAGTCACGATTTGAAAACTTACTCATATAGCCAAGGCTTTTGACCCAATTAGAGTAAGTGGAGCAAAGCATCCTTATTTAGCCTTTTCGCTATAGCGGAGTACCCCTTTAATTAATTAATTACCTTTTTGTTTTGTTTTGAAACACTCTATTTTCCTTTTAGGCACATTCAAGTCACTCTATTGTGATTTCCTAGGAGATTGTCTTATCATCAAACATTGTCGAAGGAATAGTAATCTTGCTTCTCACGCTTTACCGACCAAAGCGGGCGTAGGGGGAATCACACTTTGTCGTTATCACAACATTCGATTGATCTCCTTCGTTTGAATCAATGCCACATCATGCATGTGATATCCGAGGACCTACAAGGGTAAGAAAAGATATACATATATATGATTTCAAGGTCATTGTATGTTAAGCAAAAATACTTTTTCATTAGAAAGAAAATCCGCAAACATGTGCCCTTACAAAAAGATCATTGCTATCTTCAGGCCAATGATAGCAATGTTGGTTCCATGCATTACTTCGAGAAAAAATGCAACGTGAAAAGAAACTTAAACACCTAAAACCCTAGAAAGAAAAACCGAGGAAGCGCCTCTGTAAAAGTCATGTCCAGAACTTCAGAAGACCATTCTCAAACAAACTCTAAACCTTATTCTTCAAAGCCCCACAATTCTCCGTGGTATGGCCCGTACTTCCCACGTGGTAGTCACACACGGAATCAACGTTGTAACCTTCGGGATAGGGATGATCGTTTGGTTTTGACTGAACCAGAGTCAGAAGCTTCTGGTCCATAAGCATTAAAAGCAAATTGGTGTATGACATATGAACTGGATGAAGAACCCCCGAAGACTTTCCAGACCAAGGTGATTGATCATACAACCGGACACGAGGCATATTTTTTGGGTGAGACCCTACCATATGAACCTGAAAATCATGCCCCTCGTAGGCGCTTGTGCTGTAGGGGTATGTTATCTTCCCCTTCCTAATGGCATCTTCAATGCGCTCTCCCGTTATAACCATATCCACAAAGTTGTTGATAAGGGTGCTAATCAAACGATCGTACAAGGATCCTTGTAGAGTATCCACAAACATGGGAATAATTTCATTTTCTCGAATTAGGGGCTAAACTTGAGCCGCCATGTCTCGCCAACGCTGGACATACTTTCGGAAGCTTTCATTGTGCTTTTGTTCCAAACTTTGTAGCAAGAGCCGATTAGGGACCATGTCAGTTATGTGCTTATATTGATCTGTGAAAGCTTGGGCCAAATCTTTCCAAGATTTAATTTGGGTACGAGATAACTAATTGTACCATCTCATAGCGGGCCTCGCTAGGCTATCTTGAAAGCAGTGAATTATAAGCTTCTCGTTGCTGATAAACCCATCCATCTTTCGGCAAAACATGATTATATGTACAGTGGGGCAAGCCCTCCCATCAAAATTTTCAAAATTTCCCCTCGAGATCCTTCCGAATGTCCTCCAATTGCTTTGAGAAATCAGCCTTCACTTGGTTTAACTTTTCCAACTCATCGAAATCTAGAATACTACCCTCGACATCGTCGATGTTTCCGAAGGTTATGCCCGGTTGAGTTTTGGCAAAGGCACCAGCCCGATGAGTAAAAGATTCCCCTTGGGGAGGGTTGGATGAGGGATTGATAACAAGAGGTTTCCTAAAGATTGGGGCACCCAAACGGTCTCCTGAATCTTGGGTAGGAGTCTCGACAACACCTTTTCCTCCTAGACTGGATTGCGTCAACTGAGATATCTCTTTCATCATATCTTGTTGGGATTTGATAATGGTGTCCCTTAGCTCTTGCCGAGTTTGCTCCAACTGACCTCTCAAATCGGCCTCTAACTTAGCAAAGCTTTCCTCTATTCTCTTCTTTTAGTGCTGGGTAAAGTGTGGATGCGGAATCTTTAATTGCTAAGAATGTTGCCAAGAACCCCCTAATGGTTAATCTTATTTGTTTTATGAATGAATGCATGCAATGTGTTGTATGCACAACAAAGATAGATGATTAAAGGTAATCAATTAAAAATGTGCAAATAAATGCAAAGAAGCATTGATTCGACGAACATTCTCATTTAACAACTTTTCATAATAAAGATCAAGTCCTATTACAATTAGTAAAGAACATAACCACCACATAGGGCACCACTGAAGCCCGAGTTCCTTCTCCGCCAATGACGGGGTTGGCCTCTGCTTATCTTGTGATCAATCTTAAACTTCGAGATTCTTTAATTCGTCATTATGGACCCTTTCTCCCGTTATAAAAGTCTTAAATTTTGAATTGTTCTCGAATCAATACTTCATGTGAAAAGTGCTATGAATATGCGCATAAAGGTAAGCAAAAAAATGCAAGAGAATAAATGGGTTAGCAACATATATATTGAATAACGAATATAAGGCAAATGAAAACCAAAGTAGATTCCTAATAACACGAGTTCTAACTCGCTATGGTTATCCGCATAGCTCTAATCGGGTGGACTTCTTAGATTCTCACACATGTGCTTGGTTATGGACAAGGGTACCCGAACCTATCTTATTACCTACTAAGGCAACAAGAACCCCAATTTGGGCCATTACAAGCTTGCAAATTGGTTTTAGTTCGAGGGAAAGCACGACCTAGTGACGTGGAGGGCTGCTCACGTGTCAAAAGGCGTGGATTCCGTAAGTGAATTACCTACCCGTGGAGGGCTACTCACGTGGGTATGTGGCGTTTTACTCCCACTTAAGGGATAAAGCTTGGGTATAGAGCTTGATGATCATGATGCAACACATGTCGATGATTCCTTAGAAATTAAATGAAAAATTAATTCGAAGACCACCAATTATCAAAGCTCGTTCAATCGTGGTTACATTTTCAAAAAAAGGATCAACCTCACTAGAATCGATTAAAATTTCGACAATTTTCCATCATTAAAAACAACAAATATTTTCTTGGCATAACTCTCTTTTTGTTTTGTAAAAACATATTCAGTCCCCAGTAGAGTCGCCATGCTTTAGCAACGTTTTTTGAAAAACTCTTAAAAATTATAAGTTCGGCGCTATGGGTTATCCCCAAAATCCTTTCTTTGTAAGCTTGGCTTAAAGGGATTTCTTTTGAAAATTCTTTTTCTTTTGAAAATCGATAAAAACTTGGAGTCGCCACTGGCCACTTGGATAAGGTAGGCCGGACACCACAAAACCAGAGATTTATTTTGAAAGGTGTAACGACGTTTTTTCCTTTCTTTTTATAAAAAAATATAAGCGTGGTTTTCTTTTAGAAAATTCATCAATACAAATTATCCCTTAAATCATTTTTGAAATCTTGGTTTAAAGGGATTTCTTTGAAAATTCTTTTTCTTTGGAAAATCGATAAAAACTTGGAGTCGCCATCGGCCACTTGGATAAGGTAGGCCGGACACCACAAAACTAGAGATTCATTTTGAAATGGCTCGGGATTTGGTTACGTGTGGGGAAGGATTAGCACCCTCTTCACGCCCGGAAATCGGTAACAAAATATTTGTATCTTTCAATCGAAGGAAATTGTCAGAATTTGAAAGGAATTTAATTCGGTGACCTTAATTGAAAATTAACCTTAATTGAACGAGCTTTATCAAACTGGTGAATTCAAATTGATTGCACATTTAATTAATAAGGTTGACGATACATCGAACCATAGTTTAAACCGACATCGAATAAGCCCGACTACTGTGTTAATTTATGGTTTGAATCCCCTACGTCACCTTTATGCATGGTGCAAGCATTTAAGATATGATGTAATGATTTTATCAACATTTAACTTTACCTTGGGATGGTAAGAATTAATTCAGATATTTGGTCAACATCCTTTAAGCTCGGACTGTTACGACACAAACACCAGAATTAATAAATACCTCCATTTTTATGATTTAGATTAATTAATGCAAAATTAATGGGCTGTATGAATGACAATTAAGGAATATCAAACAAAGGCACAAAAATAAACACAAAAGGCCCAACGCAAGACCTAACCTATAAATGCCCAAATTATGGAAATTTAATTAGTGATCTAGTTACTAATTAGGTGCTTCTAGTATTAACCCTAAATTAATTAATCATAAAAAAGCTAGAGAACCGTAATAAATTATGAGTTATCTTGTGATATGATAATTAATTCGGTTAATTTTAAACTAGTATTCCAATAAGCCAAGAATATTATTTAAAATAAGCCAAATTAATTAATCATAGCTTTAAATTAAAATGCTAGTCTAATTTTCATGTCAATTTTATCTTAAAAATAATTAAAAAGGTATTTAACCAATTTTAATGAATTTAACATTTACTCCAATCAACCAAAGGCAAATTTAAATTCATTAAACTGATTCGAACCTTAAGACTAACTATGGCTCTAAAACTAATCCTAGAATTAACTTAATTAATTTAAGGGTCGTGCCCTTATTAGACGAGCACACGACCTAAATTATTTTTTTGTATATATTTTTTACTATATAAAATTATATAATGGGCCATGAAATTTTGGACTTAGGGTATAAGGTAAGGTTTTTAGGTATTTAAAAAAGGGTAATGTGGATTTATTTTATTTCGAGCAATTAATTTAAACTGGACAAAATTAGTGCCTACAAAAGGGTTCAGGAGTTGGTTACGTGCGGGGAAAGATTAGCACCCCATCACACCCGGAAATCGGTACCAAAATATTTGTTGCTTTTAATCGAAGGAAATTGTTGAAATTTGAAAGGAATCTAATTTGGTGACCTTAATTGAAAATTAACCTTAATTGAACGGTTTTTATCAAATCGGTGTGTTCAAATTAATTGGACATTTAATTAATAAGGTTGACGATACATCCGACAATAGACTAAACTAATATCATATAAGCCTGACTGTCGTGTTAGTTTATGGTTCGAATCCCGCACGTTACCTTTATGCATAGTGCAAGCAGTTAAAGAATGATGTAATGATTTTATCATGTTTTAATTCTACCTTGAGTCGGTAAGGATTAATTCAAATATTTGGTCAATATCCTTTAAGCTAGGACTATTACGACACAAATATCAAAATTAATGAATACCTTCATTTTTATGATTTAAATTAATTAACATATAAACCAAATGGGCCAAATGATGACAAATAAAATGGATGGCAAGTAAGGGCTTAAAGATAAACACACAAAAGCCCACCCAAGATCCTAACCTAAAAGGCCCAAATTATGAGAATTCAATTAATGTTCTAATTAATAACTGGGTGAATCTAATATTAACCCTAAATTAATTAATCCTAAAAGGCTATAGAACCCTAATAAATTATGAGTTATCTTGTGATATGATAATTAATTCGATTAATTTTAAACTAGTATTCTAATAAGCCAATAATACTATTTAAAATAAGCCAAATTAATTAATCATAGCTTTAAATTAAAATGTTGGTGTGATTTCTATGTCAATTTTATCTTAAAAGAAAATTAAGAAGTGTTTAACCAATTTTAATGAATTTAACATTTACCCCAATAAGCCAAAGGCAAATTTAAATCCACTAAACCGATTCGAATCTTGAGACTAAATATGGCTCTAAAACTAATCCTAAATTAATCTAATTAATTTAAAATCGCGCCCCTATGAGACGAGCACACGACTTAAATTAATTAAATTAATTCCTAAACTAATCCAAAGGCCTTAACTAACACAAAACCCATCTAAACTAGGCCTAAGGCCCGAAAAACAAAGCCCAAACTAAATCTAAGTAAGCAAACTAAGCCCAGAGCACCAAGAGGCCAAACTTCTAAACTAAACCCAAATGAAAAACCACATGTATATACTTTTAAGAAAATATACTTTAATTATATATTATATACCATATACAAGAAAATATATTATAAAATGGATAATATGAAACCACGATAATAAAGTACATACAAGCTAGTAATAAATTAAACAACATTCAACAAGTGAAATAACATATATATCACAAGCAAATAAAATAAAATAAAACACATAAAAAAGAGACTAAAATAAACAACAAAGGTTATCAATAAAATCATCCACATTTTCATTGAACTATAAAAAATAATTATACATAAGTAAAAAGAAAAGGGAATAATGTACCCAAAACCCAAATATTTATGCTCGATCAACCAAATTTCATGTGTTGTTATTGGGGTTGAGAAGCTCGATTCAAGGGTTTAATAATGGTGGAAAATGATTTCGATTAGGGAAAATTATAGTAGATAAGGGAATCAAATGCTGAGAGAATTGAGGGCTTAGGTGTTTGGTGGTTTTAAGAAAAGTGAAAATTGGCATTGTGGGGGAGGGGGTTTGCTGAATGATATGGAAAATAAATGGTCGTAGGTTCTTTTTTTAGGGTATATATATATATATATATATATATATATATATGATGAAGGGTATTTTTGGTTTATCCCCTTAAAAACGAGAACCAATAAAAATCAAGACCTTGGGCACCAAGTATTTTTCAACCAATGGTAGTAAAGCCTTAATGAGGAAAGAGTTGGGATTTTTATTATTTTTTATACTTTTTTCTATGTAAAATCATATATAATGGGCCATGAACTTTTGGGCTTAAGGTATAAGGTAAGGTTTTGGGTATTAAAAGGGGTAATGTGGATTTATTTTATTTCGAGCATTTAATTTAAACCCGGACAAAATTTAGTGTCTACAACTGTCCCTCTTTGCTCATTGCTGTAAAACAGGAATAGAGTAAAGACTAAAGACACAAATTTTGTCCCGCTTCCTTGTTTGGCAATTTGCTCCTCTGAAGCGGCAGTGAACAAATCCAAATAACTTGCTTTCTCGAAACGAAAAAAAGCAAACTAAGTAGCGCTGGCATGTCCTTCCGGAGCGGTAATGGACGGAACAGATAGCAAACGACTCATTCCTCCGAAGCGGCAGCGAACAAATCTAAATATCTCGTTTTTCATAATGCAATAAATTTTTTTTTTAAATGAAATTTTATGGTCTTTTAATTTTTATGGGCGGTTTGATGTTAAAGGTTTAATATTAGTTTTACATATTTAGGGTAACCAATCCTAATGACCTTGTTTGATTATTTACATTTAGGAGGAAATATTTACCTTTCTAAAAGATTGTCTAAAAAGATTTTATTTAATTACATACAATTATGGAGAGTGTTTATTTACTTTTCTAAATAATCTACAAAGTTAGTTATTATTAAGAAAAAAATTATTTAAGAATAAAAAACCCTAAAAGCATATTCCCTGTTTATGCTAAATACATTTGGAAAGGGAATAATGTCTTTACTTGGGAATCAAACCACTTTCCTTACATTAAATTTGATCCTAAATGAATTAAAATAAAGAGGGAAATATCTAAGCTTGAATTTAATTACAAATATTCAATAAAATAATTGAAAATTCGTAACAAAATCAAATTCCCGTATTGAACCCGTATCCAATTTTCTGCACGCGCTGTCTTCAGTAAAATGAGTATATCTTGAGCTCCCGACGTCTGATTGAGGTGTTTCAAGATGCGCTGCAAAGGTAACTGAAATGTATGGATCTTATTGAAATTTTGCCATAAGTCCATTGTGAGAATTCCTTGCACGTAGCTTGACTTTCCATACTTGTTGGACAAGATCTATTGTCATTAGGATCTTCCCATATCTTGTGTAATTGAGATTTTTTAAATTGGGCTTGAGGCCTGGACAAAATAGGTGATTACCACTGTGTTCGTTTTCCTTTGTTTATTTTTAAAGATGTCTACAAAGCTCGAACCTAAATCTCATAAATGTAATTTTGTGGGTTATCCTAAAGAAACTAAAAGATATTATTTCTTCAATCCTACCGAGAACAAAGTATTTGTTGCTCAAACATGAATATTTCTAGAAAGATAATTTGTTTTCCGAAAAGGAAGTGGGAGAAATATTAAACTCAATAAAATTTGAGATCAACCACATATCATTGAACAATAGATTTAATAACAAGTTCCACAAGTTGTTGAGGAACATTCAACAGTTTTGGAAACACAACCACTATGAAGATGTTTGAGAGAATACAATACGCTTGAGAAATATAGATTTCTTGTCACATTGCATGGTGATGTTCTCTTCATGGATCAACATGAGCCTAGGACTTATTAAGAAGCAGTGACGGGCCCAGACTCTGAGAAATGGCTAGAGGCCATAAAATTTGAGATGGATTCCATGCCAGAAAACCAAGTTTGGATGTTACTTGCGATGGCTGCATTTTATGATTTTGAGATATGGCAAATGGATGTTAAAACCACTTTCCTTAACGGAAAACTAGATAAAGATTTGTACATGACACAACCTGAAGGTTTTGTTGATCATAAAGATGCCAAAAATATGCAAGTTGCAAAGGTCCATTTATGGATTGAAGCAAGCTTCTCGAAGTTAGAATCTTCGTTTTAACGATGCAATCAAAGAGTTTTTATTTTATCAAAAATGAAGACGATACATGTGTTTTCAAGAAAATTAGTGGGAGCACTATCATATTCTTGGTACTGTATGTGGATGACATACTAATAATAGGAAATGGCATATATAGCTTATAGTCTGTGAAAACTTGGTTAGGAAAATGTTTTTCCATGAAAACTTAGGTGAGGCAACATACACATTAGGAGTCAAGATCTATAGAGATAGATCAAGACGACTCCTAGGACTGATTCAAAATACATACGTTGAAGAAGTACTAAAAAGATTCAGTATGGAAGAATCCAAAAGGGATTCTTACCTATGAGACATGAAATTATTACTCTCGAAGGAAATGTGCCCTTCAACACCACAAGAAAGAGAGCGAATGAGTAAGATTCCATATGCTTCAGCAATTGGATCTATCATGTATGTCATGCTATGTACTCGTCCAAATATATCGTACGTTTTAAGTATGATAAGTCGATACCAGGTAGATCCTAGTGAAGGTCACTGGGTCACAGTTAAAAATATTCTTAAGTACTTTAGAAGAACTAAGGATACATTTCTTATATATAGAGGTGATGAAGAGCTAAGTATAAAAGGTTATACTGATGTCAGCTTTCAAACCAATAAGGATGATTCACGATCGCAATCAGGTTTTGTGTTCTGCCTTAATAGAAGCGTTGTGAGCTGGAAAGGTTCAAAGCAAGATACAGTAGCTGATTCTACAACATAAGCCGGGTATATTGTAGCATGTGATGCTGTAAAAGAGGGTGTTAGGATCAAGAAGTTCATATATGAACTAGGGGTTGTGCCGAGCATTTTGAATGCTATAGATCTACGTTGTGATAACAACAGAGCCATCGCACAAGCAGAAGAACCCAGATCTCACCAACGATCCAAACACATACTTAGGCGTTACCATCTCATTCGAGAAATCATAGATCGAGGAGATGCGAAAATATGTAGAGTACCGACAGATGATAATATTGTCGATTCACTGATAAAGCCTCAAACGCAGTAGAAGCATGATCGTCACACTAAGTCACTTGGTATTAGATACATGAGTGATGGTCTTAGTGCTAGTGGAAGATTGTTAGAGTATGCCCAAAGACCAATCATAAGATGATTGTAAATAACATTTGTTTTACCTTGTTTATTCATAAAGAGTCATTGCCATTATTATTTTCAGTTACAATTCTTCTTGCATAAATAAACTGAATTATAATAAAGTCCTTAGAATAATATGGTTATTCTTAAATATCCTTAGTCGAGTATTATTATGGGAATGGACAACAAAAATGCATTAAGACTAATATATAGTTGATTAATGACAAAGTGTTGTCATTGACATGGAGATGTCAAAATCAATACATAAGTATGTGTTAGAGAATGACATGCTGGATTGACCCGCTATGAGCACGTTTCTTAGATTATTATGTGACAGTCACAACATTGCTCATAGTGATAACTACATGTATGATCCTCAGACTTGAGATCGTCATTATTTCAACATCGTGAGTGGCATATTTTGATATAGTCAAACGTGTGTCGTATCTGACTACACTATAAAGACTAATATTGGATATGTCACAATCTATGTAGTGGGATATGGTTGATCAAGATAGGATTTGTCCCTCATACATAATAGGAGTAATATCGTAGGCTACTTGAATGAGTGAGACTAGAAATGCATGGCCATGCTCGAATAAATTGATATGAGATATCATAGTTATTCGTTTATAATAGTCTACTCAAGATATCAGTAAATATTAGATGGACTATACAAGTGTGACTGTTTCATGCCTTGTGTCCAATCTAGATATAAATGACAAAATGATGTAATACACGAAAAAGAGTTAATCACGAAAAAAGTTATGTCGAATAATGATTTCTTGTAACTTAGGTGATAATGACATATTGCTAGATGTCACTTATTATTTGTAATATTAGAAATGTTCTAATATTTACTACTAACGTTACATGCACCTATATGGTCACACCCACGGTTGAAATGAGCATATATTAAACGAATTATATATGTACAAATTTGTTGTACACATATTTAGTTAAATTAATATATATATGATATATATAATTTAACTATTGGATAAATATTAAAAGAAAAATATTTTTTTAATTATGACTCTTTTAATATATAAATAATATAATTCGATTTAAATCAATATATATATATTGAAATCCCAACTAAGTTGAATTGAGATTATATATATTTAATATATATATTGAAATTCTAATTAAATTCGAATTGGAATCATATATGTTTAATATATATATATTGAAATTCTAATTAAGTTTAATTATATATTAAAATCCTAATTAAGTTGAATTAGAATTATACATATACTTAATATATATTAAAATCCTAATTAAAATTAAATTGGGATTATATATATTTAATATATATATATATATATTAAAATCCTAATCTGAGTTGAATTAGGATTACAAAGGCTATATAAAGGCATGAGAGATCTAGCAGTCATTTATGCTTTTGGAAAAAACCTTTTAAATAGTTTAGAGAGTTTTTATATGCTCATTCTCTTCTAAATAGTTTAGAGAGTTTTATATGCTCGTTTCAACTGGGTGAACTACGTAGAGGTTGGAGCGTTATTGTTGCGGCTTAGGAATCGACATTGTGGAATCGTGATTGGATTTTTTATTTTCTCTAAATTTAGAGTTCTTAATTTTAAACATGTAATTCTTCACCCTTATTCACCATGAGTCATTCCTCGTACATGGATCTTTGATGGTAATCGCCGGATAATTTTTATGATGCGCCATAGGGTGTACCGGCTTGACCCAACAATGTGGTTTAGGCAGCTTGGGTCATTAGCTTTAGGATGAGTTGCGGTAAATGGCAGAGGGATTGTAATTGGGTTATGGGTTATTGGGTTTAAGGGATAGTTGGGTTAGACAGATGGGTATTTGGATGGTGTATTGTATATAAATAATGTAAAGGGACATTTAATTTGATGTACTGATTTTTTTGGTTTAATATAAAATGGACATTGAGTTTAGAAAAGGACGTGGAATGAATTTAATTGGGTATTTATTTAATCAGATAGTAAACCCGGACGAAAAATGGGTATTACAATTTCATCTCATCATGTGTTTGACATTGTCGGGATTTGAAAATCACTCATGAATCCAAGGCATATAGTAGATGGAGCATAGCTACCTTATTAGATACTCAACCTTGCGGCTACATCGGAGTGCCCCGAGATTTATTTTTCAACTTTTCTTTTTTATTTAGGGGAATCCAACTCATCACAATCTTTGGCTCGAGATAAATGATGGAACATACAACAAAATCCCAAGCTACTTGATGCTTTCATGATTTGAAAATATCATTGCCACTCATGTAGCTACAGCGGAGTGCCCCCAAAGGTTTATTCTACACTCTTATTAAGGTATGCCTTTCAGCAAACCTAGAAATTGGAGTGCTCATTTTTCCCACGTATGACCTTATATAATTCCTTGATATTGGCCAAAGTAAACTGAAAAGTAAGTCACATCTCCATTATCTTCACAGTTCTCGATTTTTGCTAGACATAAGCTGCTCGAAACTAATCTTGGGATCAAAATCAACGTCACTTGTGCAATTGATATATGAGGATCCAATAGACATATATATGCATAAAATAAAGAGAATTTGCGATATAAAAATTGTATATTTTATTCGAATGAAAACAAGTAGGCTTCTGCCCTTACAAAAGATCCCTCACTACCTTCGGGCTTAAGTAAATGCGGTTGGTTCTGAGTATTACTTCGAAAAAGCTTACAACTACAGAAATGTTCTAACAGAAACCCTTGATATAAAAACATGAACCAGACTCGAGTTCAACCACTCCCGAAGATCTACAATCACCAATGGGTTGCCCTCCACTAAGCATGTTTTCCACTGTCTGATTATTTCGCCTATAAAAGCCTATTGTCAACAAGCTTCTCCAATTCTTTCTTCAATATCGTACACCTCATAATAAAGTGTCTAGGTGTCCCACCATGGAATCACAATCACTGTTTGACTCGCAATGATGGTGTTGTCATGCTCTTTCTTGAAAATGAGTGACCCTTCAGTAAGAACAAATGCAGTGATGAATGAAAATGTATGCTTCTGAATGCAACATTGATGTCTAGATGTATAGGAGTTGATTCAAAATTGGTTCTCAAGCATTCAAGATTTATTCGCAACCCTTGAATATTGCATTTAAATTGATATCTAGATTGCTAGATTTTCTCCAATTGTGGACACCATCTAAATTTGGAACCAATTATGAATCAACGCCTCAGGTTGATGTAATGTAAGCAAATGAATAGTTAACATTTTATGATGATGCCATGAAACTATCATGCAAATGGATATTCTATGCTAATGTGATGCAACAATCAAGTACCAAAAAGAATAAACAAGTTAGTATATAATAACAAATTAACTGCATGCATTTTAATTATCTATGGCTTTCAGCATGGCTCTAGTGGTGTGGACTTCCTATATTCTAATTCATGTGGGTTTATGGTCTAAAGGGTATTCGAACCGACCCTACCCCTACTAAGATGGGCGAGAAGTTCAATCTTGGCCCATCACAAGCTTGTAGATTGAACACGATTTTAAGGGGTGCATTTTTACTATGCCCGTGCATAGGGTTACTCACAAAAGTATAAGTACTTTGGACCCGAAAGTTTTTCACTAGCCCAGCGGAGGGTTATAACTACTGTTGGCTCTGGGTCAAACAGTGTGGGAAACTGAGAACGCATCATTGCGAGTCAAACAGTGGCTTTGTGAGTAAACCTCCCCCATTCTGTAAAGGATTCTTATCCCCAAGGATCAAATGTGGGAAATTGAGAACGGAGTACTGTAAAGTCTTCCCATGTAACATTCTCGAGACCCATGTTGGTCCAGTGGATTAAAAGTTATGTGATCGCACGATTTTCCCGTTTGACCATTCGTTTGTCCAATACTACTAAGGGAAAGATCTTCGGCTGGCATTCCTCATTGACTTCTGGTGGATCCAGAGAGGTATGAATCTTCTGCCCAATTTTCTTTTTCAGCTAACTAACGTGAAATACTGGGTGAATCTTTGAAAATGGTGGTAACTGTAACTGATAAGTGACTGCTCCAATTTTCTTTATAACCTTGTAGGGACCATAGTAGCGAGCTGCCAGTTTGAGATTCTTGCGGAAAGCAACAGTAGTTTGACAATAAGGCTGAAGCTTTAGGTAAGCTTCCTCTCCCACTTCAAATGAACGATCTGATCTCTTTCTGTCTGCATAGTATTTCATACGGGCCTGTGCTTTAGCTAAGTTCTCCTATAGTAATTTTTGAGTAGCTTCACGTGTAACTAGTAATTCATTAACACTTTGGACTGTAGAATCAACTGGCCATTGCATATCTTGTGGCTTGTAACCATAGAGGGTCTCAAAAGGAGTAATGTCCAGTGATGTATGGTAATTCGTATTGTACCACCATTCAGCCTAGGGAAGCCAACTTGCCCAAGCCTTGGGTTTGAGGAAACAGAGGGCTCGTAAATATTGCTCGAGGCATTGATTGAGACGTTTAGTCTGACCATCGATTTCTGGGTGGTAGGCTGAGATGAAATGAGTATTAGTATCTAGTTTCTTAAGCAATTCCATCCAACAAATGCCAGTGAAGACTTTGTCTTGGTCAGAAATGGCAATTTTAGGAATGCCATGAAGTTTGTAGATCTTGGCTATGTCTCCGGCAATGAAGGGATGGGAAAGGAGAACAAAGTGACCATACTTTATGTACTTATCCACGACCACTAAAATACAGTTAAATCTAGTGGATAAAGGGAGACCCTCCATAAAGTCTATAGAAATTGTCTCCCAAGCTTGTGTAGGAATTGGAAGAGGTTGCAACAATCTAGGTTTAGGCAAATGCTCATTCTTGACACGTTGACAAGTGTCACACTGTTGGATGTAAGCTTTAACCTGAGATTTCATTCCTGACCAGTAGAAATAGAGCTTCATTCTGTGATATGTAGCTTGTATGCCAGAATGACCTCCAAGAGGGGAGTCGTGTAGGTGGGACAAATTTTTTTGGCTTAAGGAACCATTTGAACCAATATAGACCTTTCTCTTGTACCTGAGAATACCTTTGGTAAAAGACCAATCCTGATTTTCAGTATGGTGGATGGACAAAGAGGTGATTTTTCCTTGGCAAAGTCATCACCCAAGTAACTGTTTTCAACCTCTGTAACCCAGAATGGAATGATGGTTGTTGAAGTCATTTGAAATAAGGAAGGATCTTGTCTGGACAATGCATCAACAACAACATTATGCTTGCCCTTTCTATACTGAATGATATAGTTCAATCCCAAAAGCTTTATAAGCCATTTTTTTCTGTAATGTTGTTGTCAACTTTTGCTCCAAGAGATGTTTGAGTGCTTCATGGTCAGTTTTGATGACAAATTGGCCCCCTTCTAAATAATGTCGCCATTTAGTAACAGCCATGCGTATGGCTATATATTCTCTTTCATATACTGACAAATCGGCATGCCTAGGACCCAGAGCTTTGCTCAAGTATGCTATGGGTCTACCATCTTGTGATAAAACAGCTCCCACTCCCCTAGAACTTACATCTATCTCCAAATTTTTTTTGCTAAAATATGGTAGATCTAACACTGGTGCCTTACACATAGCTTCCTTTAATTCCTCAAAAGCCAGTTTTGCTTCTTGATTCCAACTGAAACTGTCTTTCTTCAACATATTGATTAATGGTCTGCTGATGCCCCCATAATTCTTAATGAATTCTGCATCTTTTTCAACCATTTTTTGAAGTTTCTCCCCAATCATCATCTTAAAGCTAGCTTGTTTTATTCTTCCCTTCAAAACTATTTCTTCTCCTTCTTTATGAAAGCTCAAGGTCATTTGGTTGAAATCCAGACTGATAGGGCTATATCTTTTCATCCGGTCCACTCCCAAAACCATGTCACTGCCCCCATAAGTAATACCCTCAAATCATGCTCAAACTGATAACCCTACATTTTTCACTATAATTGCTAGATTTAGCAGTGCTATACAGTTTTTCTCCATTTGCTACTATAATAACAAGGGGATTTGTGGATATTACTTCAGTGCCCTCTTTGGCTCATCCTGGATTGTTAAAACTATGGGTACTACCACTATCCACCAAGATATTTAAAGGTTTTCCCTTAATAGTCCCTTGGATCCTCAGTGCTCTATGTCCAACATTTCCAATGAGTGCATTAATGAATATTTTTAGTTCCTTTTCAGTGCCATTTTCTATGCTTTCTTTCATGACTACTCTATCCTCTACTTCTTCTTTCTATACACTTGGCTCTTTTTTCTCTTCTATAGAATTAAGCTGTTTAACTTTATATTGGTGTTAAGGAGAGGACTTTTCTCCATACTTGAAGCATAGATTATTTGATCTTCTATACTCCAGTAATGATTGTTTGGTAGTATTTGGTGGTTTTTTGTTGGTTAGTGTTTTGGGAAGTCCAGGTTTTTTAGTGTAGTTTTGGGTAGGGTAAGTGTTTTTTCTAGGTTTGAACTTTCTTGTTTCAATCCCAAGAGTAAGCTCATGAAGTTTGGCTTGTCTGCAGGCTTCTGTCAAAGATCTGGGATGGTGAGCCTTCACCCTATGCCTCAATTTTTTTTTCAACCCACTGATGAAGTTAGATACAAAATAATCTTCATCCAGATGAGAATTTTACTGCAACGAGTAAGTTTTAACTCCTCAAATTTGTCATGATATTCTTCCACAGAGAATTTCTGCACTAACATCTTAAACGCTTCCATAATATCAACATGGGTTCTATTACAAAATCTATGGCAGAGGTCAGCAATAAACTCATGCCAATGAATCCTGTGTTTCTACATCACATAACCATCGAACCAAAATTCAGATTTTCTCACCATATGCATAATGGCTAGGACCATTTTCTGTTCTTCAGATATTTCAAATATTGTGAAATACTTTTGACATTTCTTAACCTATCCGCTAGGATTAGTTCCATCAAAGATTAGTAGCTCAACCCTAGGCCAAATACTTATTTTCTTTCTATTTTCGAAGTTGGTTAACTGGGTATTTGTCTCAAACATGTGGGTTCTTCTTTAATCACTTCCCCCAGATTCAGCTTGGCTGGTGGTAAGGGTGTAAAAAGTGGATTGTTTGATTGGTTGAGTTTTTGGTTCAGTATTCCAGGTTCATGAGGCCTAAACGAGTACCTTTCATAGTCATTAATAATAGTAACATCTGCAGGAAATTTACATGGTTTTCTCGTCTATGAAGGACCAGGTGAAAGCACTGTCACACTGTCAGGACTGAGCTCTTCAGCTTTTCTACTAAGTGCTTCTATGAGCCTATCCAGTCTGTCTTCTAAACCGCTAAACTTTTTGTCCCAATCACTTTTTTGTTTGTCCCACCATTTTGGAGTCTCTTCTTCATCATCTAACTTTTGGAACCTGCTCTGGATGTTTGTTAATTGTGTTTGCATTGCTGTTAAATTCACACTATAAGCCATTTGATGTTTTTATTTTTTTATTTTTTCAAATTTGCAAGGAATCAATAACAGGGCTCTGAATACCAAATTGTCACAACTCGAGGTCAAAAATCACAAAAAAGTATAAGAAAGAAGGGGATTTCAGAAACAGAGGAACAAGGTTGAAGAAAAGAGAAGGTTTTTCACTAATTCAAGCATAAAATGGAACAGTACAATAAAGTCCGTAAATATACTGATTCAAGGACACTACAATTATTTAATGACAAGTGTCAGGCTAATCGATCTTCATGCTAACGGTACTATTTCTCAAATTCACAAAATACGTGCTCCTTCAGCCGGATTCAAGGATGGATTACTGAGTCCTTCAATATCTTAGGCCTTTACTTTCTTTTCAACCCGAAATGAGCCTGCCTGGACGGTGTCGTTTTTTTACACTGAATTAAGATGTTCTCACTCATTTTCTCAATCTCAATTCGTTGCCCTAATTCTTATGATTTCTCCTTTTTCTCTTTCATCGTGATACGGTTTCACTCCTCGACGGTAATGAATCCTCCTCAAATTTGACTTGGTCAGAACTCTACTCCTTTTCCTCCTTATTCAAAACAAAATAACAAAAAATAATATAAAAAGATTGGCGTTTAGGTATGAAAAATACTTCAAAAATTAACTAGACATGTATTGCTCTTGAATAAGGTGTGTATTCAATTATAATGGAATAAAGCTTATTTATAGGCTTCAAAAAACCTTAAAAGCATATTTCATGTTTATGCTAAATGTATTTGGAAAGGGAATAATGTATTTACCTGGGAATCAAACCACTTTACTTATATTCAATTTGATTCTAAATGAATTAAAATAAATAGAGAAATGTCTAAGCTTGAATTTAATTACAAATATTCAATGAAGTAATTGAAAATTCGAATAAAATTAAATTCCTATATTGAACTCGTATCCAATTTTCTGCACTCTCTGTCTTCAGTAAAATGAGTATATCTTGAGATTTCGACGTCCGATTGAGGCGTTTCAAGATGTATTGGAAAGGTAACTAAAAGATGGTCAGTTCATAGGTAGAGATCCTGACCCAAAAATTTTCGGATCTTACTGAAATTTTGCCATAAGTCCGCTTTGAGAATTCCTTGCACACTTAACTTTCTATACTCGTTGGACAAGATCTGTTGTAATTAGGATCTTCCCATATCTGATGTAATTGAGATTTTTTTAATTGGGTTTGAGGCCCAGACAAAATAGGTGATTACCACTATGTTCGTTTTCGTTTGTTTATTTTTAAAGATGTTCATGTTCGGTCCATGTTCGTTTAAATTTTTAATATTGTGTTCGTGTTCGTTTATTTATTTTTGAAGGTGTTTGTGTTCGTTTGTTTAGTGCTCACGAACGTGTTCGTTTAATTGTTCACAAACTTGTTCAATTAATTGTTCGCGAACGTGTTCATTTATTTGTTCGCGAACATGTTCGTTCATATGTTATGAAATGTTAACTAAGTTAACAATAAATAAATAAATAAAACAAAAACAACAAAATAAAACTTACATTTCGACATGAACTTATATAACATCCTTAGCAACAACCAAAAGTAATATTTAGATACATCCACAAGCATTTTGCATCCTATAAACAAGTTTATAAAGGAGTCTATAAACAAGCCTATAAACGAGTTTGTTTGTGAAAATAAATGAACTGAACACACCTATGTTCGTGTTCATTCGTTTATTAAACGGACATAAATTTTTTGTTCATACTCGTTTATTTAGCTTAATAAACAAACATAAACGAACATTATACGAATGGTTCACGAACATTTCGTTGAACACTCTGTTCATTTATACCCCTAACTCCCACCAATTACATGACTGAAACAAAGCGTACAAACACAGATCATTTGACTAGGACATCATCAAATAATACAAATTACATGACTCAGAATTCAGAATCTATATCTGATCCGAGGTTTATTTTCTGTTCTCGAATTATGAATCCCACTATCTGACATAAAGGAACAAAAGAACTTTGTATGGAACATGTTTTTTTCTTACTTAAACCTGCATTAGATCTTCAAAGGTATTCATAGCTGAAACAGGCAATCCCAGCAGTAAATTAATGCTTTTCTTATCTTCATGATGAGGAAGGAAAAGCAGAACTGGTTTTTCAGGCAAAGCAGCAGGCCCTGATGAAATTGGTTCTCCCCAACCAAAGTCTATGGTGTAAAAAGACAGCTTAGACCAAGTTGTAATAAGAACAGTTCCATCCAGGGATGGCCTAGCTCTTGTTACTTCAAAATAATCAATGGCTGATCTCATGAAACTGTCAGTAGCCAACTTAACTGCCTCTTGGATCAATCCCACAGCAAATGACAATGGCTTGTTAACTAACTCACCGGCAGTCGATATCGAATATGTTAGAACGATTCCATTACCGGCAAACCCTTCAGGTAATTGAGGGATGAATCTTTGCCTTCCATCAACAGCAAAGAGGAGCTTAGTTTGTTGTTAAGGAACAAGGTTTAGTGCTTTACATCGAGCTCTCCAGACAAAGCCGGTGAGGACTTCGAATGTGGTGCATCTCGATAACACTCCATCGTCTGTGGCCTCTGCCTTGAGCTGTACAAGTTTGTCGGAGTCGAACAGGAAGGATTTATAGACCATTTCTTCTTCTTCATAGAGCTTGTTTGTGTTTGATACATCTTCAATTACATCAAAATCATGGTGTTCGAACTCTATCATAGGTGGATTTCGAGGTTTCAGCACGGCTCGGTCTAAAACCGGAGGGGTCTTCATTGGCAGGCCTCTGGTAACCTCACCCCATCCATTGATAAATTCCATGGCAGCAATCCCATCTAGCATACAGTGGTTCATGCTCATCCCAATGGAAAATCCTCCACACTTGAATTTAGTCACTTGGAAATAAAGGTTACCACATCATATACTAGTGTTTCGGACTCGGTGTGTCAGATATATGCAAGATAAACAACAAACACAATAGGCAAGCAATCCCCAAACCTGGATCACCAAAAGTGGTATCTGAAGAAAGTTTTGAGCACCAGGAATCTCATAAACCAACTTCCCAAGAATGTTAGGGTCAGGCTTTGATATGTCCCCTATCTCATCAAGTCCACAGTCGGCTTCAGCCTCGACAAAAACAGCCCCCTCCCCTGTGCAGTCCACAATGAGCTTCCCTTCTGAGCTGATTGTTAGCCTCCCAGCAAGTGGATAATAGTGAACAAGAATCTTTGACAAACCATTTTTCACCACTTCCACAGCATCTTCATTCCCTTTAGACTCTGACTTATAGAAGTAAATGGTTCTCATTATGACAGCAATGTTTTGGTCAAGGTTTGAAAGGTAATAGAGACCCTTCTCTGTTTCTTCTTCCGGAAGAACCCGAGTCGGTTCCCCTTGGTTTACAGTAAATCCGGCGGTACCGTTGCTAACATCCACCATTCTAATGCCGTCGTAAGCCAAACCTAAATCACAACTAGAAACAAAGAGCTGATGTTCTCAAGTCATACATGAAACCACTTAAGAAATGTGGCGAATACATGGCAGATATCACAGAGTTGCTATTTATTTCACACATTCGAATCGAATTACCGAAAAACATACCTGAGAAGAAGGATCAAGACTAAGAAGCAAAAATGCAACTTGTTTCTGCATGTTCTTTTGGTCAGGACAAGAAGTTATATAGGAAAAAAGTTGAGCAAAAGAATGTTGACAAAGTCTTACAATATGGTAGGCACTGGGGACAGTGTGAGTGAGAAGACACCCTTCAATGGAAGAAACTCCATCAAAAGAAAGGGACAGAAAAGTTTTAACCCCATTTTAAGACATGGGTGTTTTTCTAAAGATTGAACTAAGGTCATTCGAGTTGAGTTAGGCTACTTGTCCATACACCAAAACACTACCAGAGAGAACATGGGATTGGTTGGTCGGTTTAGTTGGCTTTCATTAGTAGGTTACTTGATCAAATTTTATCATAAAATTCCATCTAAATGAAAGTTCTGACAGTAAAAATCACGTCTGTTTCCTGATTTCATGCTCAAATCCCTACTTTTATTGCAAATTGAGAGATAACGTGGTATAATCATGGCAATTACTATAAATACACGAAAGCCTGGACCCCCTCCCTTTGCCAAAATCTCCTTCTAAAATCATCAATAATGAATGTTTTCTTGAAGAATAGCCGCCTCCATTTTTTCCAGATAAAATATATTTTGTTGGTTACCATCTCGGTTCCCGAGGCTTTGCCTTGATTAATCCGGACTGACCCGAATCGCACAACCTGTTTTTGGTGCGTGATTCTCCCGGGGAGATTTTCTACATACACAAAGTATCGAGTTCAAAGACTGCTTAAGTTATACTAAGCTGCTTACCACTTGGACCAACCAATTGATTTTTCGGATAAAGTATTTGCATAAACAAATGAAGAAAGTGATCTCCATAAGGTACAATGGCTTGATAGTGTTTAAGTCTTGCAAGAAACAGAGGTTTAGGTTTATGTTATCCACTGGATGGCCTTTCGGATTGGATCAAATAAAATTGATTAACCTAACATAAGAGGAATTTTAAATGGCGGTTAGTTCAAAAACTTCAATCAAAACTTGAAGTAGAGAAGTGTTCATAATCTTGATAAAAAAATCTCATGTTTTTTTTCCTTGTAGAATTGTAGAAGTAGCAAGTAAAAAGAATGCAGTGAATGACTTTAAAATTTCAATTTCTGAATTGTAGATTTTTATTATAATGACGGCATCAGTGCAGTCTCAAAAGAAGAGTAATATGAGTTTTCGTTCAAAATATTATTTTTTATCTTTACAATTATATCAATTTCTCAAGTAATATAATGGTTATAACTTGTTTTAATTGTATTTAAGATGTTTTTTTTATTAAAATAATAAAATTAATACGTTTAATAAAGTTTAATCATAAAAATATTAATGAAATATTATATTGATTATTTAAAGTAATGGTGTATACTTTGTTATATAGAGGCTCATTTTTTAGTTTCGTTTAAAATTCTAAAAATATTTAAGACGACTCTGAACGGAACTCAATCTCATTTATTGAAAGAGTCGTTCAAAAGTTTAAATTTATTGAAAAGTTTATTGTTATTTTTTAAAAACAAATCCTACATAGGGGAAGAGAAAACCCACAACCTAGGGGAGGAAAAGTGTCAAGTGAGAATTTTTAACCACTTGTTTTAGATTTGACTTAAAAATTTAAACTTATGAATGACAATTTATATATATATATATTAAAAAATAATATTTTTACCAAAGGGTTGGTCCAAGTGGTAAATAGTTTGACATCAAAGTCTTGAGTTTAAGACTTTGTGTATGCCGAAAATCTCCGCCGAGAGACTCAACCACCAAAATTAGATGTATAATGCAGGTAAGTTCGAATTAGTCAGAGCAAAGTTCTGAGAATCGAGAGGACAACTAAAAAATCAATATTTGTTTAAGAAGAGATAATGATACAAATGCCCTTGTATTTTGTCAAATTTGTCAATATTGTGTTTAAAGTTTGTAAATATTCAATGTGCCCCATGTAATTTTTTCCGCCATTCAAAATACCTCCCAAGATTAGAGACACATGGCACTCTCTCATACTGCCACGTGACACTTTTCCAAAAAAATTATAAAAGCATGGTTATAATTCTACCTTTTCTTTTTATGACAAAAAGAAAAATACAAGGGCATGGTTAAAATTTTACCATTGTTTCGTTTTTTTTCCTTTACTTCTTCCTTCCACGCCGATGTTACTGTTGTCGTTGATTCCTCCCATGTTTTCCTTCCATTTCATTGTTCGTAGGATACTCTCATCTAAGAGGACCCTTAAACTGTCACAACCATTTGAGTTTAAACAGGATTGTCTAACGAACTAGACATGAAAAATCGAAAGAAAAAAAATCAATCAAAACTTTCATGAAAGCCGGGGGTGGAGACAATAACAGGAGAAACCACAAAGGTAATTGAAAATGAACAAGACTTGACTCCAATTAACCATCAATCATCAATCAATAAAACAATAACTAAAAAAGAAACGTAATCCAATCTACATGAACAGCATATTAAGATGAACGAAGATCTATCCCTATACTACCAGTACATTGACTGAGCCTTCTTCAGTATTTATAAAAGTAGGAAACCCCAATAAAACCTGTAAAAAAGAACAAAGATTTAATCAAATCTCTAATTTTGATTTAATTCATCAAAGAGATGCTACATTATAAATACTCAAATATAGCCTAAATGGCGAGAACTTAGACAAATATGTAAAACTAGCTACACAAATGAAACTTGAGTTGATTCAATAGTACATTCAGAAATTGAATCTTCAACATCCCATTTCACTTAAATCCACTCCTGCCCAAAAGAAAGAGGCAAAGAGTTTAAACTTACAAATCTAAGAAATTAACTTACCAAATTTCAAGATCCGAATGAAGTGTAGACAGAAATCTCGATTACCCACCTTGTTGACCGACTTTGAACAAAAGAGAAAACTAACGCATGAAATCCTGAGTTGATTTAAGAATCGGAATAGAGTACGAATAAAGAGAAAGAAACAATAAAAATGTAAAGGAAGCAATGGCCGACGGGGGAGGAATCCACGACGGCGGAGGAAAATGTTATCTTAACTCAGTGGTGGGAAGAGAAACCGACGACGACGGAGAAGAAGGGATGAAGCGCAACAGATGAAGGGAAAAAAAAACTTTAAAGAAAAAGGTTAAATTGTTTCCATGCCCTTTATTTTATTCAGTGTTTATTTTTTGCCATGAAAAAAAAAGGAACAAATTATTTCAAAGCCCTTTAATCTTTTAAGGGGCATTTTAAATGACAAAAGAAAATTACAGAGAACACATTGAATATTTACAAATTTTAAACACTATATTGACAAATTTTAGACTACAGAGGGCCACGTTCCCACAAATCCCACAACATAGTTCCGCCTTTATTCTATTGTACCGTACATGAGAAGCTTGTAATTGCAATTTGTTTGGATTTATTTTGAAGAAGAAAATGTAAATTTGACATGAGCATTGCATTGTGAGTTTAAATTAAGTTTTTTTTTTTAATATTTATTGTATTTTTTTATCTTAAAGTAAAAGAATTCAAGAGCAACTTTTAAAAAAAATCTTTTCAAAAATAACTCCAAATTAGTTCTTAGTAATAGACTAAAAGTATATTTTTTTGACAAAAAATCCTACTTAGAAAAGGAAAAAAAGAATTATAAGAGAAAAAACTGCTAGTAAATTTAGAATTTATAATTTAAAGGAATATGAAATAAAAAAATTTGACCAACCGGTCAAATGTACTTAGGGATGGGCACTTTACTCGATCTGACCTAATTACGCAATGTTTTGTAAATTTTGAGAAATTTCGAGATTTTCTGAAAAATTAAAAATTTTGGGTAATTTTTTTTTAAGTTTAAAATTTTTTAAAAAGTAAAATAAATATGTCACATGTCATGTTTTGATTGGTTAACGAATTTTTTAACATGTACGTATCATGCACCAGTTGAAACTTTAGGCACCTATTTTTACAAAAAAAGTTAAGACGGTTAAAGTTCAGAAGATGTATAATTTAGACACCTATTTTTTATAGGGTAAAGTTCACAAACGGTCATTGAACTTTGGTAAAGAAAACAAAACGGTAACAAAACTTTTTAATGTTACAAAATAGTAATTAAACTTTGTATTTTGAAACAAAATGGTAACTGAAGCGTTAAACCCGTTAACCCCTAATAGTAAACTGACTGTGTCTGCCACATCTCTACCCTTATTTTCACCTCATATTTTAAAAATAATAAATCTCTTTACCGCGTCATATTTAAAAAATAATGAAAATCATTATATATATATATATATATATATAAAGAGACGAGGGGTTTCTAAACCAAGATGAGAGTTTGGTGATGCACATTACCCAAAATTAAAATGCACAAAATTCCTAAATCCAAATTTTGAATAAAAATCCTAACCCAAACACAGATCTGTGTTTATATATCTCTGGTTTGAGTTTAGGGTAAAAAAATTCAGCCCGACTCAAGATTAATTGTGTAATTTTTCTTTATATTTTTAGGAATATTTGTAATAATACCCCTCTTTATATATATTTTTGTAATTAGGTCTTTAAAATTAAAATTTTTATTTATAATTTAGTCTTTAAAATTATAATATTTTTACAATTATATCCATAAAATTGAATTTTTATTATAAGTCGAAATGGGTTTAAAATATTTATTTTCGAGCCAGATTCGGGTGGGCTAAAATCCAACTCGACCTGTGCTCATCCTAAATGTAATTGCTTTCTTAAAATAGGTTATCTATTTATTGCTAAACAGAAGCATAATTGTGATCTGAATTATTGGATGGTAGTCATAATTGTTGAAGGTGAAGACAATAACATTTTAACAGAAATGTTTGTACTTTTTTACATTTTTTTTCTTTCAATTTTCCATTCCTGGAAGAGGATATCTATTTATTGCTAAACATAAGAATTAAATTAAGTCATCCAACATCATAAATCTCAGGGTTCGTTATTAATGCCATACGCGAGGCTAATAATTTATAATCACACAAGAACCATTCAATATAAATACTATTCCATTAATATCCGTAACTCAATCCACACATTATTTTTTATTTATAAGTAAATTATACTCAAATGCTATTTTTATTTTTGGCTTTATTTTAATCATCAACTTAAGAAAAATATGTTTCAGTTACTTACGTTATTAATTATTATATTTTAGTCATTAAACGGTTAATTTTTATGAGTTTGATGGTGTGACGCATTAAGATCCATTAATTAGTTGAGTGTCTAATAATACTAATGTTATCTCATTTTATATGAGTTCAAATCCCAACATTACAAACTCAAAATATTATAAGGTCCTATGATACAAGTATTGTACTCTAAATATAACTAAAGTGATGAAATCTTACACAATCTTAATAAAATTCAGCAACTATATACTTTGAAAATTTAATGCGAAAAAAATAAATATAATAAATATTAGAGGGTGTAAAATACATGAAAAGTATAACCCATCACTTCTAAGAAGACTATATACTTTGCTTAGAATGCTCTATATAGAAAGTAAATTTTCTCGCTGCTAGTTCTTGGCATATCGACAAAACCACAAAAAGGGATTATGACCATAACAGAACACGAATTTCACTACGAAAAATGCTCGTTGATACTCGTCATACAAACATTAAACTGCTAAAAACGTAGGCAAATTATCATAAAAATAGACTAAAATTACTATTGAAGCATACGAATAAAACTGTCAAAAAATCGATAAATACAAAATCTGAGAAAATAAAATATAAAAGGAAAAAAATTAAAATTAAAAAGAAAAAAATTCATCAAAAGGATGAATTTTTTTATTTACAATTTAAAAAAGTCCATATCTCGTATTTGACCGACTTATTTTGGTCTGTTCTATTATTCATATATGAATAGGACATTTAAAAGGATTATTGTACATGTTGATGGTGAAAAAAAATTCACATTTGAGGTTATAAGAGGTTTAAAGTTTAGGATTATAGTTTTAAGGTTTTAGAATTAAGAATTAAATTTTAACTTGAAAATAATTGCGTTTGTGTATTTTTTATATTTTTTGTGTATCTAATTTTATTTTACGAACTATCATCTAAATCTCTGTCCTTGAAATCCTAAAATTTAAACTCTCCCATTCTAAAATTTAAACTCTTACCTCTAATTTTTAACCCCAAAACATAATTTCATAAACCCTAAAGCATACCTATGAACTCTAAATTGAACCTATGAAAAACAAAAATTTCCTATTAAAAATACATTTTATAATTAAAATTAAATAAAGAATTATTTTTATCATTTATATCAAATTCGGGTGGAGTTTAGCCGAAGTAAAATTTTAGACATGTCCTATTGTAGACGGAACATCATTTGGAACCATTAGGCCCATTGTTTTACCAGTAGCCCAAACATTGGCCTTCTTCTTAATAAAACCCTAGCTGTTTCGCTTATGCTCCTTATCCTTCGTTCTTTTTAGGGTTTTCCTCAGCCGTGCTTTCTTAATCAACAAAAGCTTGGAAGAAGCTTGAGGAAGTGCAGAAATGGTAAATCCGAAAACCCCATCTCAATTATTGTTCTCCCCTTCTTGTGTATCTATTCATTATTTTCTTTTCTGTTTGTTTCTGTAAGTACTTTAGATGCAGTTCCCTGAGCCTTGTAATTCTGTTATTGTTTAGAATGAATGTCAAACAAAATCAAGTTAGAAGATTAGAACTTGAGAGTGTTTTCTGTAATTACTTGACTTTCGGATGATTTTTTTATAGATTTCCGTGGAAAAAGATCATTTTATCATCAATGAAACTATCTGTGGCAGCTATTTTTATGATTTAGGAGAGTGTGGCTAAGGGCGATTAAGTTGAAAGCTCAGCATTAATCTCAACTAAAAGAAGTAATGTTTGAGTTTCTTATTAAGTTTTTAAGAAGTGGTGGAACTATGAGTACTTTGCTGGAAATTGCCCTCGGATATTGGTTTTCCCCTAGTGAAGTTTACCAATTGTTTAAACAACTTAAATATTGAGTCTAGTGATATGAGTTTAATGGTTTGAAGTTTGAACATAGTTATGAATTGATGTACCTGTTTAAAAGGTTTCAGTTTTTTTTTGTTTTTGTTTTTCTATTTATGTTGTTAAATGCAGGCCCCAAAGAGAGGTGGAAAGGCCGCTGTCCCGGCCAAGAAGAAACAAGTAATTTTCATCACTTGATCATCTGAATCCTAATATAACTTGGTTGTGGTTTCAATATCTGATTATTCTTTTGAATTTGGAAATTAGGAGAAGGTTGTGAATCCATTGTTTGAGAAGCGTCCGAAGCAGTTTGGAATTGGAGGGGCGCTACCTCCAAAGAAGGATCTGCATCGATTCGTGAAGTGGCCTAAGGTTGTTCGCATTCAAAGGAAAAAGCGGATCCTTAAGCAGAGGTTGAAGGTTCCACCAGCATTGAACCAGTTTACCAAGACCCTTGATAAGAACCTTGGTATGCAATAAAATCTTCAGTTATTTCTATCTGTGTATTAGATTCAGATATTTTTTCTACCTTTTTATTATTTTCCTGTAAGCATGCTTTTATCTGTGTTTGTTCTAGTATCTTATGGTATCATTTCATTCTTCAATTCTTTTAGCCTCTTTCATCCTTGTTTTATTCAGTTCCACATCTCTTTCTCCTGAATTCCATTTTCTGTATATAATGATAAGGATTTCAGCTTTGTTATTTTATGTCCAATTGCAGCAACAAGTCTTTTCAAGTTGCTCCTCAAGTACAGGCCAGAGGACAAGGCAGCCAAGAAGGAACGTCTCCTGAAAAAGGCCCAGGCTGAGGCTGAAGGGAAAGCTCCCGAGTCTAAGAAACCAATTGTTGTGAAATATGGACTTAACCATGTTACCTACCTTATTGAACAGGTTGCCCTATAGTCTCTTTATATTCATCAGTTTAGCTAGTATAATACTGTTTGTTTTCTGTTGTGAAGTCCGTAAACATATTGGTCTGTTTTGTAGAACAAGGCACAGTTGGTTGTTATTGCTCATGATGTGGATCCCATCGAGCTGGTTGTCTGGCTTCCTGCTTTGTGCAGAAAGATGGAGGTCCCATACTGCATAGTCAAGGGGAAATCACGTTTGGGATCGGTAATTGTCTTTCAGACTAGTTTGCTTCTCTTATAATCGTAGAGTTAATCAAGTAGGTAACTTGTATGTGTTTATACTGCAGATTGTCCACAAGAAAACTGCTTCTGTCTTGTGCTTGACCACAGTTAAGAACGAGGATAAGTTGGATTTCAGCAAAATCCTCGAGGCCATCAAGGTAGGATTACATGACATCCTCCATATTTTCAAACTGATTTTAATTTTAAGTTATACTAAGCTTGCAATGTATGCTGTAGGCCAACTTCAATGACAAGTATGACGAGTACAGGAAGAAGTGGGGAGGCGGTATAATGGGGTCGAAATCACAAGCCAGAACAAAGGCCAAGGAGAAGCTTCTTGCAAAGGAAGCCGCACAAAGGATGACTTAAGATAACCATTGTTTCCATTCAGAGGTTCCTTAAGTTATCAACTTTTCTAGTTCAACTTTCGAAACACTGAGTAGCTGCTCTTTGTTATTAAGTTTTGTGGCTTTTTATTGAATTATCAGTTAATTCCAATCTATCATTTTTATGCTCACTGCTCAGTTATGCTATTTGAGCTTTGATATTTATCAGATTCGGAATTAAATGTTTCTAAATATATTTATATAGGATTTAAATAACGTAGGAATTAACGTGGGTGTGGCAGTGGGTTCAACTAATCGTAAAAATCTCATATATAATAAAAAAGATGTTGAAGGCAAAGTGACATTTAATTCTTAACGTTTATTTTTTGTATCTATATTCTCTCAATCTGGAAAAAAAAAAAGAAATGATTTTTGTGGGTGATTAAATGAAATGTTGTTGGGGTTTTGATTTTACTTTATATGGGTTTTTTGAAATTAGATTTTTTTTCTAAAAAATAAAACAATGTTTTTATATATATATTTTATTTTTTTGTTGATTTAGTTTATATATAATAATATTAATAAATTTAAATATCATCTAAATTGATTTATTTATTTTGCAATATTGTGTTCAAAATTAATATTTTATCTTTCTAAAATTGTCGACAATGATATCAAAAATTTTAAATCTAAACCAAATAATATAATTTTCTTATAAAGAAGACATGATTTTATGTTATGGTGAAAATTGAGGAAGTTTTATTATATTAGAAATTTAGGTATACGAAATTAAAAGATTTTAAGGGTACGAAATTAGATTATCAATATAAGATATAAAAAATTACTTAAATTGTATGAAATTTAAAAATTTCAAAGATTGGAGATGAAAAGAATACATAAAGTTTTGTTAAATGTACAATGCGATACTCGGTTAAAAAAAGTACAATGTGATTCATTATAATGTTTAGTTTTGTGTAATTATATATGTAATATTTTGCTTCAATTTTCATAAATCATTAAAATCGTTATCGTCGTGGCATCAATTTACAAGTATATGTTGCCTACATTTTTCTCTACGGTTGAACCACAATCAAGGTTCTGTGTATACAATTACATCAAAATCGAAGTTTTATATGTATAATTAAACTAAATTAAAGTACATGTATCACGCTTAAACATTTGATCAAAATCAGCGTATAGTTTTGATATTATCCCTTTCGAATATAATCAATAAATTTCATCATTCATTGAGGGATCCAGACAGTCCATACAGATTCCGAGTAGCAGAAATTTAAGAGCAATGGCTTTTGGGTGGAACAAGTTGTAAAACTCGATTGGCAGCCATTGTTGAAGGAGAGATTAAGGGATTATGTCAAACAAAGTCGTTTCAAGCATGCCAAAAAACCAGAAGCAACAAGGTGGTAATTAAGTTTTACAATGCATATCAAACCTCTCTGCATATTTTTTACTGCCTTCAAATTTGTTTTACTTGCAGGCCTCAAGGATTTATTCAACATTTTGGAGCAACCAAAACAAGAATGGATTCTTTGGAAGACAAAGCTTCTTATTCCAATTTTTTCCAGGTCATTCTTCTCATTTTCATTTTAAATTGAATCCATTATTTTGAGATGTTGCATTTCAACCCCTCAATGAGGAAAACAAAACAACATTCAAATGTAATTTTGTGAAGGAAAATGTTACTATAATTTAATTGGTTTATCGATTACTTTGAAGGCTGTATTAGTAGTAGTTAATTCTTATTACTTTTACTTAATGAAGGGTTCTTATTTCTCATTTTGTTCTGATTTTTTTTGTCTGTTTTTACTCTTTGGAATTCAAAGTTTAAAGCTTGAAATGGAGGGGCAGGAGTTGACAGAGCAGGAGACTGCTCTTTATGATAGACAAATTAGGCTCTGGGGTGCTGATGCTCAAAGAAGGTAATTTTTATTTTGTTTTGTTTTATTGTGCCTCCATTTTTGTTATCTTTTAATTTCATTTATTAATTTTTTTCCCTTTCATGTTTTAGACTTGGGAAATCTCATATACTAGTCTATGGAATGACAGGAACTGTTGCTGAGGTACAACTTTTTATGGCTTTTTTTGCTTGCTTTGTTACTACATGTTTTTTATATACATATAGAAGTTTGTATATTGTGTTTAAATTTGTGGATATGGGTAGTTTTGCAAGAACATTGTATTGGCAGGAGTTCATAGTGTGACATTAGTGGATGAGCGTGTCGTTACCGAAGAATCTTTTTCTGGGATTTTTTTGATACTGCCTGATGAAAATTTGTACCACGGGAAAACTCTAGCTGAGCTTTGTTGTGATTCCTTGAAAGAATTCAACCCTATGGTTCATGTTGCTGTAGAGAAAGGTTAGCCCCCCTTCATTTATGCATATGTTCTGTAGTTCCGTGTAGTAATAGGTGAATCTATTTCTTTTCGGGGGCTGCAGGCGATATATTAACATTTGGTGTCGAGTTCTTTGAAAAGTTCGATGCCGTGATCCTCAGTTGTTGCTCCCTTAGAAAAAAGGTAAATAGATCTTACTATTATGGCCATTAGATGATATGTTTATCTGCATGTTTCAAATGCTTTGATGTGTTTTCACTTCAATTTGTGACTGAAAACTTTCATTTCAGAAATGGATCAACCAGAAATGTCGGAATTTATCAAAGCTGGTAGCGTTCTATACGGTTGAGTGCAGAGGCTCTTGTGGTGAAATATTTGTCGATTTACAGGACTATAAATATTCAAAGGTGATTGTATTTTTTATGCATGCTATGCTAGCTAGTAAGCCACTTCAATTCTATGTTAATCGGACTCCGGTTTATAAGCATTTATTTCCCTTTTTAAATTTTAGCTGAAAAGGCTGGAGGAAACCATCGAGTGCCGGATCGAATACCCTAGCTTTGAGGTACAAAAATGGTTTGTGCTTGTTGCAGACATTGGTTTGTGTTGATAACTACACCTGCTGAGATTTTTTTTATAATTGACCTTACCACATATTTCCATGCTGCTCCAAATGAACTGATATTATCATGCAACAATGTGCATTTTATTGCAGTTAATTACATTCTTGTTTACTGCAGGAAGCCATTTCTGTGCCTTGGAGGGCACTTCCGAGGCGAGTGTCGAAGCTTTACTTTGCAATGAGAGGTATGCCGGCATGCCTCTTGTTCGATATGAGTCAAGTCCCCCAGATTACATCTATTCCATGCCAAAAACAGGGGAAATATTGTATATTGTACTTAAACATCTCCAATTTTGCATGGGACTGAGTTTACTTATAAGCATTCCTTTTGAACTTACCTATGGCATTGCTATTGGTTACATAATTGCTCTATGTTCCTTCAGTGATAGAGCAATTCGAATATGTCGAAGGTCGTGATCCAGGAGAAACCATCATTGATGATCTACCTGGCATTTTGAAGCTCAGAAAGGAGCTTTGTGAAACAAATGTATGACATTATTCAGCTGTTATCTACATTGTACAGTAGCATGCTCTGCAGCTTCATACTTATGTTCTATTGATTTATTGCAGTCAATGAATGAGTCTCCAATACCCGATGCACTTTTCGAAAGACTGGTAAGAGATACAGCGGAGTACCCTCCGGTTTGTGCCATCAATGGAGGTATCCTTGGACAGGTTCGATTATTTTCCTTGTCCATCGTTCGAAACCTATGTTGCGTACTATCCATATCCAACTCCTTCCCAGAACATTTGGACATACGGTTGGGAATGCGACCCTCTAAACACAGAAACTACTACTATAAGTCTTTACAAGTATGTTAGTTTAATGTGATTGAACTGTTGAATAATGAAGGAGGTAATCAAAGCGATGTCGGGCAAAGGGGATCCACTCAAGAATTTCTTCTTGTTTGATGCCATGGATGGGAAAGGTTTGATAGAGGACATATCAGGGCCGAGCGGCGGAAGCGGAGCAGGCTTCGATTAGGGAGCTGTAGGGGGAACGTTCAGTTGCTGTTAAAACTATTATAGGATCATCCAACAATCATCTACTGTTATTGATGCCTAAAACTGAAATTCTGGTAAAGAAACTTGAACTTCTAAAGAATTTTGAGCCAACACTGTTGCTAAACAGTGTTGAATTCTCAAGAAATTCTTGGATATTTTTGTGGAACAGGTTTTAGCTTCCAATATTCAAGATTGTACAATCACCTTGAGTATTGATACTAGGCTTCGGGTGTCGGTACTCCTGCCTGGGTATCAATACTAAAATATCATTGGATGTTTGCAATTTAATTCAGTGTTGATACTATCCATTAAGTATCGATACTGACTACATGAGTATCAATATTCGACTTGAGTACAAATATAAAAATTGTTTCTATGTTTCAGTTAATCCCAATAGTATCAATATATGAGCATTCTATAATTTTTAAACTTAGATCATTCAAGCATACTTAGCACATATCCACCCAACATAAACAATATCAACATGCAAAGTCATTATATTTCTAATAGGCAAGAAACACCTACATTTAAGCCTTAGTGATTTCCAAAGTTAGAAATGTAATACCTATGCAAAATTCCGAAATGCAACTCTTGTTAAGCTTCTTTTCAAATCTTCTCTTTTCCTTTAGCTTGGGAAGACTCCAACTTATTTCACTAATCAAACAAATATAAAAAAGAATTACTACACTACTAAAGGATTATTGAAGGTAACTAGATAAATCTAAAATATAAAAACAAGATTAAATTAACCAAAGTATTTTTTTCATGGCAAAAACCCTCCTAAAACTTCAAGTGTGTCTCTTTCACCTTTTCAACAAATTTTGATAATTTTTTGAAGCTCTTGAAACATAGATTACTAATCTAGCCCTACGTTCGAACAAAAAAACAACAACTAAGAGTATTGGTAGCTTTTTTACAAATGGGTAAATTACCCTCTTAGTTCTTCATCTTCCATTACTTCATAAAATAGACACTGTTATACTCAACAAGCCCAATTAACATCCTACAAATCTTAAACATGACTCAATTGTTCTAAAAACTCAACAAGTCCAGTTAACATCTTACAAAGCCTAAACTTGACTCAGTTGTTTTAATTATTTAACTAAGCCATCAAGCTCAAGCTTATGTCAACACTCGATCATTGATTTTAAAAATCCAGGTAGTTACACAAAAAGATTAACCTCTAGAGCAACCTTGTTCCCATAAAACTGTTAATTACATTCCAAAGTCCTCCACAAATAGATGGAACTCAAACCCCCCATTTATGCAAATTTTGTCCCAAATAAAATTAATTGGTTTCAATTCTTGGTTCATTAAGCTCACTCACACCTACTTAGTCGGTCACCTGAAACTCGACCAACACACAAATGTTGACCCAAATATTTGGGTTTTTACACTATTTTTTCGATCACTTGTCGTTAGTCATTCACCCTTCATCAAATCCTTAACCATTGAAGTCTAAGCTACATGTATGCCATACAAGAAAGAAAAAAAAAACAAATCATGTGAAGATACTAAAAAATAGTCATGTTATAAAGAGAAATCAGACATATGGGAAAGAAAGTAATTGTAACTATCACAAAGCATATGTAACCGTCCATTTGACATTTTTAATTTTTTATGTAATGATAATTATTGTTGACCTTATTGAAAGGTTAACAACTTACTAAGTAAACACCAAAATTAATTAATTAAAAATAAATAAATCAAATAATAATACACTGTTTAAACTCAAATTTATGGTCGCAATAGACTTGAAGAAACATAAATTAACTTCTACATCCTACGTGAATGTGACATTTACCTAAAAAAAATCACTCCGATCTTGCTATAAAACTTGTAAGCAATAAGAAAGAGAAAGTCTTACAGGGAGAGTCTAAAATGAAACGCTTTAAAATAAAACTAATAAAGGCAGTTGAATCTGATTTTCGGATAAAAATTTTGTTAAAAGGAAAAAATAAACACCGTTAGAAAAAAATAAAAAAATAAAAAAATGGGAAACCGGGAAAGAGGAGTTCCCGGTTAAGAATAGAAAAATGGTAAAAGAAAATGAGACGAATAGGTTAGGGGAGATTTGAGGAAAACGTAAATCCTGAACAAAGAAGAAGAAGAAGAAGTGAGTTTTCTTAGGCCGTGGATGAAGAAAAAGCAAGCTGAAGTTGAAATCACGACGTCTCTTTCAGAGTGAAACTGGCGAAAATAAAAAAAAGAGAGAGATCTTCATATTTTTGTGCTTAAAGCCCTCAAATAATCTTTCTCAAATCTCTTCAATCTTGTTTTATCTCATATTCTTAATCTCTTTATTCAATTTTTTTTAAATTTAATTTAATTTTTTTCGGTGTAAAAAAATTAGAATGACCGGTTTTTTTTTCCGATCATTATATATTTTGGTGAAATGGGTATGTTACAGATTCTTTTATTGGTCATTCTTTTGTATGAATTTTTCTTTTTTTTTATTTTAAATTCATCTTAGCCTAGTTAAAGTGAGACATTCTTAAATTTCAGAAGTTTTACACTTAACGTGTTTGATGAATTGTCTCAATGAATTACATTTTTTTCTTTTTTCTCTTTTTCTTTAGTTTAGTTTAAAATGAACAAAAATTTTAATCTGAGTAGTTCCTTTTTCCCTTTCCCTTTATAAGAGATTGTTTTCTGCATTAAACTTGTATTTTAGAACCGCCAAAAGAAGAGAAAATTAAGAACATGCTATAAATTTGATCCAATTATTTATCACAATCAGCTTTGTTTTGATTGTAACCAGATTACTATAGGCTTGTAGGCTTAACTTCTTACCCTAAGAAAATCATTCTATAAATTAAGCAATGTGATTACAATTGTTTATAGGTCTCAAAGATCGTATCAACACTCATAATTTTTTAATGTATTT
This sequence comes from Hibiscus mutabilis, assembly GCA_019671005.1. NCBI lineage: Eukaryota > Viridiplantae > Streptophyta > Magnoliopsida > Malvales > Malvaceae > Hibiscus > Hibiscus mutabilis. The sequence continues at coordinate 6,983,996 of CM033714.1, read as the reverse complement.
GAAATAATTAAGCTTCCAATTATGCATCTTGTTGTTAGAAGAGTTATCCATACTATAGGCCCCAAGTATATAGTAAAGTATCATATTACTGTAGAGAATGTTCTGAGTCATTGCTATCGTTCTTATCTTGAACTTCTAATTAAAAATGGTCTTCCGGAGGTTGATTGCAGATGCCATATAATGTTTTTCTCCAAGTCATTTAATATTGTTTGACGTGTGAATGCATTATTGCTATGAGCTACAGATATAGGCAAGCAAAAAAATTATCCCCGTAAACTAGCTGCTCATGTTGCTATAAGTGAGAAAATTTTCTACTTGCTACAACTATTTGTCTGATTCTATTGATGTTATATGTACTAAATATCCAGAATTCTAAAATATATATCGTGAATTAGGTATGTAATTTCCAAGAATTATATAGGAATTGTCTGTTATTAGTAGGATTAAAGCAATTAATTTGAGTTTGGAGTTTAACTCCTTTTTTAATCATATTCGTAGACATTCATATTTTTATTTGTTTGATTTTGCAGTGAGATGGATTAGATGTTGGATAGACATTGCAAATGGATATGCTGAATTTCAATTTGAAGTTAAATCTGTTTTGCATGTGAAATATATATAACCTAAACTTTGTTTTTATTTCCATGATGTAGTTTAATACTTTAGACATCTCATATAACAGAAATGCTTGTTATTGATCTATTACTACTTACTAGTATTTTGATCTTTAAATTCTTAGAGTGGAAGATGACAATCCATATTTTGAAACATTAAAACTCTATATAGAGCATCGATTTGTTGTAGAACATTGAGATCCTGTTTGGCAATTAGTAGATAGCTGATAGCGGATTACATTAGCTGATAGCTGATTGCATTAGCTGGTTTGACTAGCGGATTATATTAGTTGATTGTATAAAAGTGTTTGGTAAAATTAATTGATAGCTTATAGTTGTTTGATTATTTAAAAAAGCAAAATGACATATAAGGACATGATTATATTCGATGTCTGTTTGAATAGTTTATTAGTTATCGGTATTTTGTATCTACCGTTCAAAAAAATGTTTTGTATCTATTAATATTAATCAGATATGAAAAATATTTTTTAATATAACAATAATAAGCATATTTGAAGGATCTATATATTAATATATTATTTATATAATTATTTTTAATATAATTTAATTAATTATTAAATTTAAATAAAATTATAAATGTGTGAGAATAAAAAAACCAAAAGTATTATTCACAAATGTCACAATATAAATGTACGAGGGTGAAAAATTAAAATAAAAATGTTAAATTTAAGTTATTTGAAGATTTTTTATATTTGTTAAGGGTAAAATGGTCTTTATAACTATTATGTCAAACTGCTAATTTCAAAAAGCTCATATTAGCAGCTTTTTCAAAATTAGAGGTTTCACCCCAATTTGCTACTCCAATCCGCTATTCAACAAACATCTAAATTAGCAGATTTAACCGATTAAACCTCTAATATTAGTTCAAACCTCTAATTTTGGTTCAAACTGCTATTTACCAAACAAGGCCGGAAACTTTATTGTATGTTATTGTCTCTCAAGTTGTCTGAGAATTATTCAATACTTAAATTAATTTGTTTTTTACTTTTCATATTTACGATTTGTCAAATATTGAAGTTTAATTTTTGGAATGAAAATTTCACATTTCCACTACAAGGATGCTTGTTAAAGTGTTACAAGAAATTTCATAAAATAGAAATTTATGAATAGTGATAAAAGCTTTTGATTCAAAGGATGAAATATTGGAATTAATAATCTCGGAGTTAGTCACTAAGCATTTAAAAATATGATAAGATTGTGGTTTTATTGCAAAATCTATAAAATTATTAAATGAAAGATAAAAATCAATAAAATCTGCAATGTTTATTTGTTTGACTAAAACATATTCGAAAAAAATATTTTTAGTAAAATTACTAAACAACGAAAAATGAATTACATAATATCATCCAAACACCAAAAAATGATTTATGTAAATCATTTACTAAAAAATATAATTCATTTTCCAGAATTTATTTTTCAAAATTATTTTTCGTAATTTATTTTTAGTGAAACAAACAGACCCTTAAATGAAGCAAAATTTTGGTTAGAGAACAAAGAAAAAAGTTTACAATTGACAGTTTAGCTATCAGATTAATATTTAGAATGTGTCATATGTAGGGGTGTGCAAAAAAATTCGATCCAATTGATCCGATCTGATTATCCGTTGATCCGATCCAAAATTTCAGATATCTGATCCGTTTTTTATTTTTCGGATAATTCAGATCAGATATTCAAAAATTTCGGATCGGATACAGATAGTTATTTCACATTCGGTTCGGATATCCGATTATTCGGTATCCAAAAATTTAAATTTTTTTATAGGTATGAATCTTGTTATATTCGATATTTTTACTTGTTATATATGAAAAATTGAAATTCCCATGGATACAAATATTGTTGTATTCAATAATTTGTTGATTGCTATATTCGAAAACCTAAATTTTTCATGGATAAGACTGTCAAATTAAAAAAATAATCAAATAAAGTCATAAATTTCAGATTTTCGGATATCTGATTTTTTTGGATCGGATCTGATATCCGAAAATGAACACCCCTAGTCATATGGTAGCGAAAGTTTTTCTTTCTAACATTATTTGTTATTGTTTAATACATGCTTCATGTGCTATGAAAGTTGTGTACTCAATGTTATATCTCCTACTCATTTACTTGCTAGTGAGTAAGACCTATTCTTTTATGATTTTCGTAATTGTTTTCTTCCTTGATTCACCTTGTTCGTATAACATTATTTTTTTAGTTATTTCAAATTTTAAAGATCTATAGAATTTTAAGTTTTTATTTATGAACATTGATTAATACATGTATTGGTTTTAGATAACACATGCCTGATGACAATTCTTTTGTTGGCTCGTTTTGGATTGAGTGATCTCAGGTAAGAATTTCTGTAGTTACACTTTTCCTTACAATTCTTGTAATAAATTATGTATATCATGTAATAATTTATGTAGCTATACAAATTTTTATTGTTTTTGTAAGAAAAAATGTTATCTTGTAACACTTTGTGTGACTACACAAATGCTTACCATAAGTTGAGCTTGTTTTGGATTGGGTGATCTCAGGTAAGAATTTTTGTAGTTACATTTTCCTTACAATTCTTGTAACAAGTTATGTATATTCTGTAATAATTTATGTATCTACGTTAATTCTTATTATTTTTGTAAGAAAAAAGTTATCTTGTTGCCTTTTATGTGGCTACACAAATGCTTACCATAAGTTGAGCTCATTTTCGGTGATCTTGGTAAGAATTTCTGTATGTACCTTTTTGCTTACCTTTTCTATAACAAATTATGTATATTATGTACTAATTTTTGTAGCTAATCAAATTCTCAACCTTTTGTAAGAAAAAAGGTCATCTTGTAGCCCTTTCTGTGTGTACACAAATGCTTACTATAAGTTGAGCTCCTTTTGGATTGGGTGATCTCAGGTAAGGATTGGTGTACGTACATTTTTGCTTACCTTTTCTGTAACAAATTATGTATATTCTGTAATGATTTTTGTAGCTACTCAAATTCTCATCCTTTTTGTAAGAAAAGATGTTATCTTGAAGTCATTTCTGCGTGTACACAAATGCTTACCATAAGTTGAGATCCTTTTGGATTGAGTGATCTTGGGTAAGGATTTGTGTACATACACTTTTGCTCACCTTTTCTGTAACAAATTAAGTATATTTTGTAATGATTTATGTAGCTACTCAAACTCTCATAAATTTTGTAAGAAAAAAGGTTATCTTGTAGCCCTTTTTGTGTGTACATAAATGCTTACCATAAGTTGAGCTCATTTTGGTTTGGGTGATCTCGAGTAAGGATTTTTGTACATACACTTTCCTGACATTTTCTATTATTGAGAAACGCCGGTACACCCTATGGCGCATCAGAAAAATTATCCGGCGATTACCACCAGAGATCCATGTACGAGGAACGAATCGGGGTGAATAAGGGTAAAGAATTACCTGTTTAAAATCTGGAATTCTGAATTCCGAGGAGATAGATATTCAATCGCGATTCCACAATGTCTATTCTTAAGCCTCAACGATAACGCTCCGACCTCTACGTAGTTCACCTAGTTGAAACGAGCATATAAAACTCTTTAAACTATTTAGAAAGAAATGAGCATATAAAAACTCTCTAAACTATTTAAAAGGTTTTTCCCCCAAAAAAACATTAATGACTGCTAGATCTCTCCTTTGTAATCCTAATTTAACTCAGATTGGGATTTCAATATATATATATTAAATATATATAATCCTAATTTAACTTTAATTAGGATTTTAATATATATATATTAAATATATATAATCTCAATTCAACTTAATTAGGATTTCAATATATATTAAATATATATAATCCCAATTCAACTTTAATTAGGATTTCAATATATATATTAAATATATATAATCTCAATTCAACTTTAATTATGATTTCAATATATATATATATATATATTAAATATATATAATCCTAATTCAACTTAATTACGATTTCAATATATATTGATTTAAATCGAATTATATTATTTATATATTAAAAGAGTCATAATTACAATAATTATTTTTTCTTTTAATATTTACCCAATAGTTAAATTATATATAATATTAATTTAACTAAATCCGTGTACAACGGATTTGTACATATATAATTCGTTTAATATATTCTCATTTCAACCGTGGGTGTGACCCTGTAAGTTCATGTAACGTTAGTAGTAAATATTAGAACATTTCTAATATTACAAACAACGAGTGACATCTAGCAATATGTCATTGTCACCTAAGTTACAAGAAATCATGATTCGACATAAACTTTTTCGTGATTAACTCTTTTTCATGTATTATATCATTTTATCCTTTATATCTAGATTAGACACAAGTCATAGAACAGTCACACTTGTATAGTCCATCTAATATTTCTTGATATCTTGAGTAGACTATTATAAACGAATAACTATGATATCTCATATAAACTTATTCGAGCATGGCCATGCATTTCTAGTCTCACTCAATCGAGTGGCCTACGATATTACTCATATTATGTAGGAGGGACAAATCATATCTTGATCAACCATATCCCATTACATAGATTGTGACATATCCAATATCAGTCTTTATAGTGTAGTCAGTTACGACACACGTTTGGCTGTATCAAAATATGCCACTCACGATGATGAAATAATGATGATCTCAAGTTTGAGGATCATACATGTAGTTATCACTATGAGCAATGTTGTGACTGTCACATAATAATCCAAGAAACATGCTCATAGCGGGTTAGTCCAGTATGTTGTTCTCTAACACATACTTATGTATTGATTTTGACATCTCCATGTCAATGACAACACTTTGTCATCAATCAACTACATATTAGTCTCAATGCATTATTGTTGTCCATTCCCACAATAATACTCGACTAAGGGCATTTGAGAATAACCATATTATTCTAAGGACTTTATTATAATTCAGTTTATTTATGTACGCGGAATTATAAGTGAAAATAATAATGGCAATGCCTCTTTGTGAATAAACAAGGTAAAACAAATTTTATTTACAATCATCTTATGATTGGTCTTTGGGCATACTCTAACAATCTCCCACTAGCACTAAGACCAATCACTCATGTATCTAATACCAAGTGACTTGGTGTGACGATCATGCTTTTGCTGCGTTAGAGGCTTTATCAGTGAATCGACAATGTTATCATCTGTTGGCACTCTACATATTTATGCATCTCCTCAATCTATGATTTCTCGAATGAGATGGTAACCCTAAGTATGTGTTTGGATCGTTGGTGAGATCTGGGTTCTTTTGCTTGTGCGATGGCTCCGTTGTTATCACAACGTAGATCTATAGCATTCAAAATGCTTGGCACAACCCTTAGTTCATATATGAACTTCTTGATCTTAACACCCTCTTTTGCATCATCGCTACAATATACTCGACGTATGTTGTAGAATCAGCTACTGTATCTTGCTTTGAACCTTTCCAACTCACAGTACTTCTATTAAAGTAGAACACAAAACCCGATTGCGATCGTGAATCATTCTTATTGGTTTGAAAGCTGACATCAGTATAACCTTTTATACTTAGCTCTTCATCACCTCCATATATAAGGAATTTATCCTTCGTTATTCTTAAGTACTTAAGGATATTTTTAACTGTGACCCAGTGACCTTCACCGGGATCTACCTAGTATCGACTTGTCATACTTAAAGCGTATGATACATTTAGACGAGTACATAACATGGCATACATGATAGATCCAATTGCTAAAGCATATGAAATCTTACTCATTTTCTCTCTTTCTTAAGATGTTGAAGGACACATTTCCTTCGAGAGTGAAATTCCATGTTTTATAGGTAAGATCCCTTTTCTTTTTAGATTCTTCCATACTAATCTTTTTAGTATTTCTTCTATGTATGTATTTTGACTTAGTCCTAGGAAGTCGTCTCGCTCTATCTCTATAGATCTTGACTCCTAATATGTATGTTGCCTCACCCAAGTCTTTCATGGAAAAACATTTTCCTATTCAAGTTTTCACAGTCTGTAAGCTAGATATGTCATTTCCTATTATCAGTATGTCATCCACATACATTACCAAGAATATGACAGTGCTTCCACTAATTTTCTTGAAAACACATGACTCATCTTCATTTTTGATAAAATCAAACTCTTTGATTGCATCGTTAAAACGAAGGTTCCAACTTCGAGAAGCTTACTACAATCCATAAATGGACCTTTGTAGGTTGCATATTTTTCGGCATCTTTTGGATTAAAAAAAGCTTCAGGTTGTGTCATGTACACATCCTCATCTAGTTTTTTTTATTAAGGAAAGTGGTTTTATCATCCATTTTCCATATCTCATAATCATAAGATGCAGCTATCGCAAGTAAGATCCCGATGGATTTAAACATAGCAACAAGTGAAAAGGTTTCATCATAGTCTATACCATGAATTTTACCAAAACCCTTAGCGACTAATCGCACTTTGTATGTTTGTACATTACCATCCATGTCGGTTTTCTTTTTGAAAACCCATTTGCACCCTATGGGCTTAACCTCTAGAGGTGGGTCAACCAAGGTCCAAACTTGGTTTTCTAACATGGAATCCATCTCGAATTTCATGGCCTCTAGCCATTTCTCAAAGTCTGGGCTCGTCACTGCTTTTGATAATTCTCAGGCTCATCTTGATCTATGAAGAGAACATCACCATGCAATGTGACAAGAAATCCATATTTCTCAAGCGTATTGTATTCTCTCAAACATCTTCGTAGTGGTTGTGTTTCTAAAACTGTTGAATATTCCTCAACAACTTGTGGAACTTGTTGTTCAATCTCTTGTTCAATGATATGTGGTTGATCTTGAATTTTATTGAGTTCAATATTTCTCCCATTTCCATTTCGAAAAACAAATTATCTTTCTAGGAAGATTCATGTTTGAGCAACAAACACTTTATTCTCTGTAGGATTGTAGAAATAATATCCTTTATTCTCTTTAGGATAACCTACAAAATTACATTTATGAGATTTGGGTTCGAGCTTTGTAGACATCTTATGTTTAACATAAGCTTCTCATCCCCAAATTTTCACAAAAGACATACTAGGACGTTTCCCAATCTATATCTCATATGGTGTCTTTTGAACTGATTTAGATGGAACACAATTTAGTATGAAAGCAAATATTTTTAGCGCATGTCCCCAAAAAGAAACTAGAAGATTAGCATGACTCATCATTGATCAAACCATGTCTAACAGTGTTCGGTTTCTTCTTTTCTGAAACTCTATTCTATTGTGGAGTATCAAGATGTGTGAGACAATCCCACATTCCTTAAGGTCACCAAACTCTATGCTTAAGTATTCTCCTCCTCGATCTGATCGATGAGCCTTAATGCTTTTTCCTAGTTGGGTTTGTACTTTATTTTTAAATTCTTGGAACTTTTTAAGAGCTTTAGATTTATGATGCATTAGGTAAATGTACCCATTATCTACTAAAGTCAATTGTGAAAGTAATAAAGTATTGAAAACCTTTTTCTGGCTTGTGTATTCATTGGTCCACATACATCACTATGTATTAATCCCAATAAATCACTTGCTGGCTCACTTTTACCATTACAAGTAGCTTTGGTCATCTTTCCCAATAAGCAACGCTCGCATACATCAAGTTGCTCGAAAATAAATGAATCCAAAAATCCATCTTTATGAAGTTTTCAAATGTGTTTTTCACTTATGTGACCCAAGTAACAATGCCAAAGATGAGTTTGATTAGAGTCATTTGTTTTGATCTTTTCGTATTTATGTTGTAAATGGAATTCTCTTAATTCAAAATATAGAGGCCATATATTAATTGTGTCACACCATAGAAAACTTTATCAAGATAAAAGAACAACAATTATTCTTAATAATTATCTCAAAACCAATATTGTCTAAACAAGTAATCGAAATGATGTTTTTTAGTCAAATTAGACACAAAATAACAATCCTCTAAACATAAATTAAGTCCACTAGGCAACGATAAAGTATATGTTCCTCTAGCTAATGCAACAACTCTTGCTCCATTACCAACCCGTAGGTCCACCTCTTCTTTTCTCAGTTTTTTACTCTTTTGCAGTCCTTATACAAATGTACAAATATGAGAACCACAACTGATATCTAATACCCAAGAAGTAGGTGTTGATAAATTAATATCAATAACATAAATATTCGATGCGCACGCTCTGCTTTCATTTGCCTTCTTGACTTTTCAAGATAAATGGGGTAGTTCCTTTTACAATGACATGTCTTATTACAAATTAAAACATTTTCCTTCTAGTGACCAGTCAAGGTAGTTTACGTCGTTCAACTTGTCATTCTCAAGGACCGATCGCATTGATAACAAATTTGTATAATAAGTCTACAACAATAAATTATGAATTTTTAGTACGTTTACCATGTTTGCTTATAAAAAGACTTGATACTTCCACTATTTTTATTAAAATTAATAACCCTCAAATATTAATGTTGAAAATACTTTTTGTAAAGTTTTTCTAGTGGGAAATAATCTAAATTTCACGATCTCTTGAGTCAACTTTGGTTTTTCTCTTAAGATTATGGTTAAATCAATTACATCTCATGTAACTCCTTCATTTGGTGAAGAACTCTTGTTCATAATCATCTTATGATTATCCAAATAACTAACCTTTAGGTTTTTAATCTTATTAGAGTAACCTAGTTAAGTCTTTAACCAATGTTACAACCAACGAATATCACTTGCTTATTCTCCACGTTTGGTCAAGATAGATACAAGTAACCCGCTTTAGCAGAATCTACATTGTATCGATCTAGACTTTAACGAGGGTTAACATTGGGAAGCAATAAAAGACTTAATATTTTATTGAGAGGTTTTGTGAATATTATCTCACCGTTTAACATTTGATCTTATCAATTAACTAACATGCATATCATACATTCATTTTATCACATACATGAAAAGAAGTAAATATGAATGCAATAGTTATAGCTCATGCTTGTCCCAAGCCAATGGGAGAACCAAATTATTCTAAGGATAAAAGCACTTCTCAAGCATCTTTATGTCGGCCTACACTTCTGTTCCTCTGGTCCATGCTTCTTCGTATAGATTACAATTTCAGAAACTTGTTTTACATACGAATTAGTAAATGAGAAGAGAATTACAGTAGAAGTAGAGAAAGACATGACACGTAGGCCGTATTTATAAAAACTTATAAATAAAACTAAATGGGCTATTGGGCTATAGCCATGCATTCCAAACACCGTGCATAAACAAACATAGTAACGACACAATTTGTTATTGAGGTCTTACTAGATTGTTCCTACGCAGGGGTCAAGCTCCTTGCGGGGTTTCGGCGGCCCTGCAGCCACCAGCGGGGTTGCCGTTGTCTGGTCAACGACGGGGAAATTTTAAAGATTTAACATCTTAATTGCTATGTAAAAACCTCACGATTTGATAACTTTTATCAACATTATCGTGTTTTTCATGATTTTAAAATCCACGAGGTTTTTACTGAAATAACTCTTGTTACTTTCCTGTACGAAATCTATAGACTAACCATTAGTCTAATATATAACTATAATCCGCGTATGTTAAAACTTAACATCTAAAACCCTAAAACTCAATATTGAATATATTAACAATTAACATATAATATTTCAAACCCTATCTACAAAGATCCTGATGATTAACTCTTAATCATCGATCATAGGAACATCTTTTAACATGTATCTCATATATTCGCTAAATAAATCAAAATTAACATGTATCTCATACAATTACATCACCCAAGTAATTAAAACCCGAATCCGTATCTTACAAGTGGCTCTGATACCACTGTTGAGAAACGCCGGTACACCCTATGGCGCAGCGAAAAAATTATCTGGCGATTACCACTAGAGATCCATGTACGAGGAACGAATCGGGGTGAATAAGAGTGATAAATTACTTGTTTAAAATCTGAAATTCTGAATTTGGAGGAGATAGATATTCAATCGCGATTCCACAATGTTGATTCCTAAGCCACAACGATAACGCTCCGACCTCTACGTATTTCACCAGTTGAAACGAGCATATAAAACTCTCTAAACTATTTAGAAGAGAATGAGCAAATAAAAACTCTCTAAACTATTTAGAAGGTTTTTCCCAAAAGAAACATTAATGACTGCTAGATCTATCCTTTGTAATCCTAATTTAACTCAGATTAGGATTTCAATATATATATATATATATATATTAAATATATATAATCTCAATTTAACTTTAATTAGGATTTTAATATATATATATTATATATATAGTCCTAATTCAACTTAATTAGGATTTTAATATATATATATTAAATATATATAATCCCAATTCAACTTTAATTAGGATTTCAATATATATTTATTAAATATATATAATCTCAATTCAACTTTAATTAAGATTTCAATATATATATTAAATATATATAATCTCAATTCAACTTAATTAGGATTTCAATATATATATTGATTTAAATCGAATTATATTTTTTATATATTAAAAGGTCATAATTACAATAATTATTTTTCTTTTAATATTTACCCAATAGTTAAATTATATATATGAAATATATATTAATTAAACTAAATCCGTGTACAACAAATTTGTACATATATAATTCGTTTTATATATGCTCATTTCAACCGTAGGTGTGACCCTGTAGGTTCATGTAACATTAGTAGTAAATATTAGAACATTTCTAATATTACAAACAATGAGTGACATCTAGCAATATGTCATTGTCACCTAAGTTATAAGAAATCACGATTGGACATAACTTTTTTCGTGATTAACTCTTTTTCATGTATTACATCATTTTGTCCTTTATATCTAGATTGGACACAAGTCATCGAAAAGTCACACTTGTATAGTCCACCTAATATTTCTTGATATCTTGAGTAAACTATTATAAACGAATAACTATGATATCTCATATCAACTTATTCGAGCATGCCATGCATTTCTAGTCTCACTCAATAAAGTGGCCTACGATATTACTCCTATTATGTAGGAGGGACAAATTCCATCTTGATCAACCATATCCCACTATATAGATTGTGACATATCCAATATCAGTCTTTATAGTGTAGTCAGTTACGACACATGTTTGTTTGTATCAAAATATGCCACTCACGATATTAAAATAATGATGATCTCAAATCTAAGGATCATACATGTAGTTATCATTATGAGCAATGTTATGACTGTCACATAATAATCCAAGAAACATGCTCATAGCGGGTCAGTCCAGTATGTCGTTCTCTAACACATACTTATGTATTGATTTTACATCTCCATGTCAGTGACAACACTTTGTCATCAATCAACTACATATTAGTCTTAATGCATTATTGTTGTTCATTCCCACAATAATACTCGACTAAGGACATTTAAAAATAACCATATTACTCTAATGACTTTATTATAATTCAGTTTATTTATGCACGTAGAATTATAACTGAAAATAATAATGGCAATGCCTCTTTATGAATAAACAAGGTAAAACAAATGTCATTTACAATCATCTTATGATTGGTCTTTGGGCATACTCTAACATCTATAACCAATTATGTATATTCTGTAATGATTTATGTAGCTACTCAAGCACTCATAATTTTTGTAAGAAAAAAGTTATCTTGTAGCCTTTTTTGTGTGTACACAAATGCTTACCATAAGTTGTGCTTCTTTTGGATTGGGTGATCTCGAGTAACGATTTGTGTATGTACAATTTTGCTTACCTTTTCTGTAACAAATTATGTATATTCTATAATGATTTATGTAGCAACTCAAACTCTCATAATTTTTGTAAGAAAAAAAGTTATCTTGTAGCTCTTTCTGTATGTACACAAATGTTTACCATAAATTGAGCTCCTTTTGGTTTGGGTGATCTCGAGTAAGAATTCCTGTATGTACATTTTTTCTTACGTTTTCTGTAACCAATTATGTATATTCTGTAATAATTTATTTAGCTACTCAAATTCTCAGTTTTTGCAAGAAAAAAAAGGTTACATTGTAGCCCTTTTTATGGCTACACAAATGCTTACCATAAGTTGAGCTCATTTTGAATTGGGTGATCTCGGGTAAGAATTTCTGCACGTACCTTTTTGCTTACCTTTTTTGTAACAAATTATGTATCTTATGTAATAATTTTTGTAGCTACTCAAATTCTCATCCTTTTTGTAGGAAAAAGGTTATCTTGTAACCATTTCTGTGTGCACACATGTAACACCCTCAACCTGGATGTCACATTTGGGCCTCAAGCCCAAACCAAAAGCCATAAAATTCTCAAACTAGGTTTAGCCCAAACAAGTTGTTTTTTAAAAGCATTAAAAGTCAACAGTTGAAAATATAGATAAATCATTTAAATAGTTACAAATGAGCTCCACTTTAATTTAAAACATTTAAATACTTGACTTGATTAATACAATTCAAAAGTAAGGATTACAAACTCAACCACATAAGGTCCTATGAATACATAGCCCACTAAACACAAGCACCGTACTCTTAAGATCACCATATGCTGGAACCCCGTACTAATAATACTCCACGATCCCGCGAACCAACGATCAACCTACGTACGGAAACAACGATTCTGAGCGCTAAGCTTACAAAGCTCCATGGTACACATCTACTCTACTATACTTCATGCTAATCATAAACATAAGCATGCAAGCTAGTATGGGCAATAAGGAGAGATAAATAAACATGTGGCGCTACTACTAGTCGCCTAAACACATGCTCTCATCATAGCAATCATTATACGTAGCACACAAAGCCTAACCATACCCATAACATGACAACATAACATAAAATACATACGACGCTACCTCTAGCTGCCTATTCTTGTATCAACAACAAGCACATAGGCTTCACATAGCATATAGGTATAATACCATAATATAGGAGTGAGGCCCGGTCCCACTAAGCGTTGGGATATATACACCCATGCTCAGAATCTTTTATCAAGCATCTTCGAATGAGTCTTGGTTCATACATTCGGGAATATTTAACCATGGTGTTGCAATACACTCTTTCTCACACTAGGTATCTGAAACCCATCAATCAAGATGATTCAATCATCTAGGTTTCCATATCAGCACATAGCAATGACACATCTACCACAATACACAACATCATACGATCCACCAAGGATCCCTACGGTTGCTATTACCATCAAATTATCCAATTAAGTTTACCAACTTATTAATACATTATGGAAGTGTACATTAATCATCCTCGTTAATCATCTTATTATGCCATATTATTTTATTTATATCTCGTGTCAGTTCCCATCTTTAATAGCATTGTAGATTATTCTATTTAGTAGGTACCGATACTCGAACACGAGTATCGATGCGGTACCCCGGGTACCAGTAGTCATACGTGTTACGCGTATTGAGTGCTACGCAAACGGTGCAAGTATACACGTCGCAAGTACTAAAGTGATCTGAGTATCGAGTATCGTCTCCACAGAGATTGGTTTGGGCTACTTTGCTTAAGATACTGCGTTGGAAAAGAAAAACACAAGTAGGCGATTGTAGGAATTATAACTAATGAGTAAACTAAGAGCAATAAACTAAAAGAATAGATGAAATCAAAAGAGAGGGAATAGGCTAGGTTATCGTGAGTTGAAGAGTGATAGCCGATTGGATCGTCTTGGTAAAAGAGTGTAATGGCAACTCGGTTGCCGTAGCAACTTGCACAGTTGGGTTGCCTTGGCAACTAATCGAACGATTGTCTGGACAACTGCTTGGGCGACTGGGCAGCAACTTCAAGGTTCGGTAGAGCGTTCTTCAATGGTTTCTTCTTATCCCTAAGTCGAAACTCTAGCTAGTTGTGCATGCCTTGACAATACATCCCTGCGTGAATCAATGGTGAACAACAACCAATCTTGCGCTCCTTTTAGCCGTTGAAATCCTTAACTTATTCCTAAGCCGAATTAATCTTCACCATCGATAGATTGAATAAAGACCATACTCATTCGTTTCCTGAATCTAACTCTCCCAATATAAGATAAATAGATAGAATTACAAGATCCTCTCCCAATTCACTCGCAAACAAGGATAAAAACCAAGAATGATTAAACCTTGAATTGAAAGTGTAAACTCTTATTACCTAAACAAAATCCAATTGTTTCTCAAAACAACAAAACACAATAACCCCAACCAATCAAGTTAGTTCATGGTTGGGTTCAAAAGATATACAAAGAATAATCCTCAAACCATGAATCTAATGGAAGAAAAGAAGAAGAAAAAGAAATCGATCAGCCCCTAGTTGAACTCTCTCTCAATCGAATTCCCTCCAAGCTTTCTCTCAATCGAACTCTCACCCCTTGCTCTCTCCCTTTGAGTTTGACGGCTTGGTCTCCTTTAAATAGGAGATGGCTAGGTCAAAGTCCTTCTTGAGGAGGAAGTTAAGTTAGAATTAAATACTTTAAAAGAATATAATTCTTTATTATATTTAAATTCCTTCTAGATCTTCTCCTATCTTTTTGGGATTGATTTTCTCTTTGACCTCTTCGTGGAAATCAAACTCCTTTTGGATTTAACTTTGCTCCACGTCATCTTGGGATTATCTAGTCATCAACTTCGACTGCCATATCATCTTATCCCTTATATACAATTGCCCTGGCAACTAGCTCGGCATCTCCTTCATGCATTGCCCTGGCAACTGCGTCGGCATCTCCTTCATGCACTGCCCTAGCAACCAGCCTTGCTTTGGCAACTGATTCTGCGTACACAAAAACACACCAAAACAATATCTTTTTCCACAAAAATCACCAAGTTATGTAATCAAGCTCAACGGTGGCAAGAAACATGAATTAAGGCATGAATAACTAATTATGCAACTAATATGAGCCTAAGTCTAACAATAATATGAGTAAAAAGGGTAATAAAAATAGTACTTTTGAACACTTAACACACCCCCAAACTCGAACTATTGCTTGTCCTCAAGCAATGCAAAACTAAAAATTACCTGCTAAGACTTTAATCATCAAAGGCATGCTTCAAACTTGAATTCAAACCTCAGAACCGTGGCACAAAGTATGATCACCTTTTAAATTTTCGGATAGCACAAAAATTACCCAGAATCAAACTATAATGCTCGTGACAATGTGTGTGCGTAGTTGTGTACAAGTTGATTTTCAAGATTCTATGAACAATAGACTTTTATCAATTTAATTACTAGGACATTTATTTTTATTTTCACTAGAGCCAATTTCGGGCACCTCTAGCGATTCTTTAATGTGCATTAACTACTAGAGCCAGTTTCGGGCACCTCTAGCAAGAAATTAACTTTTAATTTTCAATTTTAAATTTACCACCTCTAGCAAGAAATTAACTTTTAATTTTCAATTTTAAATTTACCCAAATTTTAAGCAACCAAAGTTCACTAAGTTTCTTTCAATCAACAAGCCACAACTGTGTAAAAAAAAAATCAGCATCATAGTAAAATTCTAAGTTCTTTTCATGCAATCCTAAAATTAAAGGTTCTTTCAATTAAGTGCAGTGGCAAAAATTCATCATTGGATATTCAACAAGTCTTAAGCAATTAAATCCAATCAAAGGCATGGCAAGTAAGATATGCAACCTATAGGTGATTGCTAAAGATGAATGCAACTAAACATGAAACTAACTAGAAACCAACACCCCCAAACTCGAGAGAACCATTGTCCTCAATGCATGTAAAAGTGAAACAAAATTTAAAAGAAACTAAATGAAATGAGTTAGTCGGAGAGGTCGTCACCTCGAATGATAAGTTTCCCTCGTGCCGTTTGCTTGATTCATTTTTTGGTTAGTGGTTGAATGCTTGTGGCTGGTACCGTGTGAATAGCATTGCTTTGATTTGATCCATGTTTGCCGAAGCAGGTTCACTTGCATGGGCATTAGTATTTGTCGAAGCTATTGTTGTTGCCTGGGCATCGCCAGTTTCTATTGCCGTGGCAACTGCTGAGGTAGTTGTCAGGGCGGTTGCCGGGGCATCCTCTGTTGCGGTTACCGTGGCAAGTAGTCGGTAGTGAATTTCCTTAGCATGGTGGTTGTGAGTCTTGTTGTGGAAAAGAAAAGAAAACAAAGAAAATCTGGAAACTAAAGATAATGAAGAAAAATAAAATAAAATATCTCATAAAAATTCTAAAAATAAATAAAGAAAAAAACAAAAAAATAAAATAAAGTTCCAAAAATAAAAAAAATGAAAAATTCTTAGAAAAATCATTTTTCATGCATCTTCTAATGTTACTGTATATCTGAGAAAACTTGAGGAGGATCGTTTTTGATACTTCTTATAGTCCATCCGCACCCACCATCGAGTGACAATATTGCCCAAAAAGAATTGGGCCAATGTGCTCACAGCTACTCCCCTTTGTGTTACCATGATGAAGGTGTCTTTCTTTCGTGTTCCCTTGTAGTCCATGCATGCCCTCCACCTTGCTACTGTTCTTGAAGGCACAAATATATTAATAGGAAAAACTATATCCATTCCCAACCATTCAATTACCTCATTCTTGTCGACTTCTATCATGGTTGGATGTAGCCTTTGTTGTTATGGCAATTGCTGCTCAAGCCAAGGGAAAAACCAATTTTCTGAAAAGCTTTACGAGTCCAAACACCGTTTTCTTTTGGCCTCTCAAACATCTCCATCAGTAGAGATTTCGATGGCTTCAAATCTACCAACATTGATTCATCAAGACATACCTGCAATAGACGAGGTGAGTTTTTAAAGAATTTAAAAGGTTCAACCATTACCTGCTCATATTCCATTGGCAAAGTATTATCATCTCGTTGATCTTGCATGTGGTCGTGCAATTGCCGTGGCAACTGTAGATGAGAGCAATCAACAAATTCCTGCTTCAACATCAACGTTGTAACCTTCTGGACATCAGGTTCCTCATAATTTGTTGTAGTATTGTTGTTCTCAGCTTCACTGAGTGTTTTCGCGGCATTGCTCTGTTCAAGCTCCTCAATCATTGCCGAGGCAATTTGTTGCTCAGGCTCATCAAGTGTTGAGCAGTCTCTCTCATTGGCATCCTCTTGACTTAGAGGTTCTAGTTGTTCCCCACACATCAAGGACCTCTCTTCGCATTGCTCCTTATCCCCTTGCCTTGGGACGTCAGTATCCCCAAGAATGGATTGTTGGTGCATGTTATCCAAGGCATATGTGGATCTCCTCAATTGATCTTTTGAATCCCACAAGGTTGCATCCTATTGAGCTATCCTCGCATCCATTTTCTTGGATAGCTTTCGAATCTCTTCAATTGATCCGTCAAGTCTAGCCAATGAAGCTAGCAACGTTTATTCCAAGGAATTGGAATGTTCTTGAAATGGACTACATTGCCATGGCATATCTGTTGCCGTGACACTAGGCTGCTGATAAGGACTACATTGCCGAGGCATGTCTGTTGCTGCAGCAAAATTGTTATGGTAAATTTTTTTGAGCTTCTTGATCATACCATGAAGGATTTTGCTGCTGGTTCCCTCTATGGTCATCCGTGTAGTCATATGCACAAAAAATGTGAGGGCGATTTTCAAACACATGATGATCTCCACAACAAGTGCACGAGTTTTCCATGGTATATACTTTTCTCGGTTGGTATAGGTTATCATCGAAGGGTGCAAGAAACTCTTGATTGGATTGATTCATATCTTCCAACATCAACTCTCGAATAGATCGGCTTTTATTTCCCGACATGTTGATGTCCCTTAACTTGTAGCGCACCTAATTTTTTTTGATAAAACAAAAAAAAAAAGAAAAGTTAGTAAAACTAAGAGAGAAAAAATGCAATAACAAAAACAACTAACACCAATTGCCAATCCCCGGCAACGACGCCAAAAACTTGTTGAGCGTATTGAGTGATACGCAAACGGTGCAAGTATACACGTCGTAAGTAATAAAGTGATCTGAGTATCGAGTATCGTCTCCACAGGGATTGGTTTGGGCCACTTTGCTTAAGTTACTGCGTTGGAAAAGAAAAACACAAGTAGGTGATTGTAGGAATTATAACTAATGAGTAAACTAAGAGCAATAAACTAAAAGAATAAATGAAATCAAAAGAGAGGGAATAGGCCAGGTTATCATGAGTTGAGGAGTGATAGCCGATTGAATCGTCTTGGTAAAAGAGTGCAATGGCAACTCGGTTGCTGTGGCAACTTGCACAGCTGGGTTACCTTGGCAACTAATCGAACGGTTGGCTGGGCAACTGCTTGGGCGACTGGGCAGCAACTTCAAGGTTCGGCAGAGCGTTCTTCAATGGTTTCTTCTTATCCTTAAGTCGAAACTCTAGCTAGTTGTGCATGCCTTGACAATACATCCCTGCGTGAATCAAGGGTGAACAACAACCAATCTCGCGCTCCTCTTAGCCATTGAAATCCTTAACTTATTCCTAAGCTGGATTAATCTTCACCATCGATAGATTGAATAGAGATCATACTCATTCGTTTCTTGAATCTAACTCTCCCGATATTAGATAAATAGATAAAATTACAAGATCCTCTCCAAATTCACTCACAAACAAGAATAAAAACCAAGAATGAGTAAACCTTGAATTGAAAGTGCAAACTCTTGTTACCTAAACAAAATCCAATTGTTTCTCACAACAACAAAACACAATAACCCCAACCAATCAAGTTGGTTCATGGTTGGGTTCAAAAGATATACAAAGAATAATCCCCAAACCATGAATCTAATGGAAGCAAAGAAGAAGAAAAAAGAGAAATCAATCAGCCCCTAGTCAAACTCTCTCTCAATCGAATTCCCTCCAAGCTTTCTCCTAATCGAACTCTCCCTTGCTCTCACCCTTTGAGTTTGACGGCTTGGTCTCCTTTAAATAGGAGATGGCTAGGTCAAAGTCCTTCTTGAGGAGGAATTTAAGTTGGAATTAAATACTTTAAAAGAATATAATTCTTTATTATATTTAAATTCTTTCTAGATCTTCTCCTATCTTTTTGGGATTTAATTTCTCTTTGACCTCTTCATGGAAATCAAACTCCTTTAATATTTAACTTTTCTCCACGTCATCTTGGGCTTATCTAGTCATCAATTTCGACTGCCATATCATCTTATCCCTTATCGATAATTGCCATGACAACTAGCTCGGCATCTCCTTCATGCATTGCCCTGGCAGCTGCGTCGTCATCTTCTTCATGCACTGCCCTAGCAACTAGCCTTGCTTTGGCAACTGATTCTGCACACAAAAAAACACACCAAAACAATATCTTTTTCCACAAAAATCACCAAGTTATGTAATCAAGCTCAACAGTGGAAAGAAACATGAATTAAGGCATGAATGACTAATTATGCAACTAATATGAGCCTAAGTCTAACAATAATATGAGTAAAAAAGGTAATAAAAATAGTACTTTTAAACACTTAACAATACGCGTACCTATATAGATATTACTTACTAGAAATCATAGATTTCCTTAATTACCAGTACGTGTCAACTTGTACCGATACAAGCCCTAATTGCATACTGGTATGACTAAAGCTCATACTGATACCCTATTCATGGGTTCGTACTATTTCTTTGAATTATGATTTACAACACTTTACTCGATCCCTAAAGCTTATAAAAGTCATTAGGGTTTGTTTACTAACGCGTCTATTTGATTATAATTAATTACCGGCTTCATAATCATTTAATCGGGTATGCGTCCCTAAAACATGATTTCCATCGAATCAAATCAATCCAATCGAACAAGCATAAAAAGTGTCACAATTATCTCAATCAATTGAACAATCATCAAATATTAAACAAGCACAAACGACCCTACACGGTCTCTAAAGCCTCCACTAGTCTCATCATATTGAAAGCATCATCATGCATCTCATAAATATCGAGTCTCTTAATTACCAGTCTCTAAACATACTTATTTATCGTCTACATATTTTGCAGACACTAACTCGCAAAGCAATCACATTTATGATGCTCATAAAGCAATAGGAGTTCGAGATGTACTAACCTTAAAACGATATCGCTAAAATCCTTATCCAAGCTTCCTGAATATTTCACTAAACCTGATATCCGATCTCGAGTAATCCTCGTATACCAAATAATATCATAAGTATCTCTTATCCACATACTTTAAAGAATTCGAATAGTCAAATGTGTAAAAAACAACTTACTGGGTTCAAATTTGGCAAAATAGACTACTCTATTGGATCTAAAATATCGAGAAACCCCCGAGTAGGGTCCCCAAGAAAACGTCAACAAGGCGGTCAATTGACGGAAGCAGTCAATGACAGCTAGCGACACGGCTCGGCTCAGAGGTCGGCTTATTGGACCTTCTCGGCCTACAGCTTGGGTCGGCTTGGCAAGCTGACTCATCCGGCTGGCCCAACGGCTCGACTTGAGTCGGTACAGTTGCCTACACGACTAGACGTCCCTCACGCGTAGAAACGGTGTGTGGTGGCACGTACGACAGCTTTTGGTGGTCGACACCCGGATCGACTGTTCTCTAGCCTTTAATCATGGTGATGGCCTTCGTTTTCTCAATTTGAGCTCTCTAACCTCCTCAACTAGAAAACCCAAAACTTCATCTCTCTTACCTCTCTGACGGTGACTTCGATGGTGGTGCCGCTGGTACCGGTGAAATCGACTTGACGAGATGAACATAATAGAGGTAGAAGTGTCGACAACGGACGGTCTAATCTCCGTAGATTAGAGATTAAAACTCTCTACCTTACTTTCTCTTTTTTCTTCTTTTCTTTCTCATCTTTATCCATTTTTTTTCATTTTCTCTTTCCTCCATCAAAACTCTTCCCTCTTTTTCCACCAATACATATATTTAAAATTCAAAACCTTTTTCTCCAAAATTAATGGGCCTACCTAAAAGCCCTTAACTTATCCTTAAAAAATAAAGGCCTAATCCAGGGCACGAGACCCGATTCACTAACCCGAACATCGGGTCGTTACAACACAAATGCTTACCATAAGTTAAGATCTTTTTGGATTGAGTGATCTTGGGTAAGGATTTGTGTACGTACACTTTTGCTTACGTTTTCTATAACAAATTAAGTATATTCTGTAATGATTTATGTAGCTACTCCAACTCTCATAGTTTTTGTAAGAAAAAAGGTTATCTTGTAGCCATTTCTGTGTCTACACAAATGCTTACCATAAGTTGAGCTCTTTGTAGTTTGGGTGATCTCGGGTAAGGATTTCTGTACGTAAACTTTTCTTTACGTTTTCTGTAACCAATTATGTATATTTTATAATAATTTATGTAGCTGCTCAAATTCTCAGTTTTTGTAAGAAAAAAGGTTACCTTGTATCCATTTTTGTGGCTGCACAAATGATTACCATAAGTTGAGCTCATTTTAAATTGGGTGATCTCGGGTAAGAATTTATATATGTACATTTTTACTTACCTTTTCTGTAACAAATTATATATATTATGTAATAATTTTTGTAGCTACTCAAATTCACATATTTTTTAAGAAAAAATGTTATCTTGTAGCCCTTTTTGTGTGCACACAAATGCTTACCATAAGTTGAGCTCCTTTTGGATTGGGTGATCTCGGGTAAAGATTTGTGTACGTACACTTTTACTTACCTTTTCGGCAACAAATTATGTATATTCTGTAATGAATTTTGTAGCTACTCAAATTCTCATCCTTTTTGTAAGAAAAAAAGGTTATCTTATACCCCTTTTTGTGTGTACACAAATGCTTACCATAAGTTGAGCTCATTTTGGATTGGGTGATTTCAGGTAAGAATTTTTGTACGTGCACTTTTTTTTTACCTTTTTTGTAAGAAATTATGTATATTCTGTAATGATTTATGTTGTTACTCAAACTCTTATAATTTTTGCAAGAAAAAAAATTATCTTGTATCCCTTTTTTCTGTGTGTACACAAATGCTTACCATAAGTTGAGCTCATTTTGGTTTGGGTGATCTCGGGTAATGATTTATGTATGTACATTTTTCCTTACTTTTTTTGTAACCAATTATGTATATTCTATAATAATTTATGTAGCTACTTAAATTGTCAATTTTTGTAAGGAAAAAAGGTTACCTTGTAGCCCTTTTTGTGGCTACACAAATGCTTACCATAAGTTGAGCTCATTTTGAATTGGGTGATCTCGAGTAATAATTTTTTTACGTACCTTTTGCTTACCTTTTATCTAACAAATTATGTATATTATGTAATAATTTTTTGTAGCTACCAATTTCTTATCCTTTTTGTAAGAAAAAATGTTATCTTATAGCCCTTTCTGTGTGTACACAAATGCTTACCATAAGTTGAGCTCATTTTGGATTTGGTGATCTCGGGTATGGATTTGTGTACGTACATTTTTGTTTGCCTTTTCTGTAACAAATTATGTATATTCTGTAATTACTCAAATTCTTATCCTTTTTGTAAGAAAAAAGGTTATCATGTAGCCCTTTCAGTGTGTACACAAATGCTTACCATAAGTTGAGGTCCTTTTGGATTGGGTGATCTCGGGTAATGATTTGTGTATGTACACTTTTTCTTACCTTTTTGTAACAAATTATGTATATTCTATAATTATTTATGTAGCTACTCAAACTCTCATAATTTTTATAAGAAAATAGGTTACCTTGTTGCCTTTTGTGTGTGCACAAATGCTTTCCATAAGTTGAGCTCTTTTTGGATTGGGTGATCTCGGGTAAGGAATTGTGTGGTGCACTTTTGCTTACCTTTTCTGTAACAAATTATGTATATTTTGTACTAATTTATGTAGCTACTCAAATTCTCATCATTTTTGTAAGAAAAAATGTTATCTTGTAGCCCTTTCTGTGTGTACACAAATGCTTATCATAAGTTGAGCTCATTTTGGATTTGGTGATTTAGGGTAAGAATTTGTGTACGTACACTTTTGCTTACCTTTTTGTAACAAATTATGTATATTCTGTAATGATTTATGTAGCTACTCAAACTCTCATAATTTTTGTAAGAAAAAAGATTATCTTGTATGTACACAAATGCTTACAATAAGTTGCACTCCTTTTGGATTGGGTGATCTCTTGTAAGGATTTGTATACGTACACTTTTGCTTACTTTTTCTGTAATAAATTATGTTTATTCTGTAATGATTTTTGTAGCTACTCAAATTCTCATCCTTTTTATAAGAAAAAAAATGTTATCTTGTAGCCCTTTCTGTGTGTACACAAATGCTTAATATAAGTTGGGCTCCTTTTAGATCGGGTGATCTTCGGTAAGGATTTGTGTACATACACTTTTGCTTACATTTTCTGTAACAAATTATGTATAATCTGTAATGATTTACTTAGCTACTCAAACTCTCATAATTTTTGCAAGAAAATAGGTTATCTTGTAGCCCTATCTGTGTGTACACAAATGCTTACCATAAGTTGAGCTCATTTTAGATTGGGTGATTTCGGGTAAGGATTTGTATATGTACACTTTTGCTTACCTTTTCTGTAACAAATTATGTATATTCTGTAATGATTTTTGTAGCTACTCAAACTCTCATAATTTTTGTAAGAAAAAAAGGTTATCTTGTTGCACTTTTTGTATGTACACAAATGCGTACCATAAATTGAGCTCATTTTGGATTGAGTGGTTTCGGGTAAGGATTTGTGTACGTACACTTTTGCTTACCTTTTCTGTAACAAATTTTGTATATTCTATAATGATTTATGTAACTACTCAAACTCTCATAATTTTTATTATAAAAAGGTTATCTTGTAACCCTTTCTGTCTGTACAAAAAAGCTTACCATAAGATGTGCTCCTTTTGGATTGGGCGATCTCGGCTAAGGATTTGTGTACGTACACTTTTGCTTACCTTTTTGTAACAAATTATGTATATTCTGTAATGATTTATGTAGTTACTTAAATTCTCATCCTTTTTGTAAGAAAAAAAGTTATTTTGTACCATTTTCTATGTGTACACAAATTCTTACCATAAGTAGAGCTCCTTTTGGATTTGGTGATCTCAGGTAAGGATTTTTGTACGTACACTTTTGCTTGCATTTTCTGTAACAAATTATGTATATTACGTAATGATTTATGTAGCTACTCAAACTCTCATAATTTTTGTAAGAAAAAAAGTTATCTTATAGCCATTTCTGTGTGTACACAAATGCTTACTATATGTTGAACTCCTTTTGGTTTGGGTGATATTGAGTAAGAATTTGTGTACGTACACTTTTCTTTACGTTTTTTGTAACCAATTATGTATATTCTGTAATAATTTATGTAGCTACTCAATTGTCATAATTTTTGTAAGAAAAATGGTTGTCTTGTAGTATTTATGGTGTTATGCAAATCTTTACATCGTAAGACTTTATGTGTATACCGTTTTCTTCACTGTTACAGTAAACATTTATGTAACTGTAGCGTAAGAATTTATGTACAAATTTACTATTTGTAGAACCGGTCAACCTCATTTTAACCTTAAATTTAAGGCCTCACCCCAAAATCTCCTAGTCTTACAACCTTAGAGAGATAGAGAAGATAAAGGTTTTAGTAACCGTCACAAAGTATATATAACTGTTTATTTTGTCATTTTTACATAACCGCCTATTTCAATATTTTTTACTTTCATGTAATGGTAATTATTTATGAACTTGTTAGAAGGTTAAAAATTTACTACTAAACGCAAAATTTCTTATTCAAAATGAACAAATCAATAAATAAAACTTTGTTTAAACTTAAACAAATGGTCTCAATATACTTACTAGGACCAACACAAAGGACGTCAACAATATTTGTAAACTCCTTACTACCCTTTTCAATTCAAAAAAATATTATTTTTATAATTTTAAAATTATTTGTTGAAGTAAACTATATTAAGCAGGTTGCCACACTAAATTGAAAAAAATGTAAAAAGTAACTTGAAAAAATATATTTTGAATAAGAAATTTAGTGTGGCAACCTATATAACATAATTCTACGTTAACAAATATTGTTAACTAATTTTTTTTTCATTTTTTCACAAATGATTTTAACACTAGGAGTTGGGTGACTGATGTTTATGGACACCGAGAGACGAAAATATACCAATAAACAAGTTTGCCAAGTTAACTAATTCAACCTGCTTTGACACGAAAAATCCTGAAAGCCCCCCGTTGAGATTGAATTCATGCTTGCCATTGATGCTTTGGACTCTTTAGATTTGTAACCCTTTAGGGCTTCTTTCAATTCAAACAAAAACAATTCATATGAAATTTTTTTATCACTTCATCTATGATCATTAATAAAATTTTAATATTGAAGATCTAATATAATTCAGAAAATATTTGATGCACCGGTAATGAGATTTTTTTAAATTTTTTTCCATAAGCAGGTCTATTTTAGGGCTTATGAATTTAATTTAGAGGATATAGTTTAGAGGTTAGAATTTGAAATTTAGATTTTAGTTTTTAATGTTGAAATATATATATTTGTAGTTAAAAAAATTCTGACTAATAAGTAGTGTTAGTAGAAAAAAACAAAAACAACCATAAGGGTTTAGGCAATTAAGTGTGGATTTTGTAATTCAATATAAATTATATGTATACCACCAAACTATAGACGCTACTCGTTTTTATCACATAATTTTTAATCAATCCCAAAGAATTCAAATTTCACATCCGAAAAAAAAAACCCATTTCTCCATTAATATCTTTAATTCCCATGTTTAGACCTCTTCAGGATTATAGAAAACAGAGAATCCTGTTAATAATTTCCTTCTCACATGTAGTTTGAAATTGAAACGTATTGCTTTTGTCGTTTTTTCACCAACTTGTTGAACTTTTGCATTATAAGTACGTTCATGGAAGTAAAACACACACACAGAAAACACACCGAAGATTGAAGGTTGAAGAAGAAAAGAAGTTAAAAAAAATGGGTGGTTTCGCTGCTGTAAACGATGATATTCTTCAAAACATACTCTTCAGGTTGCCAGCTTCATCGTTCGCATCAGCAGCCTGCGTTAACAAATCCTGGAACAAAGTTTCCGTCCGAGTTCTGGCTTGTCCGAAGCTTGCCTCTGCACTGTCTCTCAACCCTTCACTTCCTGTAAGTTTAACAAGTAACTGTTGATTCATATTTTTATCCAAAATCAAACACTTGAAAATGGGCTATTTGTTTTTCGATTAATAGGATGCTGTGAAGGAATTTCTTGACAAGGTTCTCTCCGGTCCAATTCGTCCTCAGTTCGCCATTGCCTCTATAGGGATGCAGTTTAGCTTGGAAGCTGCTCATCAACTTGTACAATCCCTTTGCTTTTGTAGTTTGATTCACTCTCGTCGACGGTGTTCTCGGTGGATCGGACTATTCTTCGGTTTGAAAACTTCAACACCGGAGTGCGTCTCGGTCTCGGAGCACCAACTCTGCCAATCCACCGAAAACACCATCAATTCAAGGAGGAAAAATAAATGGTTTTTTAGACAAAAATTTATTTCTTTGCTATTTTGCAGATCACTCGAAAATTGGGGTCCAAAGTACCAGTTGTTGCAAGCACTGCATGTGGAATCATTGGTAGAGATGCCATTACCAATAGAATGAGAGAGGTTTACTTTTGTATGCTGGTTGATTCCGAAGTTAAAAGTACCAAACATTTAGACTTGCTTTAGAGTCCTCAACTGAAGGTATCTTGCAGGTTAGATGGCACATGATTCCTCAAGTGGATGGTTCATTTTCTCGAGAATACGTAGAATTTAACCGAGGCATCGTTTTTGATTGTCGGATATCTACCTGGACTGAAGGTTGAAGCCATCCCTTTATTAAGATCAAAGATGGTAATCTTGCTGTCTTTGACAAATTCCTTATTAATGGAACTTGAAATTGCAATAACAAGTTTGCAAATATCGGGATTCGAATCCCGAACCTGCTTGATGTCACCTCTTATGTTTTGACATGATTTGCAACAATATCAGGATCCTGGAGTCACCCTGGTCAGTAGATTTATGATGGAGATAAAGAATTACACAGCTTATGTTTCTGGCCTTGTTGCACCAGCTGGGATGATTGTGTTTGGAGTGAGTTAACATCTTCATTATTTTCATTCGAATAATCTGGATTTTTTTATTACTTGAATATACATTAATAATACTTAATATGAAATAATTTCAGGATGAATGCATTGATTTGACTCCTGTTCTTGCAGAGATTGGTAAATTACTTTATATATCCATCACTTTTACTATTCATCCCTTGTGTTGCTAGTAAAGATAATGGCTTTGTTTACTGATATTCTTACAGGCTAAACATTGTTGGAAACTTGGTTCTGTTTTTTTTACCAGATTGTGTTATGCCTGAGGAAACAGTGATTGTAGGGGATGCAAGTAACCGTTTTATATGCAGAATTGGTCATAATTCTCAAGCATACAATTCCGATCTATACTTTTTATATGCCGTCGCTCTTGTTTTTGCAAAGGATAAAAATAAGCCTCATGGTACTTCATATGGCCTTATGATTGCTTAATTGCTTTTGTTTCCTCAAAAACTATGTTCAACTCAGGCTTGGAGATGTAGAATTTTCTTGTGGCTCCTATTATTTACTGTCCTCTTTTTTCCCACTTGCCAAACACTATCATATTTCCGATAAATCATGGATTTCAGTGGTCATATGTTCCTGGTTTGTTTGAGTGAACAGGTATTGGAGAGACTCGATTCCATTCGACATTGTCAACAGGTGTAATGCCCTTTGGTTCTGAGTTCAGGGCAATTACGGTCACCACTGAAGGCTCAGATTGTTCATGGATCACTGTCCTTAGCTCCATTTTCTGCTGCTCAATGGAGGATGGTCTTTTCTGTATGACACCAATGTACAAACAAGTAGCTTCATGCTCCATCTGCAACAAAGGCAACTGATTAAGCAACTCTAGTTTTACTGATGTATGCGAGTTCACAGTATGAAGTCATAGATAAGATTTGTATCAGTTTTATCCCACAGCATTTGCTTTAGATTCTTACAGGAGTGCCGGAACGACACTCGACCGATGGGAATGTTCAAAACACAACACAAGACTTGAACATTCAAAGAAGTAATTCCCATAAGTTCTGTTTTCCCCCCACAAAGCATATGAAGAATATTTAGTGGTGGAAGGTGTTGGCATACAACCAGGGGACACACATTCCTATTCTACTATTCGGATTCGGCCACTGCATCAGCATCTTGCTTTAGTGCCTTTGTGAAATTCCAAGTTCTGAATCCTGCAAACCGCTACTCCGGGGACAGTGCTCACTTCGTCGGTGGCGGCAACGGCGGAGTGTTTGGAGGGTTGATTTTCTCATCCCATTACCGTGGGGAATCATTATCATACTTTGACAATTACCCAACCCACAGCAACTTCCCTGGTGCACCATTAGCGGGCCTTGTTTGTGGTAGAGAGATCG
Organism: Hibiscus mutabilis; assembly: GCA_019671005.1. Taxonomy (NCBI): domain Eukaryota; kingdom Viridiplantae; phylum Streptophyta; class Magnoliopsida; order Malvales; family Malvaceae; genus Hibiscus; species Hibiscus mutabilis. Next base: position 6,955,079 of record CM033714.1, on the reverse strand, counting down.
GACGAGACTCGGTGACATCTTCCGTGCGGCAGGAAGATAAAGAAGAAAGCGCAGCTGGTTGGTGCCTCCATGTCTGCAGCACTGTTTATTTGGTGTTGTTATATATTCCGCCATCTCCAAATCTTTATATCAACTAAGGCTGTGTTCTCTTTGTAATGGCATAAGCATTAACAATATCGTGACATGTCTGTATCCAACTAAAACTGTGTTCTCTTTGTAGTGAGTTTTAGTATCAAAATAAATACTCAAATTATCTTATTTTTTAGGTACATATTTTTTTTATTATTTTTTAAGTGTCTAAACTATCATTTTTATTTATTTTAAGGTTAATTGAGGCATTTATTTTAATAAAAAATAATGATTTCAGCACTTAAAATTAACAAAAAAATTAAAACACCTAAAAAGAAAACAAAATAATTTAAACATTTATTTTGTTATTAAGCCTTATATCAACTTAGTTGTGAAAATAATTTATTCCAAAAAAACTTAAATGTCTTTTGTTGCTATGCAAAATGCAACATATCAAACATAAGATGAACAAAAATTACATTACCACAGTAACCCAACAAATATTTCAATAAAAAAATGAATAATATTTATTTTAAAAATGTAAATTTAAATTATTTTGTTTACAAAATATATATGTATTTTTAAAAGATTACACATTTCTTTGTAAATACACCACCACCAACTTATAAACAAAATTACTGAATTTCTAGTCAAGATTCAAAAAATTTCGATATTATAGACAATCAATCATAATTTTTACAACGATTTGTATCATTAATTCTAAAAATTATTAAACAATCAAGATTTTAGAAATCTCGTACAAAATCGATACTCAAAATCATTCGATTAATAAAAACATAATATCGACAAAAATCTTAATTTACCGCCAGCAAAACTACACTTCAGATTTTCTAGGAATTAAAACAGGGTTAATATTTATTACATTGTCAGTATAAAATCTAATTTCTTAATCTTGAAACCCTAAAAATCTAATCACAAACCCTAAATTCTAACTATGAATCCTAAATTCTAAATCCTACGACCTAAACCCCTAACCTTTAAACCATAAACCCCCTAAATAGCTCCGCTTGTGGAAACTTTGTTTTCCACCGTTAGTGTATTTGATAATAATCCATTAAAATAATAAATATAATTATTTGATACACCGGCGGTAGAAACTAAAAGTTTTCACAAGTGACTTAATTTTAGGGTTTAGGGATCAATTTAGGGTGTATGGTTTAGGGTAAAAGTTTAGTAGTTTAGAGAATGTAGGGGCTGTGAATAAAATTTAGGGTTTATAGGTTAAAATCTAAATCCTCAACATATTATACTAAAACCTAAACCCTAACCTCTAAACCTTAAATCCTAACCCAAACTGCTAAATTCTAACCATTGCCCCTAAATTTTAAACCCATACATCTAAACCTATAAACCTTACACTCTAAACCTAAAATTAAAAGCTTGTGGAAATTAAAAGTTTCAGAGTAATGAAAATTTATTTGTAGTGGATTTTTCAATTTTGTTTGCATTAAATAGTTTATATTATAATTATAAATATAACAAAAAAATTATAATATAATATTATTATAAACAAAAAAATTATTGATTTGATTATGGTATATATTTAAATTTATGATGTTCTTATTTTTTTTAATGAAATATTAATAATAAATATATTATTATTAGTTAAAGGAAGTTGAATAGTTTTAGATTAGATTGAGACATTTTTAGTGAAACATACATCATATCCACCATTAGGAGGCAAAGAGGAGTGAACTTAAAATATTTTGAGTCTAATGATTATCGACAACGGTGCTGATGGTGACCGACGTTGGTGGTGAGTGTGCCAACAATGAGAGATTTTAGTCGAATTCAATAGTTAAAATAGTATTTTATCTAAAGTTTAAGGTCAAAATAGTATTCTATCTAAAGTTTAGTCAGAAATAAAAATTAATCTCCTCTACTAATGTGAAAAATATTAAACGTTAACGATTCATTGACCAAAATATAACAACCGATAAAAAGTGACTGAAACGTAACAAATCAATCATGTAAACTATTGAAATATAATTTTTCGAAATATGATCAAAAGTGTGTTTATAAAACAAAAGTGATCATTTTAAAAGTTAACCCATAAAATATCAAACGGCATTTTTGTCCAAAACAATTGGAGAAATAAAATGGGGTAAAGTATACAAATGATCACTAAATAATCCCAAAAAATATAAAACAGTCGTCAAATTTTTAAAAGTTACATTAAATTTTAGTTATTGTTATAAAATTGTTATTGAGACGTTAATGGTAATTAAGTGAATGACGTGACAATTATAAAAGTTTTAATAATAACACATTTAATTATTTATATTTATACATTCAATCAATTTAATCTTAATTTAATCCTTATTATTAATGTTTAAATTGATTGAATGTATAAATATTGAGGGTTAAATGTGCTTTTGTAAAAAAAATTCACTGTCATGTCACCCAATTAACAATTTAGTGACCATTTTATAATAAAAACTAAAATTTAATATCTATTACATAACTTTTGAAAGTTTGATGATCATTTTGTATTTGTTGGGATAGTTTAGTGGCTATTTATGTACTTTACTCAATAAAAAGAAAAGGAAAATTAGGAAATAGAGTGAAGCTGAAGCCCAAAACAAACGAGAAACTTGAGTTGTTAATCCCTTCAATGGTGAACAAGAACCGATCATCACCGTCTTCAACAACACCCAAACTCATGCAAAACATGGGTTTTTCTTTGCTGAACGATGATCTTCTCCAAAACATACTTTCAAGGCTACCCGCCACCTCTTTCGCTTCCGCTGCCGCCGTCTCTAAGGCCTGGAACGCTGTTTGCTCTCGCGTCCTCTCCCGCCCTAAGCTCTCCTCCGCCATCTCCCTCAACCCTTTGCCTCTTGTATCTATCTCTCCCCCTTTTTCTTTTAATTCGCAATTATAAAGAAAAGAAAGGGGATAGTTTTTCTTGATCTTCTTTTGCTGATCTTTGTTTGTAAATACTTGATTAGGTTGCTTTACAAGAGGTTTTTGACAAGGTTATGTCGGAGCCAATTCGACCCCATTTTGCTATTGCAAGTTTTGGTCCAGGACTTAAATTCAAGGATGTTCTCCAATTCGTATGAAGTCTAAAAACTTAGCATTTTTCTTTATTTCTTACTTTTTCTGGGTTGAAGTTAATTTTCCATAAATCTTTACCTTTTTTGCTCCTTGGACAGATGGTAGAAAAATTTGGATCAAGAACACCAATCATTGTATCTTCTGTTAAAGGAATTCTTGGACGAGAGGCGTTTACTCATGAATTTAGAGAGGTTTGTTCTTTCTTTTCTATTATTATTTTTAAGTACTTTCCTATTCTATCATCACTGTGATGCTTAAACTTTTATGTTTTTATTTTTGAATTCTGGTTCACGAAATGGCAGGTTAAGTGGTTTGGTAATTCTAATGAGGAAGTTCTTGTAAATACTGGCATCATATTGACTGTTGGATTTGTACCGGGACTTAAGGTCGATGTGATCCCTCTTTTACGACAGGGAAAGGTGAATTTTTTTTCTGCTATTGAAAGTGTAATGACACTGAATGCTAACAAATATTGATGCTTAGTGTTGCCGAGCCCTTATCAACATGTTCCATAGTTTCAATTTATCAAAGGAAAACTAACATGGAAAACTTTGCCTTCATATCAGGCACCTCAAGGGTCAATGATTGACAAGTTTGTGATGGATATTAAGAATTACACATTCTCTGCGTCTGGTTCCACATCACCGCCAGCAATTATAATGGTAGGGGTAAGTTGCTATTTTCCCCGTATGTCGCTTTTCTCTTCAAGTTAGGGTCTTTTAATTGTTTGCACTTTGACATGTGGCATCTTGATTTTGTAGGATGAAAGTGTTGACCAGAAACCTATCCTTGAGAAGTTAGGCAAGTTTTTCCATTTCCCAACTTTTACTTTCATTTTGCTTCCAATGGAACAAAATTGCATCCGTCTGATAACTTTAATTGATTGTAAGCATAGGGGAACTAACTATTTAGACCATCTATGCATCGGAAATTCAAACAATTCCACTCTAATGTACCTATTGTTTCTTTCCAGCATAGAAAAAGCATTATACTTTTTAAATTTAAATAGCAGCAACATACAATTAAGAAAATATAGCCAAAACTCTGGCCTCAGATTTCCATCAAATTTTTATTCTTAACGAGCAAATAATTATCGCTCATCTATGTTATAGTCTTAGTAGCACAAACATGTGCTCAAAGGGTTGCATGACCATTACATTATATATTACATTCTGCCTTTTTGTACAACATATAAAATGGAACATATCAATGTCGGGTCCAACATATATACATGATCAATGACCTCTATGATAATTCTGTTTCACCTCTTTTGAACTCTCAACTACGTGATATAGGTGGTTGTCAGATTAGTTCTTGCTGTATCCTACCTCCTTTCATGTTATTCAGAATATTTGTGCATGTTTATCCTGTTTGTCTCAGATTATGCTATGTCTATGGAAACTATCATCGTGGGTGAAGAAAGAGGTCAGTTTGTGTACAGAAGTAGTGATGCTTCAAGAAATGTCAGCACTGATCAAAAACACTCTACTGATGCCGTTGCTCTTGTATTTGCAAGAGATAGAAACAAAGCCCCCGGTAACTATTCCTATGGTTCTGTATTTATTTATTTTTCTCAAATATTATGAAACTTATTAACTTGTTTAATTGCTACACATGCATAAGGACTTGCAATAGGTAAATATAGTGACCTCATTAATCTCATTCTCGGTAAATTCCACATGATCTGTCTTACATTTCAATTCTATCATGTCAAGAAGCACATTTGCAGTTGCAACATTTTATTAAGTAGTTCTTGTTTCATACTCAATCTTCTCTCCCCATTTTCTACATGCTAATTTGTTAAGGACTGTTCTTGATTCTTCCTGTTATTGTCTACAATGCATAAAATGTTCAATTATTTTCTGGTTGGTGTTGAATCATGCGGTGCATCACATGATGCCCCTTTATGGGTTCTTTATGTGGTTCTATGGATTTTTTTTTTTTTTTACTTTTTCTCATTGTTTGGTAACCTATGTTGATGCTTGTTAAATTTTCAGGTATTGGGAATATTGAATTTCATTTTGCTCTTTCAAATGGAGTCTCAGCAATCGGACCAAAGCTTAAGGCTGCGTCTGTTAGAGTGCAAGAGTCTAATGCTGTTACTTGGCTCACTGCCAGAAGAGAAGGACATCAGGGGATTCTTGATGGCCAACGGATGCTAGAAGATATCGATAATGAGGTATGGCCATACACTTCAGAGTGTATATAAGAAAGCATGAACTGTATAGAAGTATTTAAAATCAATGTTGTCAAGGGCGCAAGGCGCACTCTAGGCGCTTAAACCCTTATAATCCCTTAGGCACTAGGCACAAAAAATGTGCTAGCCGAATAAAGTAAAGCACAATATGTATATGCGAGCTGTTGTATAATATATACATACACAACAAAACTTAAGATAGTTGAGCAAAAAAAAAAAGCAAAGGTTAAGATATATAATAAACTCTAAATTCGAGACTAGTTTATCTACAAAACATGCAATTTTTTTATTGGTCAATATGCATGATTTCGTGAATGTTTGTTTTTGAATGCTCGAATATTAAAAAGTATCGATTTCGATATTATCCTTTTCTTACTAGTAAAGATATATCAAATGAAAGGAAAAAAAGTGAAAAATAAAAGAAATTAAAGAGATATTCAATCAGGCGGGGGTTTTTTATACCTATCGCTTGACAAAAAAGCCTGCTAAGGCGCACTAGTCATGCGACTGACCAAATAGGTGTGACCTAAAAGGGTCTGAGGCACTTTTGTTGAAAAATGCTAAGGTGCAGGCGTGCCTGGGCGCACTCCTTGACAACACTGTTTAAAATATACTGATTCAGTGCAAACGGACTGTTTAGTGTAAAATTTTTGTTCCCCTAATCTATCCTTTGTCTTGAAGCTTCCTCCCTTTCTACTAAAGTTTGATCCATTTCATTGATACCATATAGAAAAAGATCCATGTGCTTATGATTCATCCATGCTCTTAAACTTCAAGTGAAAATAAATGGCAGATGGACAATATTATGGACTATTATGATCTTTACATTGGGGTTACAAAACGACGGAACTGTTCTGTTGGCTCAGATAAGCCTAGGTTGATGACAACCTTGGCACTCCATGCAGTTGAAGGGTAAGACTTTGAAACATTTTCCCGATCTTTGTTTGGTTTCACAGAAAAATATGGCATGGTGTTTGAGACTCAGTTGTACGGGTTGCAATCCCAGACGTAACTGCATATATACAGACATGATTAAACTTCTTGATCCATACCTTCTCTCTCCATGCTTCACCCTGTCCTCTTGATTTTTTTGCTATCCAGTATCCATATATGTTAGTTGCTGGCTTGCTGCTTATCAAAGTATTTCTTTTCCCCAACTTGCGAGTTATAGAGCAATATGTACAGACATGAACTTGCTCATCGTACTTAACGACTCATCTGCTGGGTTCATAGACATATTAGAGATGAACTTGCAAAATTGGTGTAGGCTTAAGTAGTTTGGGGCCATTTGCTAGACTCTGTTGTAGGATACTTAGCATTTGTTTACAAATCACAAGTTAGCTGGATTTTCTTTAATTGCAATAAGAGTATTTGCATTCAGATTAGTTGATAGTTTCACTGTTTGGTACCAGTCAACTAGAATACAGTCAGTGGAGTAAAATCTTCATCTGAGCTATTAATGGTTGCATTTGAGTTTGTGCATTGTTATAGTATCTGTCTTCAAGAATCAATCAGGTTCATTCTAAGTTCGATAATGTGTAGGGCCTGATCAAGAAAACTTCACTATCATTCTTCTGTTTTCCTTTTTACGGCCAACCATACTGATCCACAAGAACTATTTTTGATACCATGGTGGTAAAATTTTAGTCAATTAATTGTTTCTACTTCTCTCTGTATTACACATGGCTACAAATAAAGCATTACATTTGCACATATTTGGTTCCTTTCATTTTTTTTTAATTGAATGGATTATTTGTTTTTCAACAGAGTAGATTTGGAGTACCTTTATGTTGATGGTGTCGGTATCAGAACTGGTGACTATTTCCAGTTTTACCATTCAGATCCGAAGATTGCATCATCTTCAACCAAAAATGTCGCCTCGGCCTTTAGAAATTTGAAGTTGGAATTGGATTCAAAAAGCAGCCTCAACAAAAGCACGGGTGCAAATGTCAATGGTAAAAAGGAAGTTTTCGGGGGGTTTATATTTGCTTGCATTGGCCGCGGGGAGTTAATTTCTGGTGAGAGCTCCCCAGTCTTGGAGAACTTTCCTGGGATTCCTGTGGCCGGAATATTTTGTGGTGGCGAAATTGGGCGTGGCTACATGAGCTTAACTGCAAACGGAGAAGGAGGAGGAGGCTCTGCTCGTTGCCATCTACACGCCTATAGCACAGTTTTTCTGGTAATGTCGTATACTTCTTGAGAGCATTAGCTCCTTCCTATATGGCTTGGATTGTTGTGAACTTTTGGATATTTACAATTGTAGAACAAAAACCAACAACTTTGGACAAGGCTAGATCTTTGTGAAATTTATGACACTTTCTTGTTTGGTCGGGCTAACATAATGCGTCGTCTCTTTGATCAGAAAATCATACCCGGTAGTGATATGAAATTATGTATATATATAAAGGGACATAGAAAAGGGATAAACGATTTTTGTTCATTTTAACTACCAGTAATTGAATCAGTTAATTTGCAAATCACTATTGAACTACTAGACTGACCTGTTGGGTTTGTAAACGTATCGTAGCTCCCATTCGCCACCGATATTTAGAAAGTACCATGTTTATCCCATCACACAAAGTAGCAAAGCAAAACAACTCATATGGTAACTTGGTAAAGCTTGTGAAACAATTTCTATAAAAATTTTTTTTACCTACCCGTACTCTTTACCACCTTTTGAGTACGGGTGGGGGTGTTAATAAAATGAATGTTCGACGAGTTGTTCGTATAACGTTCGTTTATTAAACTTAGTAAACGAGTATGTAACGAACACGAATAGATGCGTGTTTGGTTCGTTACGAACAAGCAATTTGATTATAAGCTCGTTTATTTAGTTCCCTTTTCTCTTTTCTCTTTTTACATTCTAAATATTGACGAAGGTATGAACTATATTGAACACAATGTGAACTTTGGAGTTTAAATTGTGAAGCCTAGGAAGATGAAAGACCAGTGATATAATTTTATCGTTTTGGTAAACATATAAACGAATATGTTGGTGGACATATAAATAAACATGTTTATGAATGTTAAATAAACGAACACTAGCACCTTAAGAAATAGACAAACAAACACGAACACAATATTAAAATTTTAACGGAACATCAAACCTAAAGATTTTGGGGAGTCTAAAGAACGACAACCTAATTTGAGGCTAAAAGACGACAAGTTTCAAAACTTACCCAAACAACCTAAAATGTTGGACTTTTTATAACATTTTAGATTAGTTTTTTTAAAAAACAATTTTCAAAACTTGTCGAAAAAATCACCAACCTAAAAAAATTAAGTTTCAAAACTTAATAAAATTTACGAAAAAAACAACTTAAACTATTATAAAAAATTTAACATTTTAAGTTTTTTGACAAATTTTAAAACTTGACGTTTTTAACTGTACCTCGTACCTACCCTAAAAATTTGGTTGTCTTAGCTTTGAATTAATTAATTGATAACAAGTCAACTGAGATAGGCTCGCATGTTGCATGGCCTTTCCAAAATATAGCATTTCAACTTTAGATGTAGCAAAATGGAAGGCCAAAAAGAATAATTGATAATTTATGCGTATAAGTTTTAATTTATGGAGTATATTTTATACATTTTTTTGAATATGAGTATATTTTATATTGATTATGATTAATGACTTATTATAATATTGTTTTATTATTATTATTTGAACGTCTGATATGATATCTGTTCATTATTATTGTATTAGAATGTTTTTTATTAAACAATTGGAAGGTAAAAGCTGTAATTACTGGGATTAACTATTTTATTACTTATAATAAAAAATATATATCTAATACACAGGCGGTAAAAAAATTTAGATTACACAAACGTCATAGTTTTGAGGTTTATGGACTCGGTTTAGGGTGTAGAGTTTAGAGGTAGGTTTAGAATTTAGGGGTAATAGTTAGAATTTAATAGTTAGGGTTAGAATTTAGGGTTTAAGTTTTAAGGTAATATGATGAGAATTTAGGTTTTAACCTATAAACCTTAAATTATAACCTCAAACCCTAAATTCTATGCACAATCCTTAAATTCCAAACTACTAAACCTAAACCCTTAAATCCTACACCCTAAACCGAGTCCTTAAACTCTAAAACTAAGACGCTTTTGGAAACTAAAATTTTCACCGACAGTGTATTAAATAATTATCCTAATAAAAAATCTAAAATTGTAGAAAAAAACCTTACAAGATCCCATTTAATTGGAGTAAAGCTTAAATGAAAAATAAGTGTCTAAAGTATGTTTTTTTTAACTTTAGGCGCTTAAAGTATTTTTTTTGTAAAAATAAGTGCTTGAAGTTTCAAAAGTTATAATTTTAAGTTTCCGGCTGTTAAAAAAATTGTTATTCATTTAAAACGCGACACATGGCATGGATATTGTTTAATTATTTTTGAAAAAAAAAACTTTAAACTTCAATTTTTTTTAAAACTCTCAAAATTTACAAAATGTTCAAAGTAATCCCTAAATTTCTAGATCCTAAATTCCCAAATTCTTATCGTTGTCGCCGCCGGCCCCCGGCACTGGCCCTACCGTTTTGATCGCCGGACCCAACCGACCATTTTCCCTCACTCGCCTCACTGGAAACCGAGGAACGGTGTACCAACCGAACATTGAACGTCAAACACGTGAAATAATCATTTGATTGGTACACCGTTCACCGGTTTTCGGCGACGGAAAATTAGGAAAAATGGCCAGTTGAGTTCTGCAACCGAACGGGTGAGGTCAGCGACGGGGTCGGCGGCGGCAACGGTGAAGATTTAGGATTCGGCAGCCGTAGGATGGCTGCTTGTAGAGTTGATGCTTTATTGCTTACTGACTCTAAAGCATTACTTTGTGGGATCCTCACAGACAAGGTATTATTGATTTACTTGTGAACTGTAACCAATCCCTTTACATTTAAAATCTCGAAACCAGTGGACTAGAGACGAACTACATGAATTAATTCTTCACTTTGATATTATATTTTATCCAATGCTCTCTCAGGCATTTTGGATTTTATATTTGCATGAGGAATGCTCTTTCTTCTTATTCATTTATTCTTTGGCTCCACCCATTTGTTTTCTTTTGCTTTGGTTGGGGGGGGGGGGTGCATGCTTTATGCCTACTGAACTATAATAACTATGATGTGTCTTGTTTATTCCTGTTTTTTATTAACTGAAGGACATAGCAACAAGAGTGATTGCCCGAGAGCTTCATCTGGAGGAGACGCCAGTTTCAAAAGTAATGACCAAGAGCCCTGTATTTGTTCTTTCTGATACTCTTGCAGTGGAGGCACTTCAGAAGATGGTGCATGGTTAGCCTTTTGTTATGTACATCTTCTCTCTATGTGATGTATTTTCTCAGATATTAAATCTAATGTTGTTCATATATCATTCTAAACAGGAAAGTTTAGACACTTGCCTGTTGTAGAAAATGGGGAAGTCATTGCTTTGCTTGATATAGCAAAGTGTTTGTATGATGCTATTGCTCGAATGGAAAGGGCAGCTGAAAAGGGAAAAGCTATTGCTGCTGCTGTTGAGGGTCTAGAAAAAAATTGGGGAATGTCTCTCTCTGGTTGGTGGATAATGTTTTCTTTTGTCTTCAATGTTGTATTTGTAACTTTTACCTTTTACTTGTGGCCTGTGTATTTGTACCTTTTACCCTTTTACTTGTGGCCCTTGTATTATGCATTTCTGTTTTTAGTTTAGCTATCAGTTGACATGTTTTAAGTCTGTGCTATCTTTTTGGGGTGATATGCAGGTCAAAATACATTCATTGAGACACTTCGTGAGCGAATGTTCAGGCCCTCACTGTCTACGATTATTACAGACAATCCAAAGTAGGTAATACTTTCTTTTTGTTATTTCTATCTAGTCCTTTATACAACCTCTGTTGATGATAATTTGTTTGTTCTTGATACTATTAGTAGCTTAGCTTAACATAATGCTTATCTATCAGGATTGTAACAGTTTCACCAGATGACACGGTTCTAGTCGCTGCAAAAAATATGCTCGAATCTCAAGTAAACTCTGCAGTAGTGACAGTTGAAAACAAACCACGAGGGATTCTAACGTGAGTCTTTTTTGAATCAAATTGCTATTCAAAGTTGTTTTCTATATGTGGCTGAGGAAGGGCAGGAAGGAGTATTTTCAATCTGTTTTACTTTCAATTGTTACAGTTGTTATTTTTTGGGCATATACTCTGACCTATGCCTCTGAATTTCTGACAGTTCAAAGGATATATTGATGCGGGTAATAGCACAAAATCTGCCTCCAGAGACTACTGTTGTGGAGAAGGTATTTGTCACTTTTGGATCTCCTGTTTTCTTTTTCATATATTGACCTTATAAACTCTTGTACTAACTCATCATTTTTCGCCTCTATAATATGCTCATCATTTTGCCTTTGATTCGATGCAAAGGTCATGACTCCTAACCCAGAATGTGCAACAGTTGACACGCCAATTGTTGATGCTTTGCATACCATGCATGATGGAAAATTTTTACACCTCCCTGTTGTAGATAAAGGTGATATGGGTTACTACTTTGCAAAGAATCTAGTGTTGTACATGCATTAAACCAGTTCTTATTAAGTTTCTATGGTTGGATCATGGATGCAGATGGAGAGATAGTTGCTGTTTTTGATGTAATCCATATTACACATGCTGCTATCGCCACTTTAAGTCAAGTCAGTATCTTTCTAAGATTATGATGTTCTTAAAGTAATTTTACAGGATAAGTGCTGTAATGTACGTATATTTATTCAAAAGCATTTAACTTGTTACGGTCTCCTATTGTTCTTCAAAATTAGGTTGGGAATACTTCTGGAGTCAATCATGAGGCTACCACCACAATGATGCAGAAGTTTTGGGATTCTGCAATGGCCTTACCTCCCAATGAAGAGGATAATGAGAGTCAGAGGTTTGTTTTGTTGATCTCTCTCTGATTATCTAGCTGTGATTTGTGCCATTACTGTCCTCTAACTTATTCATGGTGATGTTTCAGTGATGGAACAGAGACAGGGAGATCTCTTCCCTATCCTTCCTCCTTTATGCCAAATACATTTGGCTTCAAAATACAAGATAAAAGGGGCCGAATGCATAGATTTACTTGTGGTATGCTATTGATTTTATTTCCCTTTTTAAGAGTAGGTTTCCTTTATGTAATAAAACTAGTCCTTGTTTAAAGGACATTAATTAATAAAACCCTAAGCAGAATTTATATCAAAATTCAAAACCCTTAAGGATCCGGGTCTCTTTAACGAGTCCTAAGGTTTCAATCTACCTTTGATGAGCTGAAAGGTTTCAGCCTTCCTTCCACGAGCTGAACTATCAGTCACAAACACACACGATCGTAACAAATTGGTATGATTGTAACATTTAGTGTTGCTTGTATTTTCACTTGTTAAATTTTTGCAACCTAACCAAAAGTTTTCTTGGCCAAGTTAACTTCTACATGACACTAGCTTCGAGAATAATTTTGGGGGTTAAGTTCTGATCTTATGGTTTACATCTAGTGTGATTTACAATTGGTTATTGGTCCTGCAACTGTAGCACACTTCTAGTGAGCAGGCAATTGCATTTCCCACAATCACGAGCATATAATCGGAGGGATCTAATTCTTCCGTAACTCCTTTCCCTGTCCCTCTCGATGAGTTGAATCTAATCAGATTTTTGTTTGTTGCTTCTCTATACAGATACGCGGAGTTTGACAGATCTAATAACAGCAATCCTCAATAGGCTGGAGGATGACATAGATAGAAACAGTGTACCTCAAATTTTGGTAGGGTTTTAGGTGCATGGAGAATGGACAGTTACTTTATGATTACTTCGGTATTCAACTCTTATTTCTCCAAAATTTATGCTAATTGGTGGGGACCTCATGCAGTATGAAGATGAAGACCATGACAAAGTTGTATTGGCATCAGACAGTGATCTTGCCTCGGCTGTTGAGCATGCAAAGTTAGTTGGTTGGAAGGTATGACTGGACTGTGATTTAAATGGGATTTACGCCTAATTGAGCGTTTTACAGTGGACTTTATGTATGATGAAAAGTTTCGAAACTAGATATAGCTCGTACTATGACTAAAGAAAACTTGTAAAAAAAATATGATCTTTGATAGATATCCATGTTGAACCCAAGCGTATCGATGATAACTGTAAAGTCAGCATCTTATTTTTCGTCTCGAGTAAGTAGAGAACTGATCTGATGACTTTTACAGGGTTTGAGATTGCATCTAGATTATTCAGGAACTAAAACTCATCAGAGGGGTTCCGGGCCTAGATTATGCCAACTCCGATGCATGGTCTGCTGCATACAGTGCTGTTGCTGCTGGGACTGCGGGGCTTGGCTTATTAGCATACTTGAAGAGGTCCGGGAATTAGCATCGGTAGAAATTTCATCCCATTTGTAATTCATAAATTTAAATGGTACCACTTTCCTTCAAATATACATGGTGCTTCGTTTCATTTCCTTTTCGGAACAAATCTAGAAACCATCATTTTTCTTAGGTTTCTGCTTGCTGCATGGCTTAGAAAGTTAAGCTATGGTTGTTTTCCATTATTTGTATAACTGAAACCTAATGGTGGAATATATATGATAAACAGTACCATTAGATGAAACAAAAGAATCTTCTCAAGATTCTAGTTTGCATCCATAGGTCTATAAATGAACCCGAAATCAACCTTAAATGTTATAAAAAAACATAGGAGTAACATTTTATGTTGGAAAGGGTAACAATTTTAGTTGCAATTTGAAATGTTACCCAAAATCATAACAAAGTGTGTAAAAGATAATATTTTTTAACAATTAAGAGATAATATTTTGAGTTGGCAAAGATAACATTTTAGATTGATAATCGATAACTGGTAGGGGTGTTCAAATGGTCGGTTAAACTAAATTAACTGAATTAGTTTGGTTAAACGATTGGCTATCGAAAATTTTTCAGTCGGGAAACGGTTAAAGAATTTTTCAAAGTTTGATTATCGGTTAATTCGGTTGGAAATTGGTTAATTAACCGAATTAGTCGAATTATCTGAAATATAACAAAAATTAAATACATTATACATATTAAGCTGAAATTCTAAAACCCACTTCTAATCTTACATGTTAAGCATTAGTAATGCATGTAAAATATTTAACTATTTCAAAAGAGGACATTGTTGCAATGAACAAAGGTTTATCTACTGATAGTAGAGCTTATTATAAGTAATGTAATAAAAATAAGTACACTGAACTGTTCAAAGATTTACTAGTTCCGGCTAGACCCAAACAATCAGAACAACTAGATAACCCTAGAAATTGGTCATGGAGTTTGACACAAAGTTGTAAACTTGTAATCGAATTATATGCATGGACAATGGTTTAATATTCTAATGCATCAGTACCAGTATCAAAATTCTCCTTTAGCAGTGTAATCACTAATTTTATCCGGAATAACCCTCTTTTATTTTATTTCATAATAATGAGCTTATATGGGCTGTTGCTTAATTTTTATACGTAGATGTTATTAAACTAAGAAAGAAAGAGCAAAATTACTACTATTAGTATGTCTTATTAACCATATATAGTGCGTGTTGCTACTTAAAAACCAAAAATTTTTAGTTGATTGCTAGTTTTTTAATTAGACGTTTATATATATCTAGGTTGGTATTTGTTATCATATTATACTATTATTTATCATATTATCATATATTATGTTTTTAAAACCAAAAAAATTACTAAGTTATATATATACATATATATGTTACCATATGTTTGTTATAATCTACTATGTTATTATCCAATTTTAAAACCCAAAATTTTTTACTAAGTAATATGCATGTGTGTTACTATTATATTCTATTGTTATCTTATTTGTTATTAATATTATAGTTCTTTTCTCATTATCTTCCATTGTTGTTAGTAGTACGATTAAAGGTATATTACTATTGTTATTATCATTATTATTACCATGTTATTATTATCATTACTATTATTATTTCCATTATTATTATTATTATTATTATATAACTAAAAAATAAAAAAAAAGATTGTAAACTATTAAATAAAGCCCAGTATAAATAAATAACATCCAAATGTTATAATAAAAGCCCAACAACTAAATTAAATAAAAGCCCATATATTAAGTCCATTTACAAATTATATAAAAACCCAAAAGAAATAAATACACTGCATAGGGCCCAATAAAGCCCATGATTAATTAAATCAAACCTAGCCCTAATCTAACGGTCAAAATCCGGGAGAACAATGCCTCGTCATCTGCTCTAACCGGTGTGCGTAGCTCACCGCCGACCGTTGACATCTCCCACGCACCCACGCACGATCCTTGGAGTCACCCACGTGCGAGTGCTGATCACGCTAGACGCTCCAGCTTCTCTGTTGGTCCCCTCCTCCTCGCCGATCACACACATACAAGAAAACAAAACAATGTCAGATTTGCAAATGAATCAAAACAAATTCCAGGGGACAAACAAACATTGCCAGAGGATGCACATGAATGCGGAGAAAAATTTCAAGGAATTAGGACATCAGACAATAGCATATTTTTCAATTGTTTTTTATATATCAAAATTCATGTAAATCGGGCTATATAACAGAAAGCCCCAACCTTTGTAACCCTAAGCAAGATTGCGAGGGGAAATTTCAGAAAAGTAATACAACAAAAAAAATCTTCTGAGGTATACTTTCTTGCTATTGCATATTCTTTCTGAAACATACGCATAAAAAGGGGGTTCAATCTTTTTACCTTCGTCCGTTTGGCTCCCTTTATAACCGTCGCTCTTCGCCCTTTCGTCTGCCGGTTCACCATTCAAGGCCTCCCCGAGGCCTTGAATGGTGAACCGGTGAGAAGATAAGGGTCGAATAAGGGTCAAAGTTTGGTTTTTGTTTCGATTTTTGAGGTTTTAAAAGAAAAGGGGTCCGATTTCAAAATGCAAGGCTCGATTTAGTTTTTAAACCAAAAAAAGAGTTTTTTTTGGTATTTTTGAGTTCGCCGACCGCCAAAGAGTGGTGACTGACATGGCAGTTATCAGCCGGTTTTTGGGTTCCACGACGACCACCACAGTGGAGTTTCAATCGGTTTCTGAGTTTGGGAGTGCTTTGGTTCTGTTTTTAGAGAAAAAATGGAGTGTTTTTTAAAGGGTTTGAATCAAAAGGCTAAAAGAGATGAATGTTGGCTAAGGAAAGGTTTTTATAGCCGACTCTTTTTAAAAAAAGAGAATATTCATAATATGGTCCTTCCGCCCTAACCAAATTACTTCCGCAGGGTTTTCGTCTTTCTTAATAGCACTATCAGTCCCTCCGTATTTTTAAATTTTCCCGTAAGCCATTTTGCCTTTCGTATTTACTCCCTGGGTCCTTGACGTTTTCCAAATGTTTGCAATCTCGCCCCTGATTTGGTTAAATCTGCTTTTTTTATTTCGGCCCCTTAATTTTATTTTTTTATGTTTTGTTCCTTTTCCAGTATATTAGGCCCTCTTTTCATGCATTTTAATTTCCAGTTTTTAATTCATGTTGTTAGTTTTGTTCTTGCCTTATTTTGGTTATGGATATGTTCTTGTTTAATGTGGCTTTCATCTGTACATGTTATAATATTTGGTTTTATGTTTGATTTGGTGTTTACTATATAATATATAGTTTGTATAACATATATATATATATACGATTTCTTAAAGTATATGATATATAATTCTTTTTAAATATATATAATATATGGTCTCTATAATAGATATATAACATATGGTTTTCCTAACATATATTAAATATATAATTTTTTTAAAATATAACTTTTTTCTAAAATTATATAATATATAGTTTTATAAAGATTATAGTATATATATATATTATAAGGTTTTTTATATAATATATATAGCTTTTTAATATATATGTGCTAAAAGGTTCTATTTCATAATATTTGTGTAATATATATATATATATGTATATATATATATTCTTTTAATATATTTAATTTAGTTTTTAAATCTATATAATATATTCTTAATATATTTATGGTACGTGGACTTGGGCTTTTAGTTTAGGCCTTGTTTGAAAAGTTTAGGTTTGTCATAGTTTTAGTGTAGGCTTAGTTTTAGTTTGGGCCTTTAGGTTTTGGGCCTAGCTAATAGTTTTTGGGCTTTAGATTAGATCAAGCGGATTAATTTAATTAATTTAGATCGTGTGCTCGTCTCATAGGGGCATGATTCCTAAATTAATTTACTTCTAGGTTTAGAGGTTTTAGAGCTTTTGCTAGATTAGGGTTCGAAATAATTTAACGAATTTAAATTTGCTCTTGGCTCATTTGAGTAAATATTAAATTCATTAAATTAATCGAACATTTCTTAATAACTTTTAGGATAAAATGAACTTCAAAATTTAGATTAACATTAAATTAATTATCATAATTTGTTAGAGTTTTAGTCTTTTAGGGTAATCAACCTAGGATTAAATACTAGAATCATCTAATTAATAATTAGATCATCATTTGGGCTTTCCATAACTTGGGCCTTTATAGGTTAGGTCTTGGGTTGGGCCTTTTTTGTTTATTTTTGTGCCTTTGTTTGCATCCTTATTTTGTCATTCATGTGACTTTTAATCTTCTAATTGCATGTTAATTAACCTAAACCATAAAAGGGTATTCATTAATCTCAATATTTGTGTCGTAACAGTCTTGTCTCAATATATGTTGACCGAATATTTGGATTAATCCTTACCGCTCTGAGGTAAATAGGAGGTAAAATAGACAAGATCATTCCATCATAATATAACTACTTGCACCATGCATAAGGTGACATACGTGATCCGAACCCTAAACTAACACGACAGTCAGACTTATGCGATGTCGGTTTAGTCTATGGTCTGGTGTATCGTCGTCCTTATTAATTAAATGTCTAATTAATTTCAACCCACCAATTCGATAAAGCACATGCAATTAAATCCAATTTCTAATTAAGAACGCCAAATTAAAATTTATTCAAATTCCAACCAGTTCCATCAATTTTAAAGGCAACAAATATTATGGTACTGATATCCGAGCGTGATGGGGGTGCTAATCCTTCCCCACACGTAACTAACTCTCGAACCCTTTCATAACGAATCTTTAGTTTTCTATGGTGTCCGGCCTACCTTATCCAAGTAGCTGGTGGCGACTCCAAGTTTTTTTTATTGATTTAAAAAAAAAGAGTTTTCAAATAAAGTCCCCCATTTTTAACAAAGATTTCAAAAGAAGGTTTAGGGGATATATAGCGACCCTTTTTTTAAGGACAATCACATGGATCGTACATAAATTTGGCGCTACGAATTATCCCCCTAAATCATTAATGAAAATCTTTTAAAAGAATGGGGATTTCTTTTGAAAACCTTAATTTTTGAAAATGATGAAAACTTGGAGTCGCCAACGGCCACATGGGTAAGGTAGGCCGGACACCATGAGAAACTAGAGATTTGTTGCTAAAGGGTCCGGGAGCTGGTTACGCGTGGGGAAGGATTAGCACCCCCATCACGCCCGAAAATCGGTACCAAAATATTTGCTGCTTTTAAAAGGATGAAAATCATTGAAATTTATATTGAATTTAACTCGGAGTTCTTAAATGAAAATTAACCTTAATTACACGAGCTTTATCGAATTGGTGGATTCAAATTAATTGGACATTTAATTAATAAGGTTGGCGATATATCGGACCATAGATTAAACCGACATCGAATAAGCCCGACTGCCGTGTTAATTTATGGTTCGACTTCCGTACGTCACATTTATGCATGATTTACATGTAAGTATGATGTGATGATTTTGTTAACTTTTAATCCATTTACCTCAGGATAAACATTAATCTGAATATTTGGTCAACATCATTTAAGCTATGACTGTTATGACACAAATATTGGAATTAATAAGTACCTCCCTTTTTACAATTTAGATTGATTGGGGATGAAATTAAGATTAAAGATTATATGAATGACAATTAAGGCATGACAATCGAGGGCACAAATATAAACATACAAAAGGGAGGCCCGATTTATTAGAAAGTCCAATTAGTGATCTATTTATTAACTAGATGACTCTAATATTTAACCCTAAATTAATTAACCCTAAAAGATTAGAAAACCTAAATTATGGTGACTGATTTATAATTTAATGTTAATCTAATCTTGAAATTGGTTTTACTCCTAAAGTAATTAAGAAATTTTCAATTAATTTAATAAATTTAACATTTACCCCAATAAGCCAAGGATAAATTTAAATTCACTAAATTAATTCGAACCCTAATCTAATAAGGCTCTAAAAGGCCTAAGGCTAATTTGATTAATTCTATGATCGTGACCCTATAAGACGAGCACGAGATCTAAATTAATTAAGTTAATTCACTTAATCTAGTCAAAAGTTCAAAAGACCAAAACAAGGCCTAAGGCCCAAAAACCTAAAACCAAGCCCAAGACAAAGCTAGGCCTAAAGCCCAAGAATGTAAAGCTAGGCCTAAGGCCCAAATTAATACTATATAATGAAGTCCCCAAAAAGAAAGATACATTATGTATTAAAATTATATAATATATTAAAAAACCTATTATTTAAGGAAATGATATATGTTATACTTTTGTAAAATTACATATATTATTTCTTTTAGAAGATCATATACTATATTTAAAGAAAACTATAAGTATATTATAAACAAAAACATACATTATATATTTTGCAAAATTCTTCTATATACTTTAAAAACTATATTATACACCACACATATATTTAACTTTTACATAACATTATTATATAATTCAAAAACTATATACTTTATATACCAAAAATGTATATATTACATTCTTCAAAATTATACTATATACCTTAAATGCTATATATATTATATCAAAAACATATATGTATTATTTTATAAGATTATACTATATACTTTGGAAAATATATATTATAGGTCATATATATTACATTTTTACAAAAATTCTTTCTTATCCTTTGGAAACTATACATTATATATATCAGAAGTATATATGGCATTTTTTTAAAAATTCTATTATATAAATAAAAATATATACACTACATATGAAAAAAATAATACATATTACATTTTTTTACAAATTTCTATTTTATATTAAAACATATTATAGGTTGAAAAATATATATATTATTTTACCAATTTCTACTTTACTTATAAATGTATATTAAACATAAGATTATATGTTACATTTTCAGTTTTTACTAAATCTATTGCATATTAGATCCCTAATATACATATATCGTTCGAACTAATTTCATCCATAAAATAACGATCGCAAACGAGAAATATTAACATGAAAATTAAATTGAAAATGCTAGAAATAAATATGCAAAATTTAAACTAAAAAAGCATGAAAATGAATAAATAAAAAAATCTAATTTAAAACTGGAAAATGGACCAAATCGTGAGGAAATAAAACACAGGGACAAAATTGAAAGAAAAAATGAGGACGCAATTGAAAACATCAAAAAACTATGAAGGACCCGGGGAGTAATTAAAATAGGCGAAATGACTTCCCCTTGTAATTAGACCACACATAGGGACTAATAGTGTAATTAGACCATGTGGAAGGACTGCGGGCGTGATTATTTTAGGGCGAAGGTCCCTAAAATGTAATAATCCCTTTTTAAAAATTTATAACACTATATATACCCTTTATATATGATATTCTGACCCTTTTAGCAATTTTTTCTTTGTTATAACACCAAAATACTCTCCCCTCTTATTTTCTAGAATACGGTGGTTAACCACCGTGAACCACCGCACCGGCCGTCGTACTCTGGCACTGGTGAACCAAAACCCCCACCCAAAAAACATCTTCTTCTTTCCCAAACACAAATCCGAAACTTGTTTTAACAGAAATCCTATGAAAGCCCTCTTTTCCTAAAAAAATTGAACAAAAAAAAGCTTTAGGGCTCAAAACTCAACCCCGAAACCGATCGTCGGTGAGTATCTCCCCACCGGTTCACCATCAAATGGTTTTGGGAGACCGTAAGGCTTATCATCGGCGAGGGAAGCACGGCGACACGTGGGTAAACCCTAAACTCTAACCCTTTTTATATACATGCATGCTATATATTCAAACTAAAAAAAGGAAGGAAATATACCTTGAAAGGCATTTTCCCTGTTTATTGATTTCAGATCTTTTTTTTCATTCGAACTTCTATGTTACAAATGGTTGATTTACATGCTTATATCTTTCTCAAATTACTCATTTCCTATATCTACGCTATTGTTTACATTCTTAAGCAAATATTTAATGAAACCACTGTGGATGATTGTTTAGACTGACATGCCCTTTTTTATGTTTTCCGGCTGTTTCGGTGGTTAGAAGAGTTGGTAGTGGCAGCAGAAATCCCGGTGTTGCAGCCATGCAGATGGGGAGATAAACTGATACCGACGCGTGGGCGCGTGAAGAAGTTAAACAGCCAGAGCTTGGGCTGCACGCGCGAGAGTCGAACGGTCTGACTCGATTTGGGCCGTTAGATCAGATATGATCCAACGGCTGAGATCTCTTCTGGAATGGACGGTCCAAATTGCATCTGATGGTCGATGTGGCAGAGCTGGATGATGACACGTGTCGTTCGGGGAGCTAAATGATCTCTATTTGATCTGGACCGTTCGATCAGCAACCCTTGATCCGATGGTCCAAATTCGACTGCGCATGAGAAGAGCATCAGATTAGGCTAGGGTTTTTCTTAATAGAACTGGGCCTTATCGAGCCACATATAATATATGAATAAGTGGGTAGATTGTAAATGGACTTGGACTTATATATAACATTGTGTTTTAATTATTTATTTGATATATTTTTATTATCTTTTTAATTAATTCTCAGCTCATGTTATAATAATTCTTATAATATAACACATATACATATAAACAATTATACTTACACATAACACACCAACATTAATACACACATAATACGTATATATAATCATACATGCAATATTCATACATTCATAGTTAAACATTAAAGACATTGAAGTAATAATGAATACATACATACATGCATACATGCAAGCAATACATACAATATACATACTCATACTCACATTTAGACATTAATGATATTAAAACAATAGTAAACACATTGACATATTAATAACACATACATACAATTATATATCACATGCAAGGTTGACAAACAACACATATATGTCCATGTTTTACATAAACACACTTAATGAACACACATGAGCCCAATATTATTATCACCCGATAATATATATAAGCCCATTATTGCAAAATAAGGAAAATAGGTCAACCTCGGACAAAATTAGTGATTACAGCTACCCCTCTTTGCTTACACTTTTGAAACAAGAATAAAGCAAAGACCATAAGTGCTAATTTTGTAGTACTTCCATGTCGTATGATTTGCTCTTTCGAAATGGCAGCGAGCAAATTCAGATAACTTGTTTCCCCAAAATGGCATAAAACAAATGGGTAGCACTAGCATGCCTTTCCTGAGCGGCAACGAACAAACCAGTTACTAAACAACTCATTCTTCCGGAGCGGCAACGAACGAATCCAAACATCCTTCAGACGACTCATTCTTCCAAAACGGTATTGAATGAATCCAAATAACTTTGCTTTCCCGAAGCGGTAGAAAGCAACCTTGGTGATGTTGGGACATCCTTCCGAAATGGTAGCAGACATAACCAAACAAAGATGGCATGTTCCTCTGAAGCGGTAGCGAACAATTAGCAGTTCCTCAAACGAAGGTTCCATGAAGGTTTTTGCTCTTTGTGAACCTGAATGGATAGGGTAATTTTCTTCTTCCCTTTTATGCAAGGTTCTATTATCTAGTCTCTTTCACGGGGAAGTAGTGCGTTTGAAATCCTTTGCTTGGAAATTACTTTCAAGTTTCCACTTTGACGTTTGTTTCTCTTCTTTAGGAGGTACCCGATTTAACTTTCAAATACCTGCAAAAGAGATGAAATGCTATGATGATATAACTTAGCATGCCCCTAACCTAGGGATGTCTAAGTGTGATGTATGAATGACACTAATTCACTCGGACACTTTTTCTTCTTGGTCCCTTGATTTTGATTTTCTTTTGCTTTCTTCTTCTCTTCTTTGTAACGGCGGTGCCCCATCTGTCACTCGGGTTCACCCTTTATACCCCTTTTTGAACCCTTGGTCCTTTTATTCTAAAGCGTCTTTTCAGGTTTTCACTTTAAACTTGTACTTTCCCAAAGCGCCCTTTACGGGTTTCCACTTCAATTTTTTCTTTCTTTTTTTTCTTTTTTTTTCTTTTTTTTTCTTTTTCTCTTTCTCTTTCTTTTAGGCGCCCTTCTGGGTTTTCGCCTTTAGCTCCTTCAATTTCAACATGTGAGGTACTCATTGTCTTTCTTTGGTGAATCTCGTCAATTTTGCCCCCGATGACCTTTTTTGCCTTAACCTTTGTTGACTTGCCTTCTATCCTGGAACATCCTGCACTTAGTAGGTTAAATCATAATAATACCAAGAAATCCTTTGCTTTTCCATAATCTATGCCAATTCATCTGTACGATGATTATGGGACGGACAACAGAAATGAGAATAATAT
This sequence comes from Hibiscus mutabilis, assembly GCA_019671005.1. NCBI lineage: Eukaryota > Viridiplantae > Streptophyta > Magnoliopsida > Malvales > Malvaceae > Hibiscus > Hibiscus mutabilis. Next base: position 6,931,200 of record CM033714.1, on the reverse strand, counting down.
TTTATTAATACTTAGAGAAACATTAACAAAATTTTGAAAGTCATGGAAAACATGAGGAAAAGAGATGTAGATAATATCAACTGTATGAATAATGAGAACCCATCGACCACCGTAGATATTTTATTCGCCACTTTTGGTCACAATTCTTGACGACCCAAGGATTGAAGCACCATTCTTCGACGAAGTCTGCCAGTCGTACGTCAAAATTTAAGTATATCTAAACCGTCATGTTCCGATTTTCAATTCAGATCACCCCTTAGTTTTAAGACACCCATTTTTTGGGTTTTTGCCCTAAACCCTCCTCCTTATTTTTTCTTTTCTTTCCCTTTTTTTCTTTTTTTCCTTTTTTTTTCTTTTTTAGGCATAGTACTTTTTTACAGAGTCTGAGTTTACTGGGTTGCTCAACTCTCTCCCATCCATCTCGGCTAGAATTAGTGCTCCTCCAAAGAAGGCCTTCCTTACAACATAAGGCCCTTCCCAATTAGGCATCCACTTCCCTCGGAAGTTCTTTTGGTTAAGTAAGATCTTTTTAAGCACCAGATCCCCCTCTTGAAACTCTCTAGGGTGAAATTTTTTGTTATAGGCTCGCATCATCCTTTTCTGATACATTTGACTATGACAAATAGCCATCAACCTTTTTTCTTCAATAAGGTTTAACTGATCAATTCTAGCTTGCGTCCATTCGGCCTCATCCAACTTTACTTCGTTCAAAATTCAAAGTGATGGAATCTTTACCTCGATTGGTAATACCGCCTCCGTGCCATATACCAAAGAGTACGGCGTTTCCCCAGTGGAGGTCCTCACAGAGGTTCGATAAGCAAATAGAGCAAAAGGTAGCTTTTCTTGCCAATCTTTATAATTTTCTATGGTTTTTGTTATGATCTTCTTTATATTCTTATTCGCCCCCTCCACTGCTCCATTCATCTTGGGGTGATAAATAGTAGAATTGTAATGTACAATTTTGAACTGTTCACACACCTCAGTCATCATTTTATTATTCAAGTTGGAAGCATTGTCAGTGATGATTCTTTCAAGCAGGCCATAGCGACATACAATTTCTTTCTTGAGAAACTTGCAAACTGTCGCTCTTGTGATGTTGGCATACGAGGCAGCTTCTACCCATTTGGTGAAGTAATTGATGGCTACTAAGATGAAGCGATGCCCATTAGAAGCTTCTGGGTGTATCTGACCAATAACGTATATTCCCAGGCAGCAAAATGCCAAGGTGAGTTCATGACTTGAAGTGGTACCGACGGGGAATGTATCTTATCAGCGTAGATTTGGCATTTGTGTAATTTCTTTGCATAATTATTCAATCTCCCTCCATTGCTGACCAGAAGTAGTCGTATCTCATGATTTTCCTAGCCATCGAGAATCCGCTAGCGTGGGTTTCGCATAAACCTCCATGGAACTCTGCTAAAATAGTTTCGGCCTCCCGGGCATTCAACATCTCAATAGTATTTGATCTTTGCTTCTTTTATATAGAACCTCTCCGTCGATGACGTACCCCGATGCCAACCTTCTGATAGTTCTTTTTTTATTATCATTGGCGTCTTTTTGGGTAAGTTTGGTACTTGATATATTGGAGGATGTCATAATACCATAGATTGCCGTCCTTTTCCTCTTCCAAACTATAGCAATGGGACGACACCTCAAAAGTTTGCATCTCGACAGGCTTAATTTCGGCTGTCCCATTTACTTTAAACACGATAGCCAAAGTGGCTAGAGCATCGGCCATTTGGTTATCCTCCCTTGGTAAGTAAGTGAAACTAATTTCTTCAAAATTTATGACCAAATCTTGGATCAAATTGTTATACTTGATTAGCTTCAGATCTCTGGTCTCCCACTCTTTTCGAAGTTGGTAGACTACCAAAGAAGAATCTCCAAAAACCTGGAGCATCTTGATCTTGTTTTTATTGGCTGCTCGGAGTCTCATGAAGCAGGCTTCATACTCGGCTATATTGTTGGTGCAGAAGAATTATAGCCTACTTGTAAAAGGGTGATGGTCATCTTCAGGGGAAATTAATACTGCCCCTATTCCATGGCCTAAGGCATTCAACGCCCCATCGAAATAGAGCCTCCATCACTCTTTCTTGGAAAAGATCTTCCTTCAGTTAAACCATAGATCAAATCTTAGTCTGGAAAATAGAAATCCAATGGTTCATATTCATCCGAGGCGCGACTTGCCAAAAGATCTACCACGACACTTCCTTTTATCACTTTCTGGTTCACATAAACGATGTCAAACTCTGACAAGTGCATTTGCCAACGGGTCATCTTCCCGATTAATGCTGGCACTTCCATCAGAAATTTTAGCAGATCTATCCAGGAAATTAGACAGGTGGTATGATACATTGCCGTAGGCGTTTAGTAGCCCATACCAAGGCACAACAAAATTTTTGAATTGGCGGGTACCGCGTTTCACAATCAGTGAACTTCTTGCTCAAATAATAGATTGCCCTTTCCTTCTTGCTTGAGTTATCATGTTGGCTGAAACACCCCTAGCTCGGGTTAGGAGCGAGGAGTGTCGATGCATATAACATGTAAGGAGACACATAATTTGGGCAAATTTGAACCATTTTCTTAAGTTTCTTACTTATCAAGTTACTACTTTCATAGTTTATTTTACAACTTCTATTATTTATTTCCTATCATATTCGAACTACCTTAATGTTACATGCTTCCAATTCAATTCTATGTTCCTTATCTTGTATACATTTAGACAACTCAATTCTTTACTTCCTAAGCATGATTATCTAACCATTCAATAGCATGAAACTGTCATCCTAATCATCTAAGTCATTCGACCATTTACACCAATCACATACAACAAGGCATATATCTAGTTCATCAAGTCTTAGTCAATCCTTATGCATTCGACCAACCACTATTCAAGCATACATAATACATACATCAAGGTGTATTCACATTCAAGCAACCCTTTAGGTCCATGTCATTCGAATGGAAACATTCAACATGGTTCATCTTATACTACTTCCATTTCAAGCAAAACACATGAACAAGACAAAGGTTTTCGAATTTTTAATAACTATCTAGATTAACATATGGACATTCCATTTTATCAACAAATGCGCAGCAATACATCAACCATTACATGTTATCTAGGTTCATTTCATACAAACTCAAGTACATTTACATATCAAAGGTGCCTTAGAGCATTACAACCATAGTGACAAGTTTTCATGCAAACTATGTACAAAACAAAATACATGAGATAACAAGACTAGACACAAATCTAATGCCACCATCTAGGAGTCTTACAAAAATTACCAATTCATACATTGTGCTTTGCTTGTGTTCTGCTCCGAGCTCAAGGAAAGATGGCTATCGATCAATCTAAACCTAAAATTTTTGGGGAAAAGGAAAATAAGAGTGATAAGTACTTAAAGTACTTAGTGAGGTAGTTCCTAGATCTATCGATTTATTTAGATTATTAACTTAAAGTCCTTGTTCATTTTAATTGGGATTATCCTAACTAGGCATCAATTAAGTAGAGTCAAGACCTAACTAGTCCAACATGCACCATTCGAATGCAACAATTCAAGAAGTCAAGAATCCATTTCAAGCTTACAATAAATCAAGTCAAACAAATGATCAATCACAATTTCTATTAATCAAACAAGCAATGTTAAGCAATCATCAAGCTTTTCAAGTAATGGGTAATCAAGGCTCATTCGAATAGGGTCCATTTTTACTATATAATTTACCTTTCAAGTTATGAGCATTTTAAGATAACAAGTAATTCAATCATTCATGTAATTTCATTTCATTTCAAGATCATTAGTAAACATCAAGTTTGATCACTCTTCATTCATAATTACCAGTCTTTGTTTCAAGTTCATTTATTCTTGTTTTGCCTTGGTAGATAGTAGGACTAGGTTATCAAGTCTCAAGTTGGTACACAAAGTACCTAGCATGTTATCGTATTAACTTAGTACACAAGGTACCTAAGCAAGAAGGTGTCTGCTACACCACGTATTAGAGTATACAAAGTACCTGAATTAAACGTGTATGTTACACAACGTGTTAAGGTACACAAAGTACCAACATGTTATCGTATTAAGTCGAGCTCTGGACTCTAAGGCATGCTGTTCCACCTATGACCAACTAGCAACCAAGGACTTAACATGTCTTCAAGGACTTGTATTACCCTTTCAGATTGGCCATCACTTTGAGGATGGAAGGTCGTGCCTAGATTTAGTTTAGTTCTGAGAGCTCATTGCAAAGTTCTCCAGAATCAAGCTGTGAATCTGGGATCTCGATCGGAGATGATAGAAGTGGGGACTCCGTGCAAACAAATTACTTCACGGATATACAAGTCAGCTAGAGTTTCCAAGCTATAGTTCATTCGAACAGGGATGAAATGAGCCAACTTAGTGAATCTATCAATTATCACCCACAAGGTATAACATTTTCTTGGAGTAGAAGGAAGACCGGTTACGAAATCCATAGTAATTTGATCCCACTTCCACTGAGGGAATTCAAGATATTAGAGTAATTTGGTGGGAACTCGATGCTCGGCTTTAACCCTTTGACAAGTTAAACATTTTGATACGTAATCATTGATGGTTGCTTTCATTCCTGGCCACCAATACAAGGGTTTGAGATCCTTGTACATCTTAATCGATCCATGGTAGATCGAAAAAGAACTCTGATGAGCTTCTTGCAAGATGTCTTTCTTCAATTCTTCATTATTATGGCACAAACCCTACTCTTAAAGCATAGCATTCCATTCGAATGGACAAGGAAATCCTAGTTGGCTTTCGAGTCAAGCTTCAAGATAATAGCTTGAAGATTAGGGTTGGTTTGCTGAAGATTTTTAATTCTCAAGATCAGGCTAGATTGAACTTGGAGTTCAGACATAAGCCCTTGTTTTTGGTATATTCGAATGTGAGTATTGATAGCATTAGGAGCTACAAAATGAATAAGATCATTAGAGGGCATTCGAATAGTTTCTTGCAAAGCAAGAAATACTTGATTGATTTGAATTTTTAAGGATTTAGATTGGCTTACCCAATGTCGGTTTACGACTAAGAGCATTTGCAACCACGTTGGCTTTCCTGGGATGATGGTCGATGATCAAATCATAATCTTTCAAGAGTTCTATCCATATTCTTTGTCTCAAATTGAGATCTTTTTGGGTTAGGAGATATTTGAGGCTTTTATGATCAGTGAACATGTGGCATTTTTCACCGTACAAGTAGCGTCTCCAAATTTTGAGAGCGAAGACAATGGCAACAAGTTTGAGATCATGGGTTGGATAGTTTAGCTCATGAGGTTTCAATTGCCTTGATGCATACACTACCACGTTATTTCCTTGCATCAAAACACAACCTAGCCCCGAATGTGAAGCATCGCTATAGACAGTGAATTCTTTGCCCGATTATGGTTAGATAAGAACTGGGGCATGAGTCAATGCTTGCTTGAGTTGATCAAAGCTTCATTGTTGATTCTCAGACCACTCGAATGGTTGATCTTTCGAATGAGCTTAGTTAGGGGTAAGGCAATAGTAGAAAAGCCTTTTACAAATCTTCGATAGTACCTGGCTAAACTGAGAAAACTTCAGACCTCACCAACATTCCTTGGAGGTCGCCAATCGAGAATAGATTGAACCTTCTTCAAATCTACCTTGATCATTTCGGCTGAGATTACATGGCCAATAAATGAAACTTTCGATAGCCAGAACTCGTACTTGGAGAATTTGGTGAACAACTAACGTTCTCAGAGAGTTTGCAAGACAATTCGGAGGTGTTCAACATGTTCCTCCTTGCTTCGAGAATAGACCAAAATGTCATCAATAAAGACGACCACAAATTTGTCAAGAAAATGCTTGAATACTCGATTTATAAGATCCATGAATGCGGTCGGGGTATTAGTTAGCTCGAAAGGCATTACAAGGAATTCAAAGTGGCCGTAATGAGTTTGGAAGGCTATTTTAGGCACATCTTCTTCTTTCACCTTCATTTGGTAGTAACCCGATCGAAGTTCGATCTTTGAAAACACCAAAGCATCCCTAAGTTGATCGAAGAGATCTTTTATCCTTGGCAAAGGATACTTGTTCTTGATGGTAAGTTGATTCAATTGATAATAGTCGATACAAAGTCGTATCGTACCATCATTTTTCTTTACGAACAAGACAGTTGCACCCCAAGGAGATGTACTAGGCCGAATGAAGCCTTTGTGTTGTAGCTCTTGAAGTTGCTTCTTGAGTTCCTTCAACTCTACTTGTGCCATTCGATATGGTGTAATTGACACCGAGTTGGTTCCAGGTTGAACGTCAATCCTGAATTCCACTTTACGGGTCGGAGAAAGACGAAGGAGTTCCTCGGGAAAAACATCGACAAATTTAGATACAACAGGTAGATGGCAAGACAAAGTCATATTCATCTTTTAAGACCATGGAAGCAAAGATTGAGGTCGGTTTCTTATATATAAGCAAGATGGATTCTTTCCCTAATCCCAGAGATACAATCTCCTATTTTGGCAATCAATCCAGGCTTGGTGTTTACCCAACCAATCTAGTCCTAACACTAGGTCAAACTCACAATTTGGCAAAACATAGAGATCTATAGGGAAGGGAACATTTCGAATTGATATAGGGCAAATTCTACAAATCAAATTGATCGGTAAGTTTCTTCCTATAGGATTTGATACTACAAGGCTCTATTTAACAAGTTCAGATTTCATATTTAGCTTAACAAGTATGAAAGAACATATAAAGGAATGGGTAGACCCCGAATAAATCAAAGCATAAGCATGGATTGAGTTTAATTCAACTGTACCTACGATCACATCGAGAGACTCTTCATCCTTCCTACCACGAATATGGTAGATACGAGTAGGAGCTCGGGACTCTTGATGAGTAGAGGCATTCGAATGGCTTCTTTTACCTCTCCCTTGATTTCTGGATTGAGCTTGTTTAGGGCCTTTTGTTTCGGTTAGATAGTGCAAAACTCATATTTACAGGAGGTCGAATTGGAGCTTTATCAGCATTTCGAGGACAATGCTTGATGTAGTGGTCATCCCCACCACATGCATAACATAAGTTAGATTGGACTCAGAATTGGCCATGGTGAGCCCAAAAGCTTTCCTGATGTAACTGCAAATGTGCATTTGGCTAGGTTGAGCTTTAACTGATACTTTCTTAGCCTACGAAAGGGTTTTCGCAAGTTTTGGATGCGCTCCTCCTTGGTCTTAGATTTGGATATCATGTCATCCACGTATACCTCGATTTCCTTATGCATCATGTCATGAAACAAGGTTACCATGGCCCTTTGGTAAGTTGCTTCGACGTTTTTTAATCCGAAGGGCATTACTTTGTAACAAAACGTGCCCCACATGGTCATAAAAGTGGTTTTCTCCATGTCCTCAGGGTGTATTTTGATCTGGTTGTACCCCGAAAAGCTATCCATGAACGAGAACCAAGCATGCCCCGCTGTGTTGTCCACTAAAGTATCAATATAAGGCAACAGAAAGTTGTTTTTGGGGCTCGCCTTATTAAGGTCTCTATAATCTACACACATACGTACCTTTCCATCTTTTTCTGGGACTGGCACGATATTGGCTACCCATTCTGGGTACTTAGAGACTTTCAAAAATCTGGCATCGAGCTATTTCTTCACCTCTTCCCTAATTTTTAGTAACATGTCAGTTCTTATTCATCAAAGCTTTTGCTGAACGGGCTTGCATTCTGGCCTAATGGGAAGCTTCTGCGTCACAATATCCGTGTTTAAGCCCGACATATTTGGTATGACCATGCGAACACGTCTTTAAATTCTATAAGTAGTTCCACTAACCCCTGCCTGACTTCTGGTGATAGGGTACCTATAATCTTTACTTCTTTCCTTTATTCGCCAATCCCCAAGTTTAGGATCTATATCTTCTCTTGGTGCGAAAGGATTTGCTTTTCCTCATCGGCCATCATTCTTAGCAGCTCATCGGGAATCTCATCATTTTCTTCCCCTATCTCTGCCAAGTACATGGGTCGCTCAAAATCTACTTTAGGATTAGGTTCTACATCGTTCATACAGTTTATATTAAGAGGCCTGCACAATTTTGAAAGTGCGTATTGGGAAAAGAAAAGCATAGTTTATGACTCGAATGAATAAATAATGAATGAAATGGAATGAATGCCATGTTTTCCATTTGAGAAAGAAAATGTAGATATAGTATATTTCATTGAAAGCGGATGAATATGACATAGTTGCCCTTTTTTACAAAAGATGTTGTTACTTTCGGGCCAAAGTAACGGAGTGGTTCTAGGCATTACTTTGATTTGTTCCTATTGAATACTAGCATGACCTTGAAGGTCCAATTGTTGAGCTCTTCTCCTAGGAGGTACGGGCGAATTCTGGCTAGAAACCGATTAAGCTTGCTTCCGTCACCAATCATGTTCATATTCGTTTCTTCTAGAGCCTCACTGATCAGCTCTTCTTGAATGTGCCTTTCACCCTCCTGGTTTTCCTCTAGGGTGTCCTCCTCTAGATTTTGGATCCCTCTAGATATGAAGATACCTCTGAAGTTTGAGTAGGTTATGGGAACCCAGGGAATGTCTTCCCCTCTCAACCTGGCTTTCCTCTACTCTTGTCTCTTTTTCCATTCTTGTCTTTTTTGCAGAAAATTAGGCTTATAGCCAAGTCTGAAGCGGTCCACCTTATGAATCACACTAACAGGACGAAGATGCCCCTGCAGATTCCTCCCCAAACCTTTATTCTTTCTTGCTCCTCTTCCCAAGGTTTCAAATACATCATCTTAGTGCAGTTTGACAATTTGGGACATGGAACTTTGCTCCCTTCAGCAACAAAATTAGCATTGATAAGTTCCAAGGCTCTAAAGGCGCACTCCATTGCTTCTCCATCAGTAGGGATGTATGGTGTATCTGGAGTCACTAAAGCGATGATGTCATCTTCTGCATTCACTGTTACTAACTTCCCTTCGATGACAAACTTTAACTTTTGATGGAGTGAGGATGGAACAACGCCGGCCGAGTGTATCCACAGCCTTCTTAACAGGCAGTTGCAAGATGGCTAGATATCTATGACCACGAAATTGACCACATATTCAGTGGGACCAATGAGTAGAGGTACTTTTATTTTCTCGACCACATCTCTTTAAGTCCCGTCGAAGGATCGTACCGTATTATGACATGGTTTCATATGTGAGCTGTCTATTGGAAGTCGTTGTAGCGTGGCTAATAGCATAACATTCAATGCAGAGCCATTATCAACTAAAATGCCCGGAAACACGTAACCTTTACAGTGAGTGGTGATGTTTAGGGCCTTGATGGATCTCGTGCCTTCCCTTAGAATTTTATCATCATTAAAAGTAATGTGATTGACGTCTGTGATGTGACTGATAATCTGATCCAATCTCCCAACAGAGATGTCTTTTGTAACGAATGTCTCATTTAAAACCTTAAACAATGCATCACGATGCTTTTCTAAATTTAGTAACAGGTCAAGTACTGAAATGTGAGCTGGTTATTTTCGGGGTTGATCGACAACATAATACTCGCTGTGCTTCAGAAATTTCATAAACTTTTGTGCTTACGTTTTTGTGATTGGCTCTTTGATTTTTGAGGGTGGGTCTTCTTCGAACAACTTCTCGGGTCTTGCTCCAACTTCATGTCATTTCTCCTTTGGATCCCTTAGGTTTTCTGGAATATAGCATCAACCACTTCTTGTTAGATGCCCTACATCACTTACTTCTCTGCTACTCGGTTGAGCAGGTTCTGTCTCCATCGTCCTTTTTTCCTCTTGTGCACTAGACAAGCCCGGCATCGTAACGCTCACAGCGTAATTCCACGAAACCATCTTTATGTCTTTGAAAGGAAAAGACTTTGGGTAGCAATTATAATTTTATGAGCCACTTTTAGTTCACTTGCCTCACTCGTCCTGATACCAAGGACAAGTGGTCTCTTCGTACTGTATCTGGTTTCTTAACTTTCTGACACACAGACTTCAACTTCTTTTCCTTTTTTCTCCTTTTCAAAAAACTTAATCTCTTTGTTATCCATCATAGTTTACAGTAAATTACAGAATTCCTCACAATGCTGAATATCATGACCTTCTAATTGATGATACTCACAGTATGGGCCACATTCTTCTTTGACCAACACCATTCCCCGATTGATGAGACGCGCCGTGTATAACTGCTGAAAGACCCATCTCAAGGGAGACTGGACTTCGGACATGTTCCTTTTGGCTTTCTCGGTGCACTCATTTTCAATGACATTTACACCCTGTCCCTCATGGTTCGACAATAGATTATTGACCACACTGGGTTCCCCTAACTGTAACACCCTATTTCGAATCAGAGTCTGAACGAACTTTTTGAAAGCTATACAGTTCTCGATTGAGTGTCCTAGGATATCGGCATGATACTCGCAGTGTTCCTTAGGGTTATACTAGGCCGGGTACGGTGGGTTGTAAGGAGTAACGTGGTACAGTCGGACTAGATCGACCTTGCAGAACTGCGAGTAGAGTTCTTTATAGGTAATTGGCAAAGGTGTGAAAGACCTATCATCCCTTTCCTTCTTAGGTCCCTTATCTTCTCTCTTGTTGAAATTTCTGGAATTCCCTCATTGGGCCTGTGGCTGGGAGATGGTGAAGTTCTTGGTTTTCTCAAAAGCGTTGGTGTTGTTCACTTCATGATCCTTCTTCTTAAACTGTTTTCGTGAATGATCCCCTCCATCGATCCTTCTGCTCTTGATGGCCGCTTTAATGCGTTCGCCAGTCATGACTATTTCTGTAAAGTTACTAATAGGGTTACTAATCAACCGATCATAAAGTGTCCCTTTTAGCGTGTCCACAAACATCGGGGAAATCTCATGCTCATAAAGCGGTGGTTAGACTTGGGCTACCACATCGCGCCACCTTTGAGCATATTCTTGAAGGGTCTTATTGCGCTTTTGTTCCATGCCTTGTAACAACAGTCGGTTGGGAACCATGTCGGTTACATGCTTATACTGATCAGTAAAAGCTTTCGCCAGATCTCTCTACGACTCGATTTGAGCCTTGGTTAGTCGGTTATACCATCTTAAAGCATATACTACTAAGCTATCCTAAAAATAGTGAATCAAGAGCTTCTCGTTGTTGGTAAAACCAGCCATCTTCTGGCAAAACATCACTATATGAGCAGACGGACAGGTGCTTCCACCAAACTTCTCAAAATCTGGGGCCTTGAACTTATATGAGATCTCCACTTCAGGAACCAGACTAAGTTCCCTAGCACTTAACTCATAGGGGTCATCCTCGTCGTCTTCACTCAGAACTATTCTTCTAGGTCTTTCCGAGTATCCTCTAGTTGCTTAGTGAACTCCGCTTTCATTTGGTTCAGTTTTTCTAATTCGTCAAAATCTGGGATGCCGTCCCCGATAATCTCAGGATTCCCGAAGGTCACCCTTGGTTGAGTTTGAGCTGCTGCACCAGCATGAGAAGCAGATGCACCTTGTCTTGGATTCGGCGAAGGATCAATGAGCAGGGTTCTTGACGGTTTGGGCATAAAGGCGATCCCCCGAGTTTTGGACAAGACTCTCGACGGTACTCTTGTCTCTCGACTCCTACCTTAATTGGGCATGCAACAGCTGAGATATTTCCTTCATCATGTCTTGCTGGGACTTGAGGATGGTGTCCCTTAATTCTTGTTGGGTTCATTCCATTTGACCACGTAGATCGGCTTCCAGCTTCGCAAAATCTTCCTCCATTCACTTTGTTTGTAAACGGGTATGATATGGATGTGGAATGATGGTAATTTTAAAGAACCAAAATGCAATCTTTTTTGTTCATGAAACATAAAGCTTTTTAGTCAATTATTTGTTAACAAAACAAAGAATGCAAATAAATGAATTATGCGTGAATGCAATGAGCAACACTGAGTTTGGCAAATATCATCGTTAAACGACTTTCATTAATAGAAACATAGTTGTAGACACTAATTTTGTTCAGGTTAAATTAATTGCACGAAATAAAATAAATCTACATTACCCTTTTTTTAAATACCCAAAAACCTTACCTTATACCCTAAGCCCAAAATTTCATGGCCCATTATATAATTTTGTATACTAAAAAATATATACAAAAAAATAAAAATAAAAATCCCAACTCCTTACTCACCAAGGCTTGGTTCTCATTGGATGAATCAATGTCTCATTCCCATTGGTTAAAAAACTACTTGGTGACCAAGGTCTTAATTTTCATTGGTTCTTATTTTAAAGGGATAAACCAAAAATACCCTTTATCACTATATAAATATAAATCCCATGAACCCTAAAAAACTAACTAACCTAATTTTTCCCTTACATTCAGCAACCCCCTTGTCCCCGCCGTTCTTTACCATTTACTTTCTTTTTTTGTTTTTAGACCATTTGATTCCCTTATCCACTATAATTTTCCCTAATCAAAATCATTTTCTACCATTATTTAACCCTTGAATCGAACTTTTCAACCCCAACAACAACATGTGGAATTTGGTTGATCGAGCATAAATATTTGGGTTTTGGGTACATTCTTCTCTTTTCTTTTATTTATGTATAATCCTTTTTTATAGTTCAATGAAAATGTGGATGATTTTATTGGTAACCTTTGTTGTTTATTGTAGTCCATTTTTATGTGTTTTATTTTATTTTATTTCATTTTTTTGCTCGTGATATGTATGTTATTTTACTTGTTGAATGTTGTTTAATTTATTATTAGCTCGTATGTTTACTTTATTATCATAATTTCATATTATCCCTTTTATGATATATTTTTTGTATATGGTAAATAATATATAATTAAAATATATTTTCTTAAAAGCATATACATGTGGTTTTTCATTTGGGTTTAGTTTAGAAGTTTGGGCCTCTTGGTTATTTGGGCTTTGGGTTATTAAGTTAGCTTTAGATTAGTTTAGGAATTAATTTAATTAATTTAGGTCGCGTGCTCGTATAATAGGGGCACTATCCTTAAATTAATTAAGTTAATTCTAGGATTAGTTTTAGAGCAGTAGTTAGTCTTAAGGTTCGAATCAGTTTAGTGAATTTAAATTTGCCTTTGGCTATTGGAGTAAATGTTAAATTCATTAAAATTGGTTGAACGCCTCGTAATTATCTTTTATGATAAAATTGACATGGAAATTAGACTAACATTTTAATTTAAAGCTATGATTAATTAATTTGGCTTATTTTAAATAGTATTCTTGGCTTATTGAAATACTAGTTTAAAATTAATCGAATTAATTATCATATCACAAGATAACTCATAATTTATTAGGGTTCTCTAGCCCTTTTAAGATTAATTATTTTAGGGTTAATACTAGATGCACCTAATTAGTAACTAGATCACTAATTAAATTTCTATAATTTGGGACTTTTAGGTTAGGACTTTTAGTAGGCATTTGCGTGTTTAATTTTCAAGTCTTTGTTTGACATTCATTTTATTTGTTATCATTTGGCCCATTTGATTTACATGTTAATTAATTTAAATCATAAAAGGGAGGTATTCATTAATTCCGATATTTGTGTCGCAACAGTCCGAGCTTAAAGGATGTTGACCAAATATTTGAATTAATCCTTACCGACTCAAGGTAAAATTAAAATTTAACCAAATCATTACATCATATTTTAAAATGCTTGCATCATGCATAAAGGTGACATGTGAGATTCGAACCATAAATTAACACGACAGTCGGGCTTATTCGATGTCGGTTTAATCTATGGTCCGATGTATCGTCAACCTTATTAATTAAATGTCCAATTAATTTGAATTCACCAGTTTGATAAAGCCCGTTCAATTAAGGTTAATTTTGGTACCGATTTCTGGGTGTGATGGGGGTGCTAATCATTCCCCACACGTAACCAACTCTCAAACCCTTTCAAAATGAATCTCTGGTTTTGTGGTATCCGGCCTACCTTCTCCAAATAGCCGGTGGCGACTCCTAGTTTTCAATCAGTTTTCTAAAGAAAAAGAATTTTCAAAAGAAATCCCTTTAAACCAAGATTACAAAGAAAGGATTTTGGGGATAACCCGTAGCGCCGAAGTTATAATTTTTCTAAAGGGGATTTTTTCAAAAAAAACGTCGTTACAGCATGACGACTCCGCTAAGGACCAATTTTGTTTTTAAAACAAAAAAGAGAGTTAGGCCAAATAAAATATTTGTTGTTTTTAATGACGGAAGATTGTCGCAATTTCAATTGATTCTAGTAAGGTTGACCATTTTCTTGAAAATGTAACTACAATTGAACGGGCTTTGATAATTGGTGGCCTTTGAATAAATTTTTCATTTAATTTCTAAGGAATCACCGACATGTGTTGCACCGTTTCATTAAGCTCTATACCCGAGCTCCATTCCTTAAGTGGGAGTGAAACGCCACATACCCACGTGAGTAGCCCTCCACATGTCGGTAATTCACTTCTGGAATCCATGCCTTTTGACACGTGAGCAGCCCTCCACGTCATTAGGTAGTGCTTTCCCTCGAACCGAAACTAATTCCCAAGCTTGTAATGGGCCAGAATTGGGGTTCTTGTTGCCTTAGTAGGTAATAAGATAGGTTCGGGTACCCCAGTTAGAACCGAACCCAGTGTGTGAATTTAAGAAGCCTACCCCTATTAGAGCCATACTGATAATCCTAGTGAACTAGAATTCATCCGGTTAGGGTTCTTCCTTTATGTGATTGTCTTTCGTTTATTTTCCTCGTATTTATCTCTTCTTATTTTTTTGAATTCATTATCCATCAGTTGACTTCCTTGTCTTCTCTCTTTCCCTTTGTACCTTTTTGTTTTGCATACTTTGTCATATCATGAAGAGCACATTGAGTCGGAAATAGTCTCAAATTAAAGACTAGATTAATGAGAGGTTTGGTTCGAAACAATGATGAAAGAAATCACGACGTACAAATATGGTCAGAAGGGGAGCATTTACATGACGGGGATAGTATTTCAGCCAGAGGTTCAAGTCAATAGTGTCATCTGAAACCTTCATGAACACAAAAGTTAATGATGTGTCCAAGTGGAACTTAGTGTGGAATGATTACGATTTTGAGGTAAGAAGTGCTTTCAAAGATGAGTATAACAACATCTCATATTCACTTGATGTTCCGATCGACCAACAGCCACTTCAAGCAGTGGTAAAGTTTTGGAACTACCGCCTATGGTTGTTTCACGATTGACGACTTTGATTTGACCCTGGTAATTGATGAGTCTCAAGCCCTTGCAAGAAGATTAGCGAGAACCGCATCTACTCAAAGAACAAAGTTTTCCGAGGCAAGCTCGAAGGTTTCCAGGGCACTTTGCCATCTTGGGTTGATAATCAAGTCTGGACTTAGAACGAGAAAGAATATTTCAGGTAGGAATGAATTCTAGCCTTAGCTTCAGCACACCCCGAGGGTCGAGTTCAGCGGGACTCCTTCAAGGGAGAAATTTAAGTATACCAAATGCCAACAGTGGAGTGACTACTGTTGCGTGTTTTAAATGCTACGCAAATGGTGCAAGTGTACACGTCGCAAGTAATAAATGATAAGTATCTAGCATTGTCTCCATAGGGATTGGTTTGGGCCACTTTGCTTAAGTCACTGCAAATGTTTCAAGAATTAAATAATAATGATGAATTAACAATAAAAATAAAATAACAATTAAATAAAAGAAATAAATATAGGATGAGAGGTTAGGCTGAATTATCGTGAGTTGTGGAGTGATGATCGAATGAACCATTGTGGTGATTGAGTAGCAGCCAGATTGCCAGGGCAATTCTATTGCGATTGCCTGGTCGGTTGCCAGGGCAATTCCCCCGCGATTGCCTGATCGGATTGTCTGGGCAATGCTCCCGCGATTGCCTGGGCAATGAAGAATGGGTTGATTGCCTGGGCAATTGGGCATCAACTTCCAAAGTTCGGCGTAGCGTTCTTCAATGATTCCTTATTATCCCTAACGCGAAATACTATTAATTGTACACGTCTTGATAATACTCCCTGCGTGAACCAAGGGTGAACAACAACCAATCTTGCGTTTCTCTTAGCCGTTGAAATTCGTAACTTATCCCTAAGCCGAATTAGTCTTCACCAACTCTCGTTTGTATGAAAACTATGCTCATTCGTTTCTTGAATCTAACTCTCCCGATATTAGATAAATAGATGATTGAATTCCGAGATCCTCTCCCAATTCACTCGCAACCAATGTTAAGAACCAAGAATGAACAAACTTTGAAATTGAATTGCAACTCAAAAACCTAAACAAAATCCAAACAATTCACAACCACAAAAACACAATAACCCAAGCCAAACAAATTTAGTTCATGGCTGGGCGTGAAAAGAATATACAATAAAATCTACCCAACATGACTAGAATAAAGAACAAGAAAAAGAGCATCCCTCAATCTCTCAATTCGACTTCCTCCAAACTTGTTGAAATAGGCGGCTAGGGGTTCTTTATATAGGAGATGGTTAGGTCAAAGTCTTTCTTGAGGAGGAAGTTAAGTTGGAATTAAATACTTTAAAAGAATATAATTCTTTATTATATTTAAATTCCTTCTAGATCTTCTCCTATCTTCTTTGGAATTTAATCTCTCCTTGAATCTCTAATTCTTCTAGGATTTATCTTCTTCCACGTCATATTAGGCTTTATCTAGTCATCAATTCGAGTGCCACATTATCTTATCCTTTATCGACAATTACCCTGGCAATTAGCTCGGCATAACCTTCATGCAATGCCCTGGCAACTGCGTCGGCATCTCCTTCTTGCACTACCCTGGCAATTGCGTCGGAATCTCCTTCTTGTATTGCCCTAGCAACTGGCTCCAGCCTTGCTTTGGCAACTGATTCTGCACACACAAAAATACACCAAAGCAGTATCTTTTTTCCACAAAATTAAGCACAATATGAAATCAAGCTTGTCCACCAAGGAAACAATGCAAACATGCATGAATGGCTAATAATGCAACTAATATGAGCCTAAGTCTAACAATAATATGAGTAAAAGGGGTAATAAAAATAGTACTTTTGAACACTTAACACACCCCCAAACTCAAACTATTGGTTGTCCTCAAGCAATGCAAAACTAAAAATTATCTGCCAACACTTTAATCATCAAAGACATGCTTCAAACTTGAATTCAAACCTTGGAACCGTGGCACAAAGTATGATCACCTTTTAATTTTTCGGATAGCACAAAAATTACCTGGAATCAAACTATAATACTTGTGACAATGTGTGTGCGTAGTTGTGTACAAGTTGATTTTCAAGATTCTATGTGAACAATAGGCTTTTATCAATTTAATTACCAGGTCATTTATTTTTATTTTCACTAGAGCCAATTTTGGGCACCTCTAGCAAAGTAAGCAATTTCTCATTTTATTTTAGTCGACTAGAGCCAATTTCGGGCACCTCTAGCGATTCTTTAATGTGCATTAACTACTAAAGCCAGTTTCGGGCACCTCTAGCAAGAATTTAACTTTTAATTTTCAATTTTAAATTTACCCAAGTTTTAAGCAACCTAAGTTCACTAAGTTTCTTTCAATCAACAAGCCACAACCGTGTAAAAAAAAATCAGCATCATAGTAAAATTCTAAGTTCTTTTCATGCAATCCTAAAATTAAAGGTTCTTTCAATTAAGTGCAGTGGCAAAAATTCATCATTGGATATTCAACAAGTCTTAAGCAATTAAATCCAATTAAAGGCATGGCAAGTAACATATGCAACCTATATGTGATTGCTAAAGATGAATGCAACTAAACATGAAACTAACTAGAAACCAACACCCCCCCAAACTCGAGAGAAGCATTATCCTCAATGCATGTAAAAGTGAAACAAAATTTAAAAGAAACTAAATGAAATGAGTTAGTCGGAGAGGTCGTCACCTCGAGTGATAAGTTTCCTTCGTGCCGTTTGCTTGATTCATATTCCAGTTGGTGGTTGAACGCTTGTGGTTGGTACCGCGTGAATAGCATTGCTTTGATTTGATCCATGTTTGACAAGGCAGGTTCACTTGCCTGGGCATCATTAGTTGCCGAAGCCATTGTTGTTGCCTAGCATCACCAGTTTCTGTTGCTGTGGTAACTGCTGAGGTAGTTGCCGGGGCATCCTCTGTTGCGGTTGCCGTGGCAAGTAGTCGGCAATGAATTTCCTTAGAATGGTGGTTGTGAGTCTTGTTGTGGAAAAGAAAACCTAGAAACTAAAGATAATGAAGAAAAATAAAATAAAATATCTCCTAAAAATTTCAAAAATAAATAAAGAGAAAAAAATGAAAATAAAATAAAGTTCCAAAAATTAAAAACAAAAATTAAAAATTCTTAGAAAGAGCATTTTTCATGCATCTTCTAATGTTACTGCATATTTGAGAAAACTTGAGGAGGGTCATTTCCGATACTTCTTATAGTCCATCCGTACCCACCATCGAGTGACAATATTGCCCCAAAAGAATTGGGCCAATGTGCTCCCAGCTACTCCCCTTTGTGTTACCATGGTAGATATGTATTTCTTTCGTGTTCCCTTGTAGTCCATGCATGCCCTCCACCTTACTACTGTTCCTGAAGGCACAAATATATTAATAGGAAAAATTATATCCATTCCCAACCATTCAATTACCTCATTCTTGTCGACTTCTATCATGGTTGGATGTATCCTTTGTTGTCTTGGCAATTGCTGCTCAAGCCAATTGCCGTGGCAATCAGTTGGCAAAATTCGTTGTAAGTCAAGGAAAAAACCAATTTTTTGAAAAGCTTTACGAGTCCAAACACCATTTTCTTTTGGCCTCTCAAACATCTCCATCAGTAGAGATTTTGATGGCTTCAAATCTACCAACATCGGTTCCTCAAGACATACCTGCAATGGATGAGGTGATTTTTTAAAGAATTCGAAAGGTTCAACCATTACCTGCTCATTTTCCATTGGCAAAGTATTATCATATCGTTGATCTTGCATGTGGCCGTGCAATTACCGTGGCAAAGGTGGATGAAATCAATCTACAAATTCCTGCTTCAACATCAACGTTGTAACCTTCTGGGTATCAGGTTCCTCAGAATTTGTTGTAGTATTGTTATTCTCAGCTTCACTGAGTGTTGTCACGGTATTGCTCTGTTCAGGCTCCTCAATCATTGCCGAGGCAATTTGTTGCTCAGGCTCATCAAGTGTTGGGCAGTCTTTCTCATCAACATACTCTCGACTTTGTGGTTTTAGTTGTTCCTCACATATCGGAGAGATTTCCTTGCATTGTTCCTTGTCCTCTTGCCTTGGGACGTCAGTATCCCCAGGAATGGATCTTGGGGCATGTTATCAAAGGCAGATGTGGATCTCGTTAATTGATCTTCCAAATCCCCCAAGGCTGTATCCCACTGAGCTATCCTCGTATCTATGGACTTTGATAGCTCTCGAATCTCTTCAATTGATCCATCAAGTCTAGCCAAGGAAGCTAGCAACGTTTCCTCTAAGGAATTTGAATGCTCTTGAAAAGGACTATATTGCCATTGCATATCTGTTGCTGTGGCAAAATTATCATGGTAAAAAAAATTTTGAGCTTTTTTATCATACCATGAAGAATTTTGCCGTTGGTTCTATCTATGGTCCTCCACGTAGTCATATCCACTGAAAATGTGAGGGCAATTTTCAAACACATGATGTTCTCCACACATAGCACAAGATTTTTCCATGGTATAGGCTCTTTGGGCTTTTCTCGGTTGGCATGGGTAATCATCGAAGGGTGTAAGAAATTCTTGAGTGGATTGATTCCTACCTTCCCACATCAACTCTCGAATAGATCGGCTTTTATTTCCCGACATGTTGATGTCCCTTAACTTGTAGCGCACCTGAAATTTATTTGATAGAACAAACAAAAAGAAAAGTTAGTAAAACTAATAAGAAAATTTCAATAACAAAAACAACTAACACCAATTGCCAATCCCCGGCAAAGGCGCCAAAAACTTGTTGCGCGTATTGAGTGCTACGCAAATTAAAAAAAACTTGTTGGAATTAAATACTTTAAAAGAATATAATTCTTTATTATATTTAAATTCCTTCTAGATCTTCTCCTATCTTCTTTGGGATTTAATATCTCTTTGAATCTCCAATTCTTCTAGGATTTATCTTCTTCCACGTCATATTAAGCTTTATCTAGTCATCAATTCGAGTGCCACATCATCTTATCCCTTATCGACAATTGCTCTGGCGATTAGCTTGGCATAACCTTCATGCACTGCACTGGCAACTGCGACGGCATCTCCTTCATGCATTGCCCTGGCAACTGCGTCGGCATCTCCTTCTTGCACTGCCCTGGCAACTGCGCCGGCATCTCCTTCTTGTATTGCCCTGGTAACTGGTTCCAACCTCGCTTTGGCAACTGATTCTGCACACACAAAAACACACCAAAGTAGTATCTTTTTCCACAAAATTAAGCAAAATATGAAATCAAGCTTGTCCACCAAGGAAACAATGCAAACATGCTTGAATGGCTAATAATGCAACTAATATGAGCCTAAGTCTAACAATAATATAAGTAAAAAGGGGTAATAAAAATAATACTTTGGCTAGCTTCAGGACTATGCAGATGATGAATCCGATGAGAGAGAAAAGATTGTTAATCTATATGCTAGCTTAGGACCGTTTGCAGTGCGGGTTTTCTTTGGCTATTATAACGAAATAATATTCCCATTAATGTGAGTCATTTAATGATGATATTTGTCGAACTCAGTGTCGCTCTTCGCATTCATTCATGTTTTCATAAGTAGCATTATTTTGTGTTTCCTTATTATTTTTGTTCAAATAATGCATTTCTGCACATTCACTACATCATGTGCATCACTAACCAGGGAAAAACATTCACCTCAGAAAATATGAGTGAGGAGGGAATGACTTCTGACCATATCGACTCCAAAAATATGAATGACCTAGCAGCTAGGGTAGTTAAACTCGAACAGCTTCATGAACAATTGGTTTGGAATCAAAGGGAGACAATATCATATGTGAAAAAGTTCTAAGAGGAAACAAAGGGTTAAATCGATGAACTAATGGGTATGATGGCCAAAGAAGAGGAAATTTTGTGCAAGAAGAGGGTAGGAATTAGGATTGTGACTTCACAGCGGAGCAGATTTTATCTGGTGAAGACCAAACTATCATCAACCAATATGAGGTCACATGCACCGCTTCGGAGTGCCCTACCAAATTAGTGTCAGATAAGACTGAGGACCCTCTCTCGAAAATCCTATCTCAGCCAGCAAACTAAGAACCGAATAAGTCAGAGCCACAAGATGAGAAATGTACAATATGCAACGAGAGGATGAGGATGTCGACTACACTATCTTCTGAATTTTCATTCCTGCAATCACATAATCAGCCTTTGGTGTTTGTGATCCTAAGACCTCATCAGCTACCGGTCAGCCAAGCTTCCAAGTCTCAAGAAAAGAATGAAGAATCGAAGGACACCCAATTTACTCCCAATCCTTTCACTTACCGAGATTTGTATTCCAAGCTGCTACATGCTCGATTGGTGGCACCTTACTTTGTCAAAGCCCTGTCACATCTATATCCGAGTTAGTTCAGTGAGAAAGATCATTGCGATTACCGTGCCAGGACTCAAGAGCATTTCATCTAGAGGTGTGTAAGTTTTAAGCGTAAAGTTCAACATCTCCTTGATATCGGGGTATTAGAGTTTGAGATGATGAGTCCAGGTCTGAAGATTAATTTTCTAGACATGGCCGGTACTATGAAATTAGGAGAAGGTCGGGTTGCCTTGATGGAAGGGGTAGATGAGACGAAGTTGCTGACGTTGGTAAAATTTGAAAACATCAGCAGCCATCGAAATCACGACCGTTCCATGGGAAGCTTGATCCTGAACCCGCTTAAAAGGTCTGAAGTAGTTCCGAAAGAGTCCACAAAAGCAACAGGCCCTGATAATAGTAATGTCTTCAAAGGAGGAGAGCCTTGCTTAAGGAAAAAGAGGAAAAAGAAAGCTAAAATGCATGATGCAAGAGGGAGTGACAAGAGGGCAAAGATGATATTCCCGATGAAAAATTTGGAGTTGTTACCTCTGTTAGTTCAGAACAAACTCTTAAGGCCACCTCCCCCGAAGCTGTATGCTTATTTCAATACCAATGTTTTTGGTGCTAGGGTTCCGTGCGAGTATCATCATGGTGACTTTGGCCATACAATTTCTGAAGGGCAAGATCTATGAACTTGTTAAGAATGAAGTACTTTCCTTTGATAATGGAAAACCATGGTTCAAAGAAAGAGGCTAAGTTTTTGATAAAGTTTGAGGTATTGGGATGAATGACCAACGTTGCATGGGTCAGGGATTTTTAGGGCATCCTATCCATATTTTTAGGTTTTTGTTTTATCTGTTTTTATGTGTGTTAATTTTGCTTTTGTTTACCCGAAAATAGTAGTAGTAATCCTTTGTAAAGGTTTATGTTTGTTTGTTTTTGCTATTTTAACGATAGGATGCTCTTTTCTTAAACATATATGTATATATTCTATTTTACCCTCGTAGACCCCCGGATATCAGATGCATGATGTGGCGTTGATTCTAATAAAAAGACAATCGAATGATGTGATAACGATGAAGCATGATTCCCCCTCAGTCCGCTCTGGTCGGTAAAGCATGAGAAGCAAGATTACTACTCATTCGATGATGTTCGATGATAAGAAAATCTCCTAGGAGAGCCCAAATAAGAGTTGCTTGAATGTGCCTTAAAAGGAAAATAGTGTGTTTTAAAACAAAACAAAAGTTAATTAAATTTAAAGGGGTACTCCGCTATAGCAAAAAAGGCTAAATAAGGATGTTTTGCTCCACTTACTCCAAATGAGTTAAAAGCCTTTGCTATATGAGTAAGTTTTCAAATCATGACTATGATGAATAACTCGGGGTATTGTAGTATGCTCCATCATTATTCTCGAGACAAAGGACTATAATGAGTTGAATTCCCTTAAGAAAAAGGAAATAAATGAACGAATTAAATAAGTCTCGGAGCATCCTAATGGAGCTGTGGGAGGAGAACAAATCTAATAAGGAGCTATGCTCCACTTGTTCAATACCCTGGCGTCAAAGATGAATCCTTGAGGACAATGACACAATTTTGGTTACAATCAGAAGTATGCACTTAAGTTTAAGAATTCTCAGAATAAAATTATCCGCGTTCCATGGGCTAAATAAAAGTCGAAGAGCTTAAACCGTTTATGGAGAAAGATAATAAGAACTAGGAGGAGTAGTTTTCGGACAGATCAAGCAAGTACCATAATCATGAGGATGAACCGAGCAATTTAAAAGGGATCTCGCAAATATCGCCACAACATTCAAAGGCAAACTGTTGATCACCAGAGGATTAAATCTAAGATGCTCATGCATTTGATATCTGGGGCATTCTATTCTTTTCTATTAATTTTGATTTTGTGTATTAACCTAAAAAGGGGCATCCTTTGTTGAAATGATAATTAGCAAACCAATGTATAGACAAAACGATAGAGAGAAAAAATGAAGGAAATAAAAAGAAGAAAAGAGAGAAATAGAAGAATAAGGTATCTCCATGCTTTTTAGAATGGAGTTTAGGATGTAAGGTCAAGTGTGTACTTGATAATCCTAATACAAGCCTACCAGTGATCCTGAAGGGAATAACAGCAAGCCTTCACGCTACATAGTTCAAGAACCCAAAATGAGTATCTGTTGCATGACCTTAGTTGGTTCAAGAAGATTAAGATCGAGTTTTATTGAAAATTCAAAGACTCATGGAGCATGTTTTCAGCCTAGCTTTGAGAATGGAGAATGACCATACCAATGGGTCAAGGGTAAGTAACTTTTAAACCCGAGGAAAAGATGAAGTACTGCTAAGATTAGGAAAAATGGGGCATCGATTTAGCCGTCCGAAGTGGTCTGAAGATAACAAAGCGTACAAGGCGAAAGTTTATCAAGTGAGCGGGGTATACTTACATCCACTTACAGCAAAATGAGTTGTGAAAGATGAAACAAATCCGGTAAAAATGGGGTTGACGATCACGAAGTTGGTCCTGTATGAATTGTAGTGTATCACATGCTTAATGACTGTCCAAGTTAATCAATCATCATTTCGAGCCATCTTTCAATCTTAGAATCCCGCTTTCTATTAACGGGAAGGACCTGACGTCTACAATTGAGGAGTATTCTGCTTTGCTTAATCAAAAGAGTGTTAACAAGGGCTGGGTTTCCATGAAGCCGTCGAAGTCCCATGATTATCCTTTGAAGCTTAGAACTTTAGCCATAATGAGTGAAGATTGGGGCAAAGGTTTGACTCAGAATCGTGGAGATATCACCACCTTGTCATGGGAATGTGTCTACACACCCAAAGGAGGTCATGGAAACGAATCTGTTCATAATGGGGATTTATAACTCAGTCATCTTCAATAATCTCGGGTGGCTGAGATGTTGCTATTTTGGTCTTGTTCGAGCATTTGACAATGAAAGCTTTTTTGCAGCTTCAAATCAAGGGTTTATACGGTTGACCTAGTATGATATATCAGTAATTACAAGGAGAATAATTGCAAGATCCTCGACGCTAGACTGGTCAGAGATTTGAGAATGAGAATAATTTGGAAATCATGGGGCCTGAGTTCACTCGAAACAAGGAAATTGTAGAAGGCTCATCGTGAAGAGTTCATAAAGAAGCAACAGTTAAGCTCGAGTTAAGTGAGAGTATTGTTATTTTGACCGGTGTAACTCAGCATCTCTTTTCAAGGAGAAATAAAAGAGGAAGATTCAGTACAGAAGAAAGAAAGAATATCGGATCCTATGAAAATAAGAAAGGTTTGGAAGATTTAGGGGCATGTGTTCACTCTAATGTTGAGAATGAATAGGACTCATCATGAAGAGTCAATGAAAGGGAGATAACGAAACCCAAGTTGAGGAGAGGCAGTGCTTGGGAGGCAACAAATTTTAGTCTAATCAGTATAAGCCAGCCATATCCTTTCAAGATAAGATAAAAATGAAGACTTAGCAAAGATAGAAAGCCTACGGAAGTTAAGGGTGATCGACCAGAAAACGAGGGTTTTTCCCTAGCATCTCTAAAAATGACTCCATTCATGCATCATATTTAGTTAGACATCCCTAGGATAGGAACATGCTAACTCACATCATCAAATAATTTTGGTTGTTCTTGGCAAATTCAAAGATTGAAAAAGATTTTGACTTAAAACTCATGTTTGGAGAAGTAAATCTCTGTAAAGACTATGAGTCCCTGGTGAAAAGGACTTGCCCGACAAAGATTTGAAGAGTTCATAAGGAAAAGAACTGTTCAAACATCAACCTTGATAGAGGAGAAGTTCAAAATGAGGAAAACTTGTTCATATTCAAGAATAATCCATAATAAGATGACTTCTCCAGCATTTGTGAAGGTTGACAAAATTCGAAATGAGAACAACTCCAAACCCCGAATTCTGGTAGAAGATTAAAGAATTTCATAGTAAGGAGAACATTTTTTAGCTTTGGCCACCAGTTCATTTCTATTCAAGAGTTATGGGCCATCGGGGAACCTTTCGAGCATAATGTTGAAATGCCAACTCAATAGAAATCGGGGCATAGAGGGATTTACATTTGGAAGAGTCAGCTGAAGAAAAGCGAGAGTTTCGGAAGAACTTGCAAGAAAGCGACATAAGATTAGCGCTTGTTCCAAGACATGAAAGGAATCTGCCAAGGCTAAAGCGGGAGGACATCGGATGCAAAATGGATAAAATTTGCCGAGAAAGGAGAACGAAGGTCTCTCATGAAGAAACCCAAAGGGATTAGAGGCGAAAACCCATAAGGGCCTCCAGGGAAAAAAAGAAAAAAAGAAGAGAAAGAAAAAGAAAAAGAATGAGAGAAAAGAAAAAAGGAAATAGAAAAGAGAAAAAGAAAGAGAGCAAAATGAAAAGGAAAAAGAGAGAAAAAAAAGAAGAAAAGAAAGAAGAAAAAAAAGAGAAAAGATAAAGAAGAAAAATAAGAGAGAAAAAGATTGAATAGGAGATAAAGGAGAAAAAGAAAGAAAATGAAGAAAAGAGAAAGAAGGGGACGAAAAGAGGAAGAGAAAAAGAAAAAAGAGAAGCAAGTCTAAAGTGAGAACTTGAAAAAGATTTCAAAGCCAGAGGTTCTATATAGGAAGAACCCGAAGCTCCAGGATTTCAACGCCAAAGGTTCTATATAGGAAGAACCCGAAGCTCAAAGATTTCAGGCGAAGGATTTCAAACTCACCGTGTTAGAGTTTCTGAGCAAAGGAGGCAGATACTCATATTTCGGAGTTTTCAGAGCGAAGGAGGCAGATACTCAAAGCTCACGGACTTCAGGTGAAGGATTACAAACTCACCACATCAGGATTTTAGAGCAAAGGAGGCAGATACTCAAAGCTCAAAGATTTCAGGCGGGGGATTTCAAAATCGTCGTGTTAGAGTTTCCAAGCGAATGAGGCAGATACCCATAGTTCAGAGTTTTCAGAGCAAAAGAGGCAGATACTCAAAGCTCACGGATTTCAGGCGAAGTATTGCAAACTTGCCACACCAAGATTTTAGAGCAAATGAGGTAGATACTCAAAACTCAAGGATTTCAGGCGAAGGATTTCAAACTCGCCATGTTAGAACTACCAAGCGGAGGACACGGATACTCATAGCTAAGGGATTTTGGAGCGAAAGGGGCAGATACCCGTAGCTCAAGGACTTTGGGGCAAATGAGGCAGATACTCATAGCTCCATGCTGTAGGGAGAGAAAGAGTGAATAGTTTTATATAGGAGGAACTCGAAGCTCAGAATCTCCTAACAGGGAAGTAGGACAAAATTAGTGCTCATGGTTTTTGCTTTATTCTTGTTCCACAAGTATAAGCAAAGAGGGGCAGCTATAGACACTAATTTTGTTCGGGTTAAATTAATTGCTCGAAATAAAATAAATCCACATTTCCCTTTTTTTAAATACCCAAAAACCTTACCTTATACCCTAAGCCCAAAATTTCATGGCCCATTATATAATTTTATATAGTAAAATATATATACAAAAAATATAAAAATAAAAATCCCAACTCCTTCCTCACCAAGGCTTGGTTCCCATTGGATGAATCAATGCCTCATTCTCATTGGTTAAAAAACTACTTGGTGACCAAGGTCTTAATTTTTATTGTTTCTTATTTTAAGGGGATAAACCAAAAATACCCTTCATCACTATATAAATATAAATCCCATGAACCCTAAAAACTAACTAACCTAATTTTCCCCTTACATTCGGCAACCCCCTTGTCCCCACCGTTCTTTGCCATTTACTTTTTTTTGTTTTTAGACCATTTGATTCCCTTATCCACTATAATTTTCCCTAATCAAAATCATTTTCTACCATTATTAAACCCTTGAATCGAACTTTTCAACCCAACAACAACATGTGGAATTTGGTTGATCGAGCATAAATATTTGGGTTTTGGGTACATTCTTCCCTTTCTTTTTATTTATGTATAATCCTTTTTTATAGTTCAATGAAAATGTGGATGATTTTATTGGTAACCTTTGTTGTTTATTTTAGTCCCTTTTTATGTGTTTTATTTTATTTTATTTTTGCTTGTGATATGTATGTTATTTTACTTGTTGAATGTTGTTTAATTTATTATTAGCTTGTATGTTTACTTTATTATCATAATTTCATATTATCCCTTTTATGATATATATTTTTTGTATATGGTATATAATATATAATTAAAATATATTTTCTTAAAAGCATATACATGTGGTTTTTCATTTGGGTTTAGTTTAGAAGTTTGGGCCTCTTGATTTTTTGGGCTTTGGGTTGTTAAGTTAGCTTTAGATTAGTTTAGGAATTAATTTAATTAATTTAGGTCGTGTGCTTGTCTAATAGGGGCATGACCCTTAAATTAATTAAGTTAATTCTAGGATTAGTTTTAGAGCAGTAGTTAGTCTTAAGGTTTTAATCAGTTTAGTGCATTTAAATTTGCCTTTGGCTATTGGAGTAAATGTTAAATTCATTAAAATTGGTTGAACGCCTCTTAATTATCTTTTAAGATAAAATTGACATGGAAATTAGACTAACATTTTAATT
Source organism: Hibiscus mutabilis (assembly GCA_019671005.1). Lineage (NCBI taxonomy): Eukaryota > Viridiplantae > Streptophyta > Magnoliopsida > Malvales > Malvaceae > Hibiscus > Hibiscus mutabilis. Next base: position 6,903,196 of record CM033714.1, on the reverse strand, counting down.
TAAAGCTATGATTAATTAATTTGGCTTATTTTAAATAGTATTCTTGGCTTATTGAAATACTAGTTTAAAATTAGTCGAATTAATTATCATATCAGAAGATAACTCATAATTTATTAGGGTTCTTTATCCCTTTTAAGATTAATTAATTTAGGGTTAATACTAGAAGCACCTAATTAGTAATTAGATCACTAATTAAATTTCCATAATTTGGGTCTTCTAGGTTAGGACTTTTAGTGGGCCTTTGTGTGTTTAATTTTCAAGTCTTTGTTTGACATTCATTTTATTTGTTATCATTTGGCCCATTTGATTTACATGTTAATTAATTCAAATTATAAAAGGGAGGTATTCATTAATTCTGATATTTGTTAATTCCGATATTTGTGTCGCAACAGTCTGAGCTTAAAGGATGTTGACCAAATATTTGAATTAATCCTTACCGACTCAAGGTAAAATTAAAATTTAACCAAATCATTACATCATATTTTAAAATGCTTGCATCATGCATAAAGGTGACATGCGGGATTCGAACCATAAATTAACACAGCAGTCGGGCATAATCGATGTCGATTTAATCTATGGTTCGATGTATTGTCAACCTTATTAATTAAATGTCCAATTAATTTGAATTCACCAGTTTGATAAAGCCCGTTCAATTAAGGTTTATTTTCAATTAAGGTCACCGAATTAAATTCATTTCATATTCCGACAATTTCCTTCGATTAAAAGCAATAAATATTTTGGTACTGGTTTCTGGGCGTGATGGGGTGTTAATCCTTCCCCACACGTAACCAACTCTCAAACCCTTTCAAAATGAATCTCTGGTTTTGTGGTGTCTGGCCTACCTTCTCCAAATGGCCGGTGGCGACTCCTAGTTTTCAATCAGTTTTCCAAAGAACAAGAATTTTCAAAAGAAATCCCTTTAAACCAAGATTACAAAGAAAGGATTTTGGGGATAACCCGTAGCGCCGAACTTATAATTTTTCTAAAGGGGATTTTTTCAAAAAACATTGTTACAATAACCAAAGGAAGCCAACTAAACATATGACTTTAGGGTAGTATCAAGGTCAATGATCTCTCTCAATATCCAAACAATTATTTCTTCTTCTTCAGAGTCATCATCGACACAATCATGAAGTTAAGTAGCGTCTTCTGCCAAGAGCTGTATCTTCTAGGCAACTCCCTATATTCGAGCCATCCCCTACGCTAACTCATGTTTTTGTCTCCAAATGGTGTAGGCAGCGAAATGTAGTTGCTCCAAACTTGGCATCGGACGTACTTGAATGGCTCCTCTAAAGCTTGCCACATGATCCTTGAGTTGTTGAACCTTAGTCTCCAACACTTCACTGCAAGCCTCTAAGGCCTGGTTTTTCGACTTGCTTACTTTTAACTTGCTAGTCGAACCTTTGTGCTTGAAAAGAGACTTCTCCAGACACTTAACCTGATCCTTCAAGGCTTCATAATGGCGATGTTCTTTCTTGAGCTGTCTAGAGTGAGAAGTGTGCAAGTTCTTCATTTATTGTGTTAAAGTGAGCACTTAGTCCCTGTTCTCATAATACGTCCTTTTATAATTCTCGGCTCTCGCTTTCTCCTCCTTGAGTCGGAGTTCTATCCCTTCGCTTGATCCACCTTCCACAACTCTCTTGCTTTTGTTTAGCCTCTTGAGTTTCTGAATCTCTTCCTTTTCTAACTTAAGCTTGAGTTCCAATTCATCATTTCTTTTTTATAGACTTTTGACCATTTCTTCAAATTGTATCTTCTCCAACTAAAAGTTAAAATTTTCTTGGCAGGTTTTCTCCTCGAGCCTAAGATACCTCTCTTGCTCCTCTTCAAGTTGTTTTCTTATCAACTCGGCCTCGGTAGGAAGTGTGGCCAACCTCTCCTTCATTGACCTCTTTCTTTCGGGATTCAATTGAAGAATATTGCCATTGACAAGGCTGAATCTCCATGCCTCGTATTCGAAAGTGGTCATGTGGGTAGCATTCATGACACTGGCCCGTCTTACGCTGTTCCAAGCCGAAGAAACATCATACACCACTGCCTTGTAGCCCTTTTCCTTCTCATAATTCATATTGAACTTATTCAAACCCTTGGTAGCTGGCACGAATTGCTTCGAGTCGTACTGTCTCAAAACCATAAGAGGAGCATAAGCAGTGTGCCCCCAAAGTCCAAGCAATGGCACCCAAGAATGTATCCCGCACCTATAGATGATACTCCTTGCAGAAAGCTATGGAGCCCTCTAAATTATATCTTCCTCTTTTAGGTTGCTAAGAACATCTACCCAAACTTCCTCAGATCTTCGAGTGGGCCAATCTTCCTTTCGCAAAAATTCTTCTAAAGGTGAGAAGATGCCATTGTAGATAGGCTTCGAGAATTTAGCATTCGACCATAGGTGACTATAGAACCATATTGTCAAAAGCTGCGGGCAACCATGAAAACAACCCCCACCATGCTCCCGACAGAACCTCAGAGATTAAAAAGTTTCGGCTAAAATCACAGGCATCGGATTGGTCCCACCACTCAAACAGTCAAACAGGTCCAACACTGCCGGATCAATTAGTCCCCGTGCCCGGGGAAAGAGCACTAACCCATAAATTAACAATGCAAAGAGATCCCGCTGAACTCGGCCTACCAGATGTACAAAAGTCAGGGCTAGAATCCCATCCCACTTGAGATACTTATTACCGTTCCAAGTAATGACCTGAAGCTCAACTCAGGATTCCAACATGTCCAAGAATCTTTTTAGCTTGCCCCGAAAGGCTTTATTCTTACTAGGCTTCGAGTATACCCGAGTTTTGTAGGAGTTAAATCGAAGTTACCGATCGTGAAACAACTGTAGGCGGGATTCCAGAACATCACCAAGGCTTGCAACAGTGTCTGGTCTACCAAAACATCTAACAAACATTCAATGTCACCATATTCTCTACTCAAAGTGCACCTTGTTTCCAAATCCTAACTATTCCACACTTTCTTCAGCCCGGAAGTGTCGTTGTATTCTATATTCATGAATGTCTATGTTGCCAATGTTGACCTGAACCCGGCAGGGATACTATCTCTATCATGCAACTATTCCTCTTCGGACCATATTTGTACGTCGGAGTTCTTTTCATCATTGTTGCGAACTAGGTCTCACATCAATCTAACCTTTAACTTCAGACTATTTCCAACTCAATGTGCTCTTTATAATATAACGACAATATGCAAAACAAAAGAGTAACAAGGGAAAGACATAAAAGAGAAGAGTTAGTCATGAGACAAAAACACGAAAGCGAAAAAAGATAAATATAAGCATTTTACAAAGAAAGAAACCTAACCACATGAATTCTAGTTCGCTAAGGTTATCTGCATGGCTCTATTAGGGGTGGTTTTCTTAAACTCTCACACATGGGTTTGGTTCTAATTAAGGATACCCGAACCTATCTTATTACCTACTAAGGCAACAAGAACCCAATTCTGGCCCATTATAAGCTTGCGAATTGGTTTTGATTCGAGGGAAAACACGACCTGGTGACGTGGAGGGCTACTCATGTGTCAAAAGGCATGGATTTCGAAAGTGAATTACCGACTGTAGAGGGCCAATCACGTAGGTATGTGGCGCTTCACTCCCACTTAAGGGAAGAATCTCGGGTATAGAGCTTAATGATATGATGCAACACATGTCGGTGACTCCTTAGAAATTAAATGAAAAATTAATTTGAGGACCACAAATTATCAAAGCACATGCAATCTCAATCACATTTTCAAGGAAGAATCATCCTGGTTAAAATCAATTAAAATCCCAATGATTTTCATTATTTTAAAGCAACAATTTTTCCTTTGGCCTATATTTTTTGTTTTGAAAAAAACAAAAAACTTCCCCAGCGGAGTCGCCATGCTGTAGCGACCCTTTTTTCTTTAAGGACAATCACATGGATCGTACATAAATTAGGCGCTATGAATTATCCCCCTAAATCATTAATGAAAATCTTTTAAAAGAATGGGGATTTCTTCTGAAAACCTTAATTTTTGAAAACGATGAAAACTTGGAGTCGCCAACTGCCACTTGGGTAAGGTAGGCCGGACACCATGAGAAACCAGAGATTTGTTGCGAAAGGGTCCGGGAGTTGGTTATGCGTGGGGAAGGATTAGCACCCCCATCACGCCCGAAAATCGGTACCAAAATATTTGTTGCTTTTAAAAGGATGAAAATCATTGAAGTTTATATTGAATTTAACTCGAAGTTCTTAAATGAAAATTAACCTTAATTACACGGGCTTTATCGAATTGGTGGATTCAAATTAATTGGACATTTAATTAATAAGGTTGAAGATATATCGAACCATAGATTAAATCGACATCGAATAAGCTTGACTATCGTGTTAATTTATGGTTCGACTTCCGTGCGTCACCTTTATGCATGATGCAAGCATTTAAGTATGATGTGATGATTTTGTTAACTTTTAATCCATTTACCTCAGGATGGTAAAGATTAATCCGAATATTTGGTCAACATCCTTTAAGCTATGACTGTTACGACACAAATATTGGAATTAATAAGTACCTCCCTTTTTACGATTTAGATTGATTGGGGATACAATTAAGATTAAAGATTATATGAATGACAATTAAGACATGACAATCGAGGGCACAAATATAAACATACAAAAGGGAGGCCCGATTTATTAGAAAGCCCAATTAGTGATCTATTTATTAACTAGATGGCTCTATTATTTAACCCTAAATTAATTAACCCTAAAAGATTAGAAAAACTAAATAGGGTGACTGGTTTATAACTTAATGTTAATCTAATCTTGAAATTGGTTTTACTCTTAAACTAATTAAGAAATTTTCAATTAATTTAATGAATTTAACATTTACCCCAATAAGCCAATGATAAATTTAAATTCACTAAATTAATTCGAACCCTAATCTAACTAAGGCTCTAAAAAACCTAAGGCTAATTTGATTAATTCTATGATTGTGCCCCTATAAGACGAGCACATGATCTAAATTAATTAAGTTAATTCGCTTAATCTAGTCAAAAGCCCAAAAGGACCAAAACAAGGCCTAAGGCCCAAAAACCTAAAACCAAGCCCAAGACAAAGCTAAGCCTAAAGCCCAAGAATGTAAAGCTAGGCCTAAGGCCCAAATTAATACTATATAATGAAGTCCCCAAAAAGAAAGATACATTATTTATTAAAATTATAAAATATATTAAAAAAACCTGTTATTTTAAGGAAATGATATATGTTATACTTTTGTAAAATTACATATATTATTTCTTTTAGAAGATTGTATACTATATTTAAAGAAAACTATAAGTATATTATAAACAAAAACATACATTATATATTTTGCAAAATTCTTCTATATACTTTAAAAACTATATTATACACCACACATATATTTCACTTTTACATAACATTATTATATAATTCAAAAACTATATACTTTATATACCAAAAATGTATATATTACATTCTTCAAAATTATACTATATACCTTAAAAACTATATATATTATATCAAAAACGTATATGTATTATTTTATAAGATTATACTATATACTTTGAAAAATATATATTATAGGTCCTATATATTACATTTTTACAAAAAATCTATCTTATCCTTTGGAAACTATACATTATATATATCAGAAGTATATATGGCATTTTTTAAAAAAAATCTATTATATAAATAAAAATATATACACTATATATGGAAAAAATTTATACATATTACATTTTTTACAAATTTCTATTTTATATTGAAACATATTATAGGTTGAAATATATATATATATATATATATATATTATTTTACCAATTTCTACTTTACTTACAAATGTATATTAAACATAAGATTATATGTTACATTTTCATTTTGTACTAAATCTATGTGCATATTAAATCCCTAATATACGTATACCATTCGAACTAATTTCATCCATAAAATAACGATCTCAAACGAGCAATATTAACATGAAAATTAAATTGAAATTGCTAGAAATAAATATGCAAAATTTAAACTAAAAATGCATGAAAATGAATAAATAAAAAATCTAATTTAAAACTGGAAAAATGACCAAATCGTGAGGAAATAAAATACAGGGACAAAATTGAAAGAAAAAATGAGGACGTAATTGAAAACATCAAAAAACTATGAAGGACCCGGGGAATAATTAAAATAGGCGAAATGGCTTCCCCTTGTAATTAGACCACACAGAGGGACTAATAGCGTAATTGGACCATACGAAAGGACTGCGGGCGTGATTATTTTAGGGCGAAGGTCCTTAAAATGTAATAAACCCTTTTTAAAAATTTATAACACTATTTATACCCCTTATATCTGATATTCCGACCCTTTTAGCCATTTTTTTATTATAACACCAAAATGTTCTCCCATCTCTCCTCTTGTTTTCCAAAATCCAGTGGTTAACCACCGTGAACCATCGCACCGGCTGTTGTACTCCGGCATCGGTGAACCAAAACCCCCACCCAAAAAATACCTTCTCCTTTCCCAAACACAAATTCGAAACTTGTTTTAGCAAAAATCCTATGAAATCCCTCTTTTCCTAAAAAAATTGAACCGAAAAACGAGCTTTAGGGCTCAAAACCCAACCCTGAAAACGATCTCCGGCGACTATCTCCCCATCGGTTCACCATCGGACGGTCTTGAGAGACCGTGAGGCTTATCATCGGCGAGGGAAGCACAGCGGTACGAGGGTAAACCCTAAACTCTAACCTTTTTTATATACATTCATGCTATATCTTCAAGCTAAAAAAAGAAGGAAATATACCTTGAAATGCCTTTTCTCTGTTTATTGATTTCAGATCTTTTTTTTCGTTCGAACTTCTCTGTTACAAATGGTTTATTTACATGCTTATATCTTTCTCAGATTACTCATTGCCTATGTCTACGCTATTATTTACATTCTTAAGCAAAGATTTAATGAAACCATTGTGGATGATTGTTTAGACTGGCATGCCCTCTTTTTTATGTTTTCTGGCTGTTTTAGTGGTTGGGAGAGTTGGTGGTGGCAACGAAAATCTCGGTGTTGCAGCCATACAAATGGGGAGATAAACCGGTTCTGGCGCGTGGGCGCGTGAAGAAGCTAAATGGCCGAAGCGTGGGCTGCACACGCGGGACTCAAACGGTCCGGCTCAATCTGGGCCGTTGGATCAGATCTGATCCAACGGCTAATATCTCTTCTAGAATGGACGGTCCAGATTGCATCTGATGGTCGACGTGGCAGCGCTGGATGATGACACGTGTCATGCGGGGAGCTGAAGGATCTCTATTCGATCTGGACTGTTCGATCAACAACCCTTGATCCGACGGTCCAAATTCGATTGCGCATGAGAAGAGCATCAGATTAGGCTAGGGTTTTTCTTACTAGAACTGGGCCTTATCGGGCCACATGTAATATATGAATAAGTGGGCAGATTGTAAATGGACTTGGACTTATATATAACATTGTGTTTTAATTATTTATTTGATCTGTTTTTTATTATCTTTTTAATTAATTATCAGCTCATGTTATAATAATTCTTATAATATAACACATATACATATAAAACAATTATACTTACACATAACACACCAACATTAATACACATAATACGTATATATAATCATACATGCAATATTCTTACATTCATAGTTAAACATTAAAGACATTGAAGTAATAATGAATACATACATATATACATGCAAGCAATACATACAATATACATACTCATACTCACATTTAGACATTAATGATATTAAAACAATAGTAAACACACTCACATATTAATAACACATGCATACAATTATATATCACATGCAAGGTTGACAAACAACACATATATGTCCATGTTTTACATAAAAACACATTAATGAATACACACTTATAATAACACACATGAGCCTAATATTATTATCACCCAATAATATATATAAGCTCATTATTGCAAAATAAGAAAAAACATGTTAACCCCAGACAAAATTAGTGATTACAAAATAATTAGTAGCAGACGGTTTTTTTCCAAACTTTTTAAAGATTTTTTTCTTTTAAAGTTTAAAATGGTTCGCAACAAGCAGAATATGCATGCTTATTTTCTAGGGAATGCCAAAGCAGATTTTCACTACAGTTGCAAACGTTATCCCTCGATTTGTGTTTCCTTTTAATAGAAAATTGCAGTCTGTCTATGGGAGATTCGAACTAAAAATAACATTGTCTTCATTTTCTCAAACCTGTCTCCACAAAGAAAAGAACCATAATCACTTTGTACGTCCTACCAGGCTACCACCTTTCGAAATGTTCCCCAAGTTCCTCGGCATTTTCAAATTCCAACAGCATATGCTAATTATATTTGTGAACTAAAAAGAAGTTTTAAGAATTTTTATTGTGTAATAATTTATATTTGGAAAATTTATGATAAATTTCGGTTAATTTGAAAATTGATTAAATTAATCGAAATTTATTCAGTTCTATTAACAGTTAAAGATTTAAAAATTTTGGTTAATTCGATTTTAAATAATTCGGTTCAACCATCAATCGAATTAACCGTTTGAACACTTCTAATGATCGGTAAAAAATGTCTGTAGGAGTCCCTCAACGTACTTACCCTCATCCGATAATCATTACAGAATAAAAAAAGAAAATTTTAAGTTGTATCATTAGTTTTTGTTTCAATCTATAGCAATACTAACGGAACAATCGAATGAATGTTTCTACTTGATGATGTTTCAAAATAAAACTATATTACACTAAGAGAAATTAAAATAATTCCTAAAAGAAATTAAAATAATTCAGAAAATTATAAATTTTCTTGTACTTTTTCGACACTAAAAAAAGGAGCAAGCACATTTGACGAGTTAGAAAAACTATTTATCTTTATTCTTTTATATTTTTTTTAAGTCATACGTTCTAGATTTATTTGAACACCTTATCCTTCTCTTAGAGTCTTATTCTCCTCTCCTCCAAGTAGGACTAAAATTAAAATAAAGATTTGTAAATAAAAAAACGGAACAACAGAGACATTTTTCTCAAACCCATAATCAAATTACAAAACACTTTAAAATGATTGATAAAATCGATCAAGTAATTTAACTCAAATAAATCGAATAATTTAAAAAAATAATTTTTTGAGTTGAATCGAGTTTTACTTACTCCTATCAATAGTATATCATTCATATTTAAAAATTAAATTCTTACTCTTTTCTAAACAAAAAATAATAGTAGTCTAAGTGATAATATTGACAAACATAAAGATATATTTTTACAATAATATATCAATATTTTATATATATTTTTATTAGATTGATACTCAACTCAACTCGAAGATTCAAAGGTTGACCTGAATAAAAAATCAATCAATTTATTATCAACTCAACTCGAAAAATCTACCGATTTGATCCGAATCTAACCCGACTAAACCGAATCTAACCAAATCCAAAATTATCCGTACTAAAATAATCTGATCCGAACCCGACTCGAACTACCCCGTGTGCCCCTCTAGATCTCACTTGGGCCAGCAAGCCAGCCCATTTAAGTAAAGAGAGATTTTCGTCCGTTTTTAGGGTTTTTAAGCAGTAGCATATTGCCGCCAATCATCTTCTCGTTTTTTTCCTGCAAGTGTAAAAGCCATATCGGCGGGATGTCTCGATTGGAAGAGAAACCAGGAGAAGCACCCAACGGTGCTGCAGCATTCGAAGACGAAGAAGAAGATTTTTCGTGGTCATCCGATTCTGAAATCGGGGAGGCATTGGATTATTTGGATTCCAAGGATGATGAGGAGTCCATCGATGGTTCTTTCGCGCTTACATCGAGGCGACCTAACGCTCACGGCGGCCATCACTCACGGCCTAATTCCTCCGCTCTTCAACCTCTCTCCAACCGTAACCAGAAGTTCTCTAATCATATTCGAGCTTCCCCTCTAGAGGTAAAAATACATTATTATTGCTCACTTTAAGCTTATTGTTTTTTTTGTCTTGTTTCTTTCAATTGGATTAGTGATTGAATCGATTGGTGTAGGAGTGGGAAGGGAGGATAAATGTTGGAATGTCAAATTCGGTTACAACTGCAATTCGTGAAAGTGTTCGTGAAATGGCCATTGGTAAAACGAAAACTACTGAGAAAGCTGATCGTGCAACTGTTGAGCAGGTGAAATAATCATAATTGATTAATCTGAACATTTTAAGGATCTTTTTCTTCATATTAATTACTAGTCTTTTGGAAGATTGAACCGCTCATGATGTTGTTCTGCAGGCTATTGATCCAAGAACTCGTATGGTTCTGTTTAAAATGCTGAACCGAGGCGTTTTTCATGATATCAATGGCTGCATCTCAACTGGAAAAGAAGTATGTAATGTTATATTATTGTTCGACGTTAATTTCTTATGCATTAGTTTGTAACATCATAGGTTGATGAATTCATGTAATATTTTTTTTTTTGAACAATTCATGTGATATTTGGTTTGTCCTTTGTACAGGCAAATGTATATCATGCAACAAAATCAGATGGTCGGGAGCTGGCAATTAAAGTGTATAAAACATCTGTTTTGGTTTTCAAGTAAGTGAGATTTTTGTTAGATAATTGGATTCAAACCTCTTCTATTTATTCCCAACATTATAGAACATTACCCCTTTTTATTTGTAAATAGTTAGTAATGAAATGGTGAGATGAGGGCACGGGATGTAAGCATAATTATTCCTTTCCATTTGATGATATTGTTTTTGGATGAATGTTCTCAAGTTCATTATAGATGTTGGCTTGTCTTTTGCTCCATATTTGGCGTAGTATCTTAATTTTGTAAGATCTGCTATACTATTTTATACTTTCACAATATTAAAGTCCATGTTTTTGTGCCAAAGTTTATATATGTTACTAAATTAATCAATTGGTTTCTAATAATAACTTCAGGGATCGAGATCGATATGTACAAGGTGATTACCGATTCAGATATGGTTATTGTAAGCATAATCCTAGAAAAATGGTGAAGACATGGGCTGAAAAAGAAATGAGGAATCTTTTGAGGTAAAGCAAGAATTTAATGTTTCTTGAAAGTTGACCTTTGATTCTGTTAACAGAGGCGCATCCGTAATTATGTGTGCATCATTTTGCTTGCATTCCATCAGTGGAGATGTTTGTTTTGAGTTGCAGGCTTAAGGCTGCAGGGATTAGGTGTCCAACTCCCTTACTTTTGAGACTTCATGTGCTGGTCATGGAATTCATAGGTATGTGAAATTTTATCATAATTACTTAACTTCTGTCTGAAAATCGGGACTTTTACAAGTGGTTTTACCATTTTTTATGCTGATTTTCATGGGTTTTGGTGCTAAAACTGTGTTACAGGAAAAGCTGGTTGGGCTGCACCTCGTCTTAAAGATGCCTCATTATCTTTAGACAAGTTACGTGAATGTTATGTGGAGGTGTGTCCTTATGTTAAGCAACAATAATGTTATTTTGGGCTACTCGATATGTTTTAAGTTATATTACTTCAGTTTTCTCTTTCTTTTCTCTATATGCTTTAACTTCTTGACCCTTTTTTTCATTCTAGATGATAGTTGCAATGCGAACATTATACCAGAAATGCAAACTAGTTCATGGAGATCTCAGTGAATATAACATACTTTATTTCGAGGTGATATTAGTATTTTCAATTCCTTGCAACTTATAATACAAGTTTCTTTATGCCTTTTTTTTTTGTAGATTCTGAGCAAAAATAGAGGGAAAACAGATCTTTAAGTTATTTTTGGCTCATTTGAAAATTTCCACTTTACAGGGTCACTTATACATAATTGACGTCTCTCAATCAGTTGATCTTGACCACCCACATGCCCTGGATTTCTTACGTGAAGATTGTGTTCATGTTTCTGTATGTTCCCTTTTTTCTATCATTATTTTGATGCCTTTCTTCAGTCTCCCTTGAATAAGAAATCTTGTTATGCTTTTTTTTTTGTCATACATTAAATATTTATTTGGATGGGAGAAGTGCAACATTGACTGACTGGGTGACTGCTAGAGCTGATCATACATTGTATCCATGTAGGATTTTTTTAGAAAACATGGTGTAGCTGTCATGACAATTCGAGAATTATTCGACTTCATAGTGGATCCAATTATCATGGATGAGTCTGTGGATAGTTATTTGGAAGAGGTATGCTGTTCATATTTGGTTCACACTTTCCGTATAAATTTAGAAATATATCTATATTCACGCATCTATCATAATATCTCATTTCAGGTTCAACAAAAGATTTTAGCAAGAGGAGATATGTCTGTGGAGGATGAAATTGCAGATTCTGTGTTTGTTCAGGTTTGTTGAAATAAATCCCACTTTTCGATAGAGTGCATCTAAGTCCATCCTTTTCTCAACAAAGGACATAAGATTATGTCAGCCCACCTCCTTTGATTTATTGCCAGCTTTTTTTATATCTTTCGCTCAGATTCTCTAATGTTATACATTGTTGCTAAAGTTCCACAAGAGATTATGCAACCTATGCTTGGTCTAGAAACTCTTGTTTTTGCTTACAGCATATCTTGATAATTTACCATCTGCTTTTCGCAATAAGATCTCAAAATTTTGCATCATACTTGCAATAAGATAGAATATCAGGTTTTGTAAGTTCTTTAGGTGAATATTAACTTCATGATTATTTATTCCTCTTCAGTCGTATATTCCAAAGACACTAGATCATGTCAAGAATGTTGAGGAGGACGTAATACGGATAACAAGTGGCAAGGACACCAAAGACTTATATTATAAGACTATTACAGGACTAAAACAAGCTCTCCCTAAAGGTCAGTCGTCAACAGTGGAGCAGGAGCAACAGGATAATAACACGACCAATTCAACTAGCCATCCTGATTCTGAGGAGAGTGAGTCCGAATCTGAGTTTGCATCTGGTTCTGAAACCGGTGAGGATGAAGAGAACTCAAGTGGGTCGGAAGAGAAGGGTCCGTCGTCTGACAATGTGGCACAGGTTGACAAAAAAGCTGCAAGAAAAGAGAACAAAAAGAAAGTCAAAGAGGAGAAGAGGGAGGCTCGAAAGACTAAAGTGCCGAAAGCCGTAAAGAAGAGAAAGAAGAAATTGGCCAAAGCCCACAAAACTAGGTAGACATCCTCCATTGAAGGCTTCAAACTTGGGGTGAAAGCTTAAATGAAAAAAGAAGGTAATTTTGCTTAAGGTAAACCATGGAAGTTCCATCAATCCACATACAAGTATTTTATGAAGTACTCTGAACCTTTTTCCCCCTCTTATTTTCACAATTAGTGTCGATTTCTGTAAATCATTATGCTTTGTCGACTCTCATTAATGCATTTATATTAATCAAACTTTTATTTTTAAAAGTGATGTGTCCCAGTAACGTACTAAAAACAATGCGTCAAAATTTATATCGGATACTTAGACCGATCAGATGGTTGACTTGTAGGAGCATATGCAGTTAACAACACTGTTTACAGGCGAATAGGGCCTGTGGCGACTCGATCTCAGGTATGCATGGTGAGGGTCAATCCCAGGCCAATCGGCCAAGTAGCGGGTTTGCTTTTTGCCTACTGTTGGTATAAGGAAAACAAACGTATTTGATCTCCATCCAACCTCTCATCTTTATTTATTTGTAAATTTTACAGCTAAAGAAGGTTGAAGCATATTAGCTCTTAATGAGATACGTGTTCACGTGAATTCAAGTATTACATTAAATAACTATTAACCGTTGGATTAGTGGGATGAGTATTAGATCCCTTAATTAGTGGGATGAGTATTAGATCCCTTAAGCAAGGTTAAGTGTTTGAATTTTGACGTTGTAAATAGAGTAAATTGGATTGGAAGGGTTTGTCCCTGTAACGTGCCTCTACAGTATATGATACAAATTAGTCAGCAATGAGTTGAATATTGATGAATAAACCATAAAAATATCACATTAAGAAAATAAAATTCTTTATTTCGCCCTTTCAGGATAAGAATATAATTTCATTTATTACACAAATTTCAGATTTAAGAAACATATTTGTTTTTTCTTTAAACAAAACAAGTACGTTAATTTTTATAATAGTTGAATTTATGTTATTGGGTAACATGACATAGAGAATTAAAATATAATTATACTATACCAATTAATCATATTTAAGAATTAAAATTCTTTGTAATTACAAAGGATATACATAATACTTACATGCAATTACTTCGTGGTGTTCAAACAAATTCTTAATTTTAAGTGTTATGAAGCATATAATTAATTAAGGGATAAATATCACAGGGTTGGGACCAGATTCGGAATTTCATCAGAGAATTATTTTCTTTGAATAGTGATTAGTATGATTTCATTCTTGTTCAGATTAGTTTTTAAATTTTTTATTTACTCTAAAATTAACCTTAATTTATTTGTAATTTTTATAATCTTTTCCAATACTTTTAAGGGTAAAACTTTGATACACAGGCTGTGTAAAATTAATTTTAACAAGCCTGTGTATTTACACTATAAAAGCCCAAATCCAAATCCTAACCTTAAAAAACTAAACCCTAAACCTTAAACTCTATACACTAAATTCTAAATACTAACATTAAATTCTAAACCCTACAACTTAAACCCTTAAACATTAAACCCTAAACTAAAACTCTAACCCCTAAAATTAAAAGGCCCGTGTAAACTTTCTAGTTCTATTTTTTTAGTTTAGTCCCTAAAAACTTTATGTAATCCGAAATTGACTCCTATATATTTTTAATTTTTATAATTTAGTTCGATTTTTTAGTATAGTTTTATTTTTGTTCAGTTTAGTCCTTAAAAGTTTAAGTTAATCCAAAATTGACCCTTATTTATTTTTAAATTTTATAATTTAATCCGATTTTTTAAAATTAGTTTTATTTTTGTTCAGTTTAGTCCATAATTTTTTTAGTTAGTAAAACTTTAGGGGACCCAATTTCGATTCGGGTTCATATTAGTTCAGTTAAAATTTGGGTCGATTTCGATTAAATTCGGTTTATTTCAAAATTTTGAATCAATTTTGGGTCATTATGTTCAGATCAATATCAGACATCAGATCAAGTAAATCGATTCAGATCATATTCGAATCAATTTTTTCAGGTCTAACTTAAATAGGGGTAATATACGTTGAGGTGACGTTTCTCTTTAATCCAATTTAACTAGTAGTATATGTTTGAAAGTCTCTGATTCCTAGTGGCACTTCCATTTGGCTTGCAGGAAAAAGAAGAGAAAACGGAAAATCAAAGCACCCTCTCAGCTTCCCAGTGTTTTTCTTGTAGCCTTGTGAGCAGCTCTGGCTCGCAGAAGCTCAATCACTCGATTTCACTTGAGCAAAATCATTGACCATTTATTGGAATCAAACTGCCATTATTGGTCTAGGAGTTCATAGCTTCATTTACAACTCCAATGCCGATTTTTTTAGCAATAAAAAGAGGCACTTCTTATTCTCATCGGCATTTTATGGGCAGAAATCGACAAAACCAAGCCTTAAGTGTGTAATCACTCATTTTTGTCAGAGTTTTAGTATTTAAGTATTAATAATAATAATAAAAAAAGCGTAGAGCAACATGCTCCACGTCATCCCTAAATACCACCCCTTTGTGATTTTGCCTATAAATAGGCCATAGAATTGAAATTGGGGAGGGGAATTGAAGAAGCAAATTGGATCGGTGGGGTGGCCAAATAAGAGAGCAGTGCTCTCGGCTACCCCAGGGCCAAGGGGTAGTCCCCTCGGTCCTAACCGGTTCGATCGGGGTCTTATTTTAGGTTCGATCAAGTTAATATTTTTGGAGAGGTCGTGGTAGATCTTGGTGGGGTCCAGTCGGGGTTCGTCATTCGAACTCCTAGTTAGGTATATTTTCTTTCCTTTTTATTTATGTTGTAATTTTTATACTTTAACGAAGTAGTAGTTAATTTAAAATTGTGTTTTTAATTTGTATGTTTATCTATGTTTTAGATTAGTATGTTTTAAATTTATGTTTTATTTATGTTAGATTTATTTTTATTTATGAGTTAGATTAATATTTATGTATTTATGTTTTAGATTAGTATTTTATTTATGTTAGATCTATTTTTATTTATGTATGTATGTTTTAGATTAGTATTTTATTTATGTTATGTTAGTATTTTATTATGTTAGTATTTATTTATATTTTTATCGCAATGTATTTATTTATATTTGCCATGTTTTTTTAAGTTTGCATAACGATCATATATTTTGTCAATGCGGTGCCCTTTTATTCGAGCGTAAACGGGGCCAGTATCAGGCGTAGTGATAGTGGTTGGACGTTTATTCTCGAATAACGGGGCTTTTAAAATTTACTCGCACTTATAACTAAATTTTAATTTAATCGTCACTTTAATCTGGAAAGTTTAATATTAATAAAGCGGTAATTATTAAAGTACCAATTTTGGGCGGTGTGGGGTGCTAATCCTTCTCCATCCATAACTGACTCCCGAACCCGATATTTCAAAATCTCTAGTTTTCTACGGTGTCCGGTCCACCTTGAGTGGCCGGTGACGACTCCAATATTAAATAAAATGCGAGTTTTTTAAAACTCCACGCGAAAGAAAATATTTTCAAAACAAATAAAAACCTTTTTTTTAGCGAGAAAAAAAAAATCGCTACAAAGTGATGTAAACAACAATAATATAAAATCCCGAGAGTTCACCTGAGAAATGTGAGCGAATCTTCATTATCCGGCATATCGTTCACTTCAACCACCCCTTTTTTAGTGTGTTCATATTGAGGGAATTTGAATTTAAGATGAGGGTTTAGGCCATTTTGGTCACAGCTGTTAGAGATAGCTGAGAAAATGAGGAGCTTGAGCTTCTTATATATGGAGTTCCTTGCCATGTTAATATTGATTTTGTTTCAGTTATTGAAATTTGGTCCGGCAGCTGCAGCGGTGGTTCATGCTGGGAATGGCGATGGCGTCCAGCCATTGTCCAAGATTGCCATCCACAAAGCAGTTTATGCACTTCACGAAAATGCTTCTGTTAAAGCACATCCACTTGTTCTTGGGACTAAGGTAAGATCTAATATAATTGTAAGTTTTGCCATAAGTTTAGTTCTTTGAAGTTTGAATCTGTTTTTTAAGAACTTTTCTAAGGATTATATTCCATGCTCATTTGGAACATGTGTCGAACATGAGTATTTTATGGAAAATTAAAATTTTGGTAACATGGTGATGTAATTTTCTCTAAATGCACTGATTGATGAAATCCAATCCGAAGCATGGTGTTCTAAGTAGTTTAGATATACATTGTTTGTTATAACTTTCTTGGTTTGTTCTGCAGGGGGGAGATTCTGACTGGGTAACTGTGGAAGTTGACTGTCCGAAACCTTCCGAAGACGATTGGATTGCGGTCTTTTCTCCTGAAAATTTCAAGTAATTTTCAAACTTGTTGCATCGTATTCTTTTTCGATGATTTCACGTAAGATATTTTCGTTTTATTCACCTGCAATTTCTAGATTAGACTAAAAGGGGTTTATTAATGGCAGCTCGTCCATCTGTCAACCCAGCGACGATAGGGAAGAGTCTCCTTACATATGCTCAGCCCCAATAAAGGTATGTATTATTTCTATGTACCATTGTTTGTTCTTGGCCTATATTGTGACCATATGCCTTAAACAATCTGTGTTTTTCAGTACAAATATGCCAATGATTCCAATGCTGAATATAAAAAGACCGGCAAAGCTTTGTTAAAATTGCAATTGATCAATCAACGGGAGAATTTTTCATTTGCATTATTCTCCGGCGGGATATCTGATGTATGTATGTTATGCATATGAATTTCTATATTAGTTTGCTTTAGCAGATTTCATCCATTCTGTGACTGATCATTTCTTGCAGCCAAAACTAGTGGCAGTGTCAAATGTTGTAAGTTTTGTTAACCCAAAGGCACCTCTTTATCCACGGCTTTCACAAGGGAAATCTTGGAATGAAGTAAGTTTGTCTTTCCATCGATTCTCATGAAATTTGGAGTTTGATTTCAAGCCAAGGTAAAAGTCGATCAATGTCCTACGTCAGGCTTTAATTGATCACATCTTTATCCATGTCTTCCCTTGATTCCCTTACCAACTTACACAGATGACAGTGACTTGGACTAGTGGCTATAACATTATTGAAGCTGTTCCTTTCGTTGAGTGGGGTATGGAAGGAGAATCCCAAACTCGTTCACCCGCAGGAACATTGACATTTCATCAAAACGATATGTGTGGTATTGTACATTTATCATTTACCATGAAAATGAAATATTTGCAGGCTTTTTGAACGAACTCAGAAGGAGATAGGTTGAAACTATCAAATATTGCATTGAAACTTAAGTGAAGCTTATCTTTAGTTTATATTCATAGTTTGGAAAGTTTCAAATGTTATTTGGAATCTAACAACATTCTAATGACAAAATGCAGCTCCACCAGCGCGAACAGTTGGTTGGCGTGATCCTGGTTTCATTCATACAGGTTTCCTAAAGGATTTGTGGCCGAACTCAGTGTATGCAACACAACTGACATCTTATCTCAGAGAAATGATGAATAACAAGCAATGTGTTCCTAATACTGTGTTTATTATTTTGTTTAGGTATACTTATAAGCTTGGCCATAAGTTAGTAAATAGTTCTTATGTCTGGAGCAAGAGCTACTCATTCAAATCTTCACCATATCCAGGGCAGGACTCATTGCAGCGAGTTGTAATATTTGGAGACATGGGAAAGGTAATAAATCCGACATTCAATGTAGAAAACAAAAATTCCATCATTTTAATTGTGTTGAATGTTATTTGGCGGTTAATTGCTGCAGCCTAGTGCATACGAAAATGAAGAGGTTTTATAATGGTTTTAACATGTTTCAGGCTGAACGAGATGGTTCGAATGAATACAAAAATTATCAACCTGGGTCACTTAACACCACAGATCAACTAATCAAGGACTTAAAAAACATTGACATAGTTTTTCATATTGGAGACATTACATATGCAAATGGATATATATCACAGTGGGACCAGTTCACATCACAGGTTGAGCCCATTGCATCGACTGTGCCATATATGATTGCAAGGTTTGTTATGTGGTCAATTAGTATGAACTCTTTGTAACACTTGAAAATTACTTTGCAGCTATTAGCAAAGTGGTTGTATTGGATCATAACTAAGATTACCTCCTTTTTGTATAGTGGCAATCATGAACGCGATACACCCAACTCCGGATCCTTCTATGATGGAAATGATTCTGGTGGTGAATGTGGTGTGCTAGCTGAGACCATGTTTTATGTTCCTGCTGAGAACAGAGCCAAGTTTTGGTAAGTAACTTGTCCAAAGTGCAATATAATCAGTTAATGAAAGCTAAGTCCGCATGCAACATTGAGACCCGAGAGCATGTTTCGTGTATACATGTCGTCGTCTCCTAAAAGGAATCCCTTTAAGTTGGATTACTGGTTCCTTACAGGTACTCAACAGACTATGGCATGTTCCACTTCTGTATAGCTGACAGTGAACATGATTGGAGGCAAGGTTCTGAGCAGTACAAGTTCATCGAGAAGTGCCTGGCGTCTGCAGACCGGCGAAAGCAGCCATGGTTGATCTTTGTTGCTCATCGTGTTCTTGGTTATTCCTCAAGCTATTGGAAAGATGGCTCATTTGGAGAGCCCATGGGACGGGAAAGCTTGCAAGGACTTTGGCAGAAGTACAAGGTTGATATTGCATTTTTTGGACATATCCATAACTATGAAAGAACGTGCCCGGTTTACCAGGTATGGCGAAAACCTAAACACTATCATCTTCTTGTTTAATCAAACAATCACCCTTAAGAGGTGACATACAATAAGTTCAGCCTCGTTTCGAGATTCAAAGTTCAAAATTTTCGGCCTTCTCATGTAGTTGTAATGTTTATAAAAATGCAGGGTCAGTGCATGAATATGGAAAGATCACACTATTCGGGTACCGTAAACGGAACCATTAACGTGGTGGTTGGTGGGGGAGGGAGCCATTTATCAGGGTTTGGTCCGATGCAGACATCATGGAGTGTATACAAGGATTCGGATTTCGGTTTCGTGAAGTTGACAGCATTCAACCACTCATCTCTCCTGTTTGAATACAAGAAAAGCCGTGATGGAAATGTGTATGATTCATTCACCATTTCCAGGGACTACCGGGATGTGTTAGCCTGTGTTCATGATGGCTGCGAACCAACCACTTTGGCTTCTTGAAAGGCTTAATACTTGTTTTAACCTCTTTACAACAGTGAAATTATCACTTTAGTCATTTTACTATTTTACTGTCACTTTAGTCTTTCTACTCCCATTCCCTACATCATTGTAACTACGAGGGAGTAAAACTCGATTCCACTAAAAATATTTTTTTTTAATTTTTAATTATTAAACTTTAAGCTATTTAAATTCGAGTCTAATCTGAATTTTAAAAGTTTGAATAATTATTTATGTTAGGTTGGAAACATGAACTCCTTTACTACATATTTAAAAGTTCTATTTTAAAGGAACAACTAGTAAAAATATAAGAAATCAACATATAAGTCCACATAAAAAATAGGGTTTGCGCCGCTCTTCGATCATTGTAGGTTTTTATTTTTCTTTAACTTTGTTTAACCGGTGGTGGTATTAATTTGAGGTTGGTTGTTGTCCGTTGATTTTTTTTATTTTAATAAGAATAATTTTATTTTTATGACACGTTTTTTTTTGCATTTGTAGTATGTTTATCTCTATTTTTTGGTATGTTTTTTTGTCTTTTTTTCCCTCGTTTGGTTCAAAGTTGAATTTGACAACCTCATGACTGATCAAACGCTTATTTGTAATCCTGATGATCTTCCCTGCTCTGGACTCTCGGATCGAATTTAGATACGCGATTTGTGTTTGTGGATTGTTTCTCACTACGCTCGACGCTGATTTGCGGTTCTCGATAGTCTTTCAATAACTTAATCCCTTTTGTGATTCGTTTGCCGATGCAGTCAGATTTGTTGGTATATATTTTCGTTCGAGTCTTTTGTTGGGTTTTTAACTTTTCCATATATGGTCCTTATATGATTCAAAATGGCTAGTTTTTTGTGTCAGTATTATAACAAATACCAAATTATATATTTAGTTTATTATAATCTTAGATATTTTTTAATAAGATTAATTGCTTTTATTAAAAAATAAAATTAGTGATAACGCAATGATATAAAATAAATAAATAAAACCAAAGACAAAAATTGAACCCCGAACATATGCATTAATATCCTCTATTAGGATTTGTCTATAACAGTAATAATTTTTGTTTTGATCAATAATTCAGTTGACAATGTTACTATTGTAATAATAAGAGAATGGTGGATTCAAGTATATTTAAATAGAATTAATTTTTATTAAAATAAGATTATGTATATGGGATGAGATCTAATTACACTATGTAAAACTCAACTAATTTTACATTAATCCATGACTATTGATGAGTAAAATGGATGAATAAGATTAGAAGTAAGATATGTGAAAATTATCACTAAATAAGTGAAATGGATGGATGAGATTAGAAATAGGATATGTGAAAATTATCACTTGAAAAAACAGAGTAAAGAGTTAATCTCATACATCCATTTCATCCATCTAATAACCATGAATTAATATAAAGTTAATTGAGTTTTATATAGTGTAAGCGGATGACTAACTCATGTATAATTTATGTATTGTAATTTGCATGAAAACAACATTTTTTTTCTTGTTTTTAGTCATTATAAAATCATGATTATCCTTTTATTTTAAATTGCGATGGGTGGAAATTAAATTTAAACAACTTTGAATTTTTAATAGCTTTCAAATTTTAATTTTGACGTAAATAGATAATCCATTTATATTTTTTAAATTTAAAAATTTTAATATCATTACCTATATCTATTCTTTTGAATCTCAAATTTAAAGAAAAAATCTAAAATTATCAACTATTTAATAATTTGGTAAGTTTTTAAATTAAAAAAATTAATAATAAAAGCTTGTTTTATTTTAAAAAAACATTTTATTTTTACGGCTTTCGTCTATGCATGAAATAATTACATATATTTTTTTATTACTAACCATAGTTATATGGTTTTTATTCCTTCATAATTTGTATTTTGGAATTAAAAAATATATAAAACCAAACAATAAATAAACAAAGAAAAGTGTGTCCAAAACTCTAAAAACAACAAGATGAATCTTGTCCTCTGTTTCTAAGGAAAAAAAAAGATTGTAAAAATTAGTAAAAAGATAAGATGAGATGCTGAAAAACCAACAAATTAAAGTCGAATTTCAAAAACCAGGATTTTGCAGCAATTAAATATTAAAAAAATGAAAGAAGACAAAAGTGAAACTCTCTGAAAATCCAATAAATAAATAGATACAACCAAAAGAAGAATCAGATTCAAACTTGGGACCCAAGAAAATTCCTGGGAACCTTTTTCATTGTATGAAAATGGTTTGGTTATGGCTGTTTATTTTGTTCTCTGCGAAGTTAAACTTGGGTTTGGCTCACGATAATGGAGGAGATCAACCGTTGTCTAAAATCAACATCCTCAAAACTACCGCTGCCTTTAATGAAGCCGCTACTATTTCAGCTCAACCTGTTCTTCTTGGTTTAAAGGTACAATCTTTTTTCTTATGCTTATCTTTCTTTTTGTTTTGGTTAACTTTTCAGCACTTTGGAAAGTTCTTTGCTTTTTCTTATGCTTATCTTTCTTCAAGTTATCTATTTTATGATGATCAAAAGAAATATGGGTAATTTAAAAGATGTTACATTTATGATTAAAAAAATATGGGTTATTTTACAGAGAGAATGGCAGAAAATTTAAGACAATGATTTCTTTCCTTCTTATTTTCCTGCTTTTACGACGGTTCCTCCTCATTTACTGCCACTATATTTGGTCACTAATTATAGTTTTTTTTTAACAACGTTATTAACTAACTGACGTATGATATGATTATGACTAATCCAAATATATATGTACTTATATGGGCATATATCTAAATTCAAGTCATAATGTTCTTGATAGTTTGACAGGCCTAGTGAGTTTGGCTTGAGTTTAGGGGGTGTACATTTTGATGTATTATTTTCATTTGTTTGATCACAGGGGCAGGACGCACAATGGATAACTGTGAATTTTGTGAATCCGAAGCCGTCTTCGGATGATTGGGTTGGAGTCTTTTCTCCGGCAAAGTTTGAGTAATGTTCACCCATGCCATAATTTCATCTGCAACTCACTAAATGTGCTGTGCTTGTTGTGACTGAGGTTTCTATGAAAACTCAGTTCATTGACACATTGTTTCCTGATTACAGTATTTAATAGGATCCTATTCGTTTTCATTCCACCATTTGATATCTACATTCATGAATTTTGCTTTGTTTGAGAACTTAGAGATACTTTGTGATGTTTATGGCAGCCCGTCGACCTGTCCACCGGTGAATGACCGGAAAGAACAGCTTCCATATGCCTGTTCAGCTCCCATAAAGGTGAATGTGGTCCAATTTTTGTATTATTAACAAGGAGGATTTAGTGCTTTTACAATTTTATGGCTTGAAAACTCGTTGAACTTGCACACTTTTTCTTTTGTGTGTTCCAGTACAAGTATGCAAATAACTCCGGCTCATATTGTACAAAGACAGGCACTGGTTCATTGACATTCCAGCTTATAAATCAGCGAGCAGATTTCTCCTTTGCTTTATTTTCAGGCGGATTGTCGGATGTAAACTCACTCTCTTGCCCCTCCATGCTCATGTTTCTTTTTCTTTTGCTTTAAACCTTTGCAGAGTATTCTTATAAATCAGCTTGGAAAGTTGTTTTTTTTTTCTTATTTTGTTAAACTATTTTTGTACTTCAATATATTACAGCCAATCTTGGTGGCTATATCAGATCCGATATCTTTTGTAAATCCAAAAGCACCCTTGTATCCACGCCTTGCTCTAGGCAAGTCATGGAATGAAGTAAGTTCTGACTAATGCCTCCTATAATTTGATTCATATATGAACTTTTATTGTGTTTTTGGAGCTGGGAAAAGATTTGCATAATATGCTATAAAAACTAATTATCATTTGTTAAATAGATGTCTGCATTAGCTAATTTTGCAAGTGTATCATCCGTGGTAAGCTAATGAAATTCTGTAAAGCTGTGAAAGTCGAGGGAATTAATCCCCTCTTTAATTCACTAATATGATATCTATGGTTTGTTTGAGGGTCTTAATCTTGTTTAAGTCACCATTTCAAAGGTTCCTGGATGATATCTCTGCCTACTTGAATGTTTGTGATTTTGAATTAATTTGCATTAAAACATAATTGTCGTTTTTGGTTTGCTGTGGTTGTTCCGTTTATTCGTATTCAAGCAATAGTTGATTTATTGCGCAGATGACAGTAACCTGGACAAGTGGCTATGACATAGATGAAGCAGCGCCATTTGTTGAGTGGGGTAGAAAGGGAGATTTGCAAGTTAGATCTCCTGCTGGAACTTTGACCTTTAAACGGAACAGCATGTGTGGTATAAACAGACTTTGATGCTGCAATAATATTGCTTTAATTTGAATATATATGCTTGATGTGAATTTTCCTTGATAAAAACTTATGATTATGTCGGATGTAATTTTTTGTTTCTATCGGTCACTAACTCTCCCTGTTTGGTTCAACTAGTGGTTATTTAATGACAATCAGCACTCTAGTCCTAATTTCATTACTTTGAAAATGTTTAAGCATTTGCATGGCGGTGTCTATAATTTGATTACTTCTAGTTATCTGAAACTGTATTAGTGAATTCTTCATTATCTCACTTGTGACATGGATTTTATTTCCTTGATTTGACCATAAAAAAACTGAGTAATAGTACATATGAAATAATTTCACTTTATACATTGTTTAATGGAGTTCATGATTCTTCTGCAGGTTCACCAGCAAGTACAGTTGGCTGGCGTGATCCAGGTTTCACGCATACAAGTTTCTTGAAAGAATTGTGGCCGAACTTTGTGTAAGCATCATAAATATTCGTTTCCCTATCAAGATATGATACAAATTGAAAGTTTAGACAATCTCACTTATGAAGTTGCATGTGATGGCATTTCAGATACACGTACAGCATGGGTCATCTCTTATCTAATGATTCGGTCGTATGGAGCAAAATGTATTCGTTTACATCATCCCCGTATCCTGGACAACTCATTACAGAGAATCATTATTTTTGGTGATATGGGTAAGGTAATATTGAAAAACCAATAATGAAGGGTTTGGGAGCAGGCAGTTGGATTGTCAAAATATGGAAATTTGATAGAATGACCAACCCATGCATTTTGTCTGGTTCTTTGGAAATTTGATTTTATGTGCACTGCCAACTATGTTATCCCTTTCGAAATTTGTGCATTATATGACAAGATTTTGTAACATCTCACAGGCGGAACGTGATGGTTCAAACGAGTACAGTGATTATCAGCCTGGTGCACTCAATACTACGGACCAACTCATTAGAGACTTAGACAACATTGACATAGTTTTCCACATAGGAGACTTGACTTATTCGAATGGATACATTTCGCAGTGGGACCAATTTACAGCACAGGTGGAGCCTATAGCATCAACCGTTCCATACATGATTGCAAGGTCCTCTATACTTGCTTTGCTTGTGCAGCTTAGTATTGTGATTTTTGAGAATATGAGACTGAACTTTTAGATGCTATTTGAAACATAATATGCCATTTATATTTCAGTGGCAATCATGAACGTGATTGGCCAAACTCAGGGTCATTCTACGATACTCTGGATTCGGGTGGTGAATGTGGTGTTCCAGCAGAAACCGTGTTTTATTATCCCGCTGAGAACAAGGCAAAGTTTTGGTAAGTTCAGTAAAAACTCTTCTACGATAAATAAGCATGCAATTCTATACATGCTTAGGATGTTGAGGAACAGGTGTTTTGAATATATACCAGCTGTTATTAACTATAAATGGCCTCACTTAGCTAACCAGTTGTTTCATAGACACTATCCATTGGTGTTTGCAAACCTCCGAACTCTGTTCTAGTTCTTTTTCTCCCCATTGATTCGGAAATATTGTAGCACACCAGCTAGCAAATCTAATGGTATCTCGCACCGATTTGGTGATAATTATCCTAGGTTCTTGCACGATCATGTATTGGCTGATGCTATTGCACAGCATTAATGAACGTTTTTTTTATTTCAAATGAAAAAAAGAAGCTAGATCCGGGTCCAATGAAATTTTTTGTCTATATTCTGAAAATGCAGGTACTCAACAGATTATGGCCTATTTCACTTCTGTGTAGCTGACAGTGAACATGACTGGAGAGAAGGATCGGAACAGTATAACTTTATTGAGCAATGTCTTGCATCGGCAGATAGACATAGGCAACCTTGGTTGATGTTTGCTACTCACCGTGTGCTTGGATATTCATCTAACTACTGGTACAGCCAGGAGGGTGCATACGAAGAGCTTATGGGAAGGGAGAGTTTGCAGAAACTTTGGCAAAAGTACAAGGTTGACATTGCTTTCTACGGCCATGTCCATAACTATGAAAGAACATGCCCAATCTACCAGGTAAGCATCGCTTGTGCATGCACACACACATACATACCACGTGAGCAATGCCAAGTGATTGCTTGATCATTGTGTTAGTCATCGAGTCAGCATCTCTTGTTGCTTGTGCTTTGTGCAGAATCAATGTATGAGCAAAGAAAGAAGCCATTACTCAGGCGTTGTCAACGGAACGATCCACGTCGTTGTAGGAGGTGGAGGTAGCCATCTTACAGGTTTTAGTAAAGTGATCCCACATTGGAGTCTTTATAGAGATTATGACTGGGGATTCGTCAAGCTAACGGCATTTAATCAGTCATCCCTGCTATTCGAGTATAAGAAGAGCCGCGATGGCAACGTTTACGATTCCTTCATCATTTCAAGGGACTACAAAGATGTCTTGGCTTGTGTTCATGATAGCTGTGAACCGACAACATTGGCAACCTGAACAAAATATCATTTGATCTTTTATCAGGATGATAATACAAGTGTATTTTGATAGTGAAACAATTTAGGATGAATTTGGACCGGTTTTATTTAGGTCAAACTAGTCTAACCTCTTGTTACTGGTTCAACAGAAGGTTGCTTGAATTAAAACGTTTTTACTTATAATGAAAAATCTTAGCAGTATACTTAATAATAACAGGCCTCGGTGTTATGATTTTCGTGTTCTTCTTTTATATCTTTTTTTGTTTCTTATAAATCCAAATTCATGCTTCAATTATTCTAATTTATTATGCCTATGAATATTTCAAAATAGAAATATTGTGCGAAAAAAATGAATTATAATTGAACCAAGATTTAAGAGAAAAATAAACAAAGAAAAAATACGACAGGAAATAAAATTATTTCTTTTTTTTCTTAAATTTGGTTAAATTTGTAATTTATTTTTCTAATTCTATTTTAATTATAAAAAGCTTAAAATTAATAGAAAACAATATTGGTAAGTAAAAATTAAATTTAAATAAACTCAACATAGTTTTTTATTTATAAAACAAAAATAAAAATAAATGACCATTTTCTCATGTTAGTTTAATAGGTTGAGTTGGAAAATATGATTCTTAAATTAAATTTATAACATTAAACTAAAAAATTATTTTTTTATTAATTA
This sequence comes from Hibiscus mutabilis, assembly GCA_019671005.1. Classification (NCBI taxonomy): domain Eukaryota; kingdom Viridiplantae; phylum Streptophyta; class Magnoliopsida; order Malvales; family Malvaceae; genus Hibiscus; species Hibiscus mutabilis. The sequence continues at coordinate 6,875,615 of CM033714.1, read as the reverse complement.
AGTTATCTATTCGAACTTGAAAACTATTGAATTTGAATTCAACTAAAAAAAGTTCTAGATTAATATTTGAAATGAGGAGACATCGAACAAAGAAAAAAATTAATATGATTGATGGGGGCTCTAAACGATTTATTATTTTAAATTTGACACGAAGAGTTGTGGTCAATATACTAATCGAAATGAAAAAGAAAAAAATATTGTCCTCTTAATTTAGTCTTGCCCATTCACATTGTTTCTGTTCTCAAGGTTTTTTCTTTCATCGGGGACATGAGTTTAGAGACCCCTAATATTGTTGGTGATGTAATAGTTTTAAGTCTAATCACAGCTATTGATAAATAAATACAATTTTTAAGTATCAATTTATATAATTTAGTCACATAATTAAAATATTGTAACGCCTGACGACATCTGTTTTAAAGGTAATCTAAAGATTCTAAAAATATTAATATCTGTTATTTCAAAAAAAATTGTTGGCGTAAATTATCTTCGAAATTTATTAATTATGAAGATGCTTAGAAGTATTTTTTAAAGTTAAAATAAAAAAGAAACTAAGTGTAACAAATATTTATATTAATTATGTAATTCATTTGTACACAAATATAGATAGACACTGATGCAAATGTTCAATTTTGTCTGAATTGAGGCATTTCAATGCTCGTACTAATATATATATTTTTTAAATAGTGGCACTTTGCTACTTTCTTGAATAATCAATAAACAACACTTATCTAAAAAAATAATATGTTATGCTTGACAATTAACGAATAGTTTATAGTTGATTGTATTAGTTGATTTAACTAGTAAATTGTATTAGTTGATTATATACAAGTGTTTGATAAAATTAACTGATAGTCGATAGTTGTTTGATTATTTAAACAAGCAAAATAACATATAAAGACATGATTATGTTCGATATTAGTTTGAATAGTTTATTAGTTATTAATATTTTGTATCTATTAATATTAATTAGATTATGAAAAATAATTTTTTAATATAACATTACTAAGCATATTTGAAGGATGTATAAATTAATTTATTATTTATATAATTATTTTTAATACAATTTAATTAATTATTAAATTTAAATACAAATATAAATGTGTGAGATTAAAAGGAAAAAATATTAATTTAAAAATGTCACAATATAAATAGTGGGGTGAAGAATTAAAATAAAAAAGGTTAAATTTAGGTTATTTAAAATTTTTTGGTAATGATTAAGGGTAAAAAAGTCTTTATAATACTTAAGTCTAAATCTCAGATTTCAAAAAGCTTTTATTAGCAGCTTTTTTAAAATTAAAAGTTTCACTATAATCCATTATTTATCAAACATCTAAATTAACGAATTTAATCGATCAAACCTCTAATATTAACTTAAATTTTTCATTTTAGTTCAAATTGATATTTACTGAATACCGTTTGAGTTTGATTTAACGTTTTACATTTAATTCAAGAATCCTGTAAAAACTAAACCTACTAGACTAAACACGAGGTAATCTTTCATATTTTTATTGTTTGTTTTATAATTGTGAAAATATCTGTGATGAGTTGATTTAGCTTTGGTTTATTATTACAATTTATTTTTTATTAATTAGCCTTTATAATTAACCTAGAATTTGAAAAATAATTTACAAATCTAATCAAAATTTAGGAGGGGGGGGGAACCATGTTATTTCCACTCGTATGTTTCTTTGGCTTTTTCTCCGAAATCTTAGTTAAATTATGATTCATTTTTTGCACATAATAATGTTTTTGTATTTGAAATATTTCTGGAGATAACAAATTATTTTATTTTTGGGTTAGACAACAAAATAAAATAACTGAAACAAGGACTTAATTTACAAGAAATAAAAAAAACAGAAATAAAAGAAGAATACGTGGCATTATTTTAGAAAAGAGGCACGAATGGGAATACAAAAAGGCACAGAAGATTTAGACTCCTCATGAATCGGTTTATGTATCTCTCCCACGAAGAAAAATATTTTTTTTCTATTTTTTTACATGTCTTAATTTATGTTTTAATATTAAAAAATTAAGTATAAGACTTATGTTTAAAATTTAAAGTTAAGATTTATAATTATTGAGCTTAATAGTTAAAAATGTGCCCAACTTATACTTTTTTTTTAAGTTTGATGCTTAACGATTTTTTTCGGGCTACTTTAGTGCCTAACGTTTTATTTCGTAGTTTTTTTGTTAACGACCGTTAAAAATTTTTCGTTAACCAATTAGAACATGACACGCGGCATGTTTTTATTTATTTATTTATTTTCTGAATTATTTTTAAGTTATGCATTTTTAAAAAAAAACTCAAAGTTTTAATTTCTTTCAAACAAACCCTCAAATCACGTCTCCTTCATCGTCTAGCATCTTCCACACGCCGGCGGTTCAATGTTCACCGCCCAAGCGTCGGGTACTTCACCGTTCAACATCTCCCACCCTCAAGCCGTCGGTTAGAAGTTCAATCGGTCTCTTTTTTCTTTATTTTTGAATGTTCGTCGACAGAGCAATCAACGGTTCATTCGCCGATTTTCGACGATAGTATCATAGGGGCTTTCAATCGTGGGGGGCCAACAAAGACAATGGTGGCCGGTAGTTGTTGAATCGGTGGTGGGAGATGAGGAATTTAAGGATCTAAGGTTTGAGTTTGAGGGTTTTAGAGAAATTAAAGATTTTGGGATTTTTTATACAATTAAAAAATTTCTGATTTTTTAAAAAAATAAAAATTAAAGAAAATACTAGAATATGTCACGTGTTGTGTTTTTATTGGATAATAGAAAATTTCTAACCTCCATCATGAAAAAAACCCAATTTGTGTTATGAAATGAAACGTTAAGCACAAAAGTGGCCCGAAAAATACGTTGTACCAAACTGAAAAAATGTATATATTAAGTACTTTTTTACTATTAAACTTAATTATTTTTTAAAATATTAAATATATGGTCTAGGGTTTAGAAGTTTTTTCTCCTCTCCCGCTCCAAACAAGATTAACTAAGGGAACTCATCCCTCTTTTTTAACAATGAGATAATTTTCCTGTTGACCTCTCCTTTTCTGACATTTCCTAAAATGTATCCCTTTTTTATGCCAGACAAGCCCATTTTTACCCAACAAGACCCAAACTTAGCCCAAAACTCTAATTGCATCACTAAACTACCCAGCCTGAGATTCGGGTAAAGTCTCGCTGGTTGACCTAGAAATTTTGATCATTACCTTTAAAGCGACTTCAGCATTGTTTTGGAGGCTTAATTGAGGGAAATCATATAAAGGGAAGTTGGGTTATTAAAAAAATGTGCAGATGATTTTAGAAAGAATGGAATTGATTTGAATGAAAACAAACTAGTAAAACTCACGCTATAGCGAAATTCGTCGTCAATTTAGGCTTAAATCGAGCTTATTTCGACGAAACCGATTAAATATTGTTATAGAGATTAAATAATTGTTCTTACGAATTAGTTCTAATAGTTTATGTGTGAATTTGAAGCGGGTAACATTACGGGACCTTCCAACTTGAAGGGCAAGATAAACTTCAAGCCTAGTTTTCAGCATTTGCGACAATCTAAGGTAATGTTCTTGAACACTCCTTTTTTTTTATGCTAAAACTTGTGCTTAGGACTTGGGAATTTTGGGTGATTCTGCAGCAATTGCTAAGATATGAAAAACTATTCGACAAGTGTATGGAAAGAAATACTCGAGGCGTGTAATTTGCTTCGGAGAATAATGTGTAGGGATTAGGAGCTCAGTTGGTTAAAAGGTAGATCCCTTCTCACTGTTGTGCTTCAACTTGCATGGAACTCTTTTATTTACTTCATTTGGGGAGAAAGAAACATTAAGAATTTTTCAGAATACAAATTTATTCATTGGTTACTTGTGTTAAAGGATTGATAGGGAAAGATGTCAATAGTACTAGAAGTTCTAATAGAGATATTTGTATAAGTTGGGGGCTGGTATGTGTTTTGTACATGGTTGAATTGGATATGTGAGTTTTGAAATGTTTTTCTGCTCTTGGATAAATAAAATCAAATTTACCCAGAAACAATTGTGCTTAGGAAGTTAATTCAGCCAATCTTGGTTGAAATGTGAGTTTTGAGGGTTTCAACACACTTTTGTGTATTATGTAGTGTTATAATTATATTCTCAAGGCAAACATCGAGATTCGAACTCACACAAATAATGAAGCATATGAAAATTTATGACCACTAAATCAATAAGTGAATTTCAGTTTCAAACGCACTTTAAGAAAAAGTAGACAATGTAAAAGAGATTAATCAATAGGTTAAAGTGATGTTGATGCATGCTTTAATTTCATGCTCATAAAGTAAGATTTAATTGGGTTCCATTATTGAAAGGTCAATCCATCAAATTTATGATATTAAATTTGGACTTTGATACTCGCATCACTCTTGAAAAGTCAACAAAGATTAGTATAGATAAACTCTTGAAAGTTTTAGAAATTGAAAGAGAAACTATCAAAACTTGGAATTTTCTTTGAAGACTTGATAATTAAGAGTGGTGACAATAATTTATGGGTAGAAAATTTCAAAGTCAACAAAAGCAACGTGACATTTCATAGAAAATAGAAATCTTATTCAGGTTGGTTATTAGTATGTAGAGTTATATTTTGATATACAAACTGTGCAAAAAAATATTACACGATTTTGAACCCGTATGGTAGTCACAGTGGTAAAGAATAATGTATTTTATCTAGGTGACCCGAGTTCGAGCACAATGTGTGCACGGTGTGTGTACTTTATTAAAGGGTTAAAAAAATGAACATATACTACATTGTAATCACACCAACATATTCAAAAAATATTACACGATTCTTTTTTGAAATGTAGTTCTAAATTACTTAACCTAAAACTATAAAACATACAATCTAAACCCTTAAACTCTAGACTTTAAACTAAACAAGCGTGTGTAAGCTAAAGTTTACATATGCACGTCTATCAAAGTTTTTTTTTTCCTAGTATCTATATATGAAAGGTTCGATGTCTTCAACCGAAATTAGCTCCAATAAAGGGTGTAGAGGTTTCTTTGAATTTGGGAAAACAAAAAATGAAAAATATGACATTTTGACACGATCAATTTTAGAGTGGTTCGACCTTTTAACCAAGGTCTACATCTATTACTTTAGCATCCATACCAAGAATTTCTCAATTCACTAACAACAAATTCTTTCTTTTTACAGGCTCAAGGGGTAACCTTACATCCCTATCTTTTCACGGGCTAAGAAATATTACGTTCTCCCTAATTTTTATAAAGATCAACTATAATTTATCCCTCAACAATGAGGTCTTGACTTGTAAACAAAATACTTCTATAGATGAGTGTTTATATTTTTGGCTTATTAGAATTGGACTAAAGAAATACAAGAGATTACTAAAAATAGACAATAAAATTCTACTCTCTTGATCTTTAAGATTGGATGTTCATCCTCTTGTTCTTCAAGTGTCTTTGGCTCGTATTTATATTGTAGAATGAAAAACTAGTCGTTGGAGACTTTAATTATAACCATAAATGCATTTCTACAACTTTGGGTATCGGTACTCGAAAGTGGGCATCAGTACCTACCAAAACAAGAAAGAGACGTTGCACATAAATTCAGAGCGTACCGATACACGATACATCCATACTGGTACGATACTTCATGTATCAGTACGGAAGCTTCCATATCGATATGAGAAGTGCTCACTGGGAAACTTAAAATAAAAAGCGTATCAATACAGGGCATTGCCGTACCGTTACGGGTAGCTTCGTATCAATATTGGGAGAACTGTACCGGTACCAAAGGCCTGTTTTTACTTTTAAATCACTTGAAAATATTTGTTTGAGTCAAAAAAACTTTATAAAGCTTTCAAACATATTTTTTTAAGTTAAATGGGCTTTGAATTGATTTTACAATATTTGTTCAAGTCTAAAAATATTTTTACTTTGTTATATCAAAATAAATATCTCAACAATATATATATATATATATATATTATATTTTGATACACAAGTTGTGTAAAAAAAAGTACACATTTCTTCTATAAAATTTAAAACTTAAATCCCAAACCCTAACACCCTAAAACCTAAACCTTAAACCTTAAGTCCTAAACTCTAAATTCTAACTATAAACCTTAAATTATATACCCTACACACTAAACCCTTAAATCTTATACCCAAACCTAAAACCCTAAACCTAGAATTGAAAGTATATGATTCGTATATCTTAGATTGTGTAAAATGATTGAGTGGATTAAAAAGAGTGAAATTGAGTTTATGTGAAAACTAGCACCAACTAATATAATGTTTCACTGTATGCTTTTGATATTTTAATTAAATGATGTGTAAAAAAATATGATTAGACGTTAACATCCACTATATTGTTCTTGTTTTGCGTGAATTTAAATTCCAATATTTATTTTAAAAATATAATATTTCTCCTTCATAAAAAAATATGATTAGGCATTTTTAATTGAAATAGAATATTCAATCGCTTATTGTTGCTTATCTTACCCAGATTTCAAACCATATTCATTAGTTAAATATTGTGGATTGAGTTGAAGCTACAATAAATCATGTAAACATGCTGCATCATTTTCTTTGAATATAATAATAGACATATACTTCATTTTATATAAAACAAACGGTGTTATATACTATGAATTAAACATGAACTGTCACACAAATTATTACGTCACAATCATTAAGAATGTAATGTTTAGTGTTTATATTGTTAAAATAGTGAGGTCAAATTTAATTAAAAAGAAGAAGGATTAAATTAATTTAAAGAAATAAATATTAATAGTTCTATTTCTCATTATTCCTTTAAAAATGTAAAGTTTAAGTTAATATCACATTATTTAATTAAAAGGATACAAATCATATTTACAATTGAACTTTGATGAAATGTAAAATTTATTGAACTTTGATGAAATGTAAAATTTATACATAATTTTTTTTTTATAAAAAGCCAATAGTTTTATTAAAAAAATATCCAGAATTACAATAAGGGTCGACGATCATAATCGTGAACTAAACACATAATTTGAATATTTTTCTATAACCAATGACACACTAAACTAACCACTTGAGATCATATAAGGACCATACATGGAAAATGTTAAAACCCAACCAAAAGACTCGAACAAAACATAGATACAAACAGATTTGACTGCATCGACAAACGAATCACAAAAGCGGATCAAACTACTGAAATATTACCGACAACCGTAAATCAAAGTCGAGCATAAAATAACTAAATAAACGTCATTTTGATCAGTCGAGACAATATTAAATCCAATCTTAAAAAAATTAAAATTAAAAGAACAAAAACCGTACCAAAAAGTAAAGAAAAACTTGTCACAAGAAAGCATGCCACAAAGACAGAGTTATTCTTATTAAAAACTAAAAAAATATATATAATATAATATAAAGAATAAAAAAATTACCGATGGTAAATTTTCCTGTCATTGGTAAGGAAAAGCTTATGGTTTAACTTACTCTTAAGGGTTTGACAGAACATTAAATTTTAGATCAGTTTTAGGGTATCAAAATTCAAAGTTAAAGGATAGAAATAGTATAAACACTAACTTCACTTTTTTGGTGCTCTCATTTTAAAAAAAGTGAGCTTAAAATTTAGAGTTAAAGTTTATAGAATTATGGGTTTAAAATTTAATTTTTTTGTATGAGACATAGAAAGGACATAATTAGGGACATAAGTTTTTTGTTCGACGGCTAAAATATTTTCAATCGATCATATCCAGCACAAAGATAACAAACAGAAACCGTCTAGTCAAACAAAAATACATCTTCAACATGTAGGCTTAACACACTGCAATCTTCATGTATTCCGAACAGAAGAGACTCATTCTGCAAAAACAAAACGAAAATTACGACAAACATTATATCATGCGACATGTTAAAATACTTCAGATTGTGATAGTTACATATCTTGTTGAATGCGACAATGTCGACACTCTGTACATACTCGTTAATTGGCTCCGCTGTCAGATGTTCCTCAATGAGGTTATCGACCGATACCAAATCATCCACAATAGTCAACATGATCTGCAGTTTCTTTATGCCGTAACCAACGGGCACAAGTTTAGCTGCCAATTGAAAGGGACTCTGTTTCAGATGAAATAGACAACATAGCTATGATTTGATTTCAAGATGAATGATTCAGGAAAACTATGCAAATGCAAGCCATTTCCGATGATTAAACACGATAATAAAACCGTATCAGGTTAACCACTGACATGCTCCCCAATGCAGTCCTTCCATCTTCACACTTCTCACTGCTTCTTCGAGCTTCTTCATGTCGGTCTCATCGTCCCACGGCTTTATATCCAACAATACCGAGGACTTGCCGGCTGCAAAAAAGAAGGAAAACATCAGACAAGTTAAAACCACCTGTGTATAGTAAAAGTGTTAAACCATGTTTCTATGCGAGAGTACCAGATGTGTAAATGTTGCAAGTATCTAACTTCAGAAAACCATATTCTTGTACGGTTGTACCCATTTGTGGATATCTGTTGGACAAGGGAATTTCAAGAAAATTAAAGGGTAAAGTATACAAATGGTCATTAAACTATTCCAAAAAATATAAAATGGTCACTGAACTTTTAAAAGTTTCATAATAGACATCAAACTGTAGTTTTTATTATAAAATGGTCACTGAGTTGTGAAATGTCAAGTGCGTGACTTGGTTGTTACGAAAATTTGTATAATAACATATTTAATCCTTCATATTTATTGATTTTTTTTCAATTAGGATTGAATTGATTGAATGTGTAAATATGTAGGATTAAATGTATTATTATACAAATTTTTGTAATTGTTACACTTACATCAACCACTTAACTATAGTTAACAACTCAATGATCATTTCGTAACAAAAACTAAAGTTTGATGTCTATTATGCAACTTTTCAAAGTTGGATGATCACTTTATATTTTTTTTTGAATAATTTAATGATCATTTGTGTATTTTACTTGAAAATTTAAATTTGAAGGAACACAACCATATTTGATTAGGGCTGTATTTTAATAAGCAAACTCTAAATTCTAGTAACACTAAATTCTAATCCCTACGATCTAAACCCCTAAACCTTAAATCGTAAAATTAACACAGCTTGTGTATAAGCTTTTTTTTTCATTTGATTATTAGTAGAGTTTTAAGAAAGGCTCACATTCTTTCTTCTTGCCGGAGGCCTTCACTGCAGCGGCACGTTCTTCGGCAGCCTTCGTTTCCTCCTCAGTCTCTTCACCAAACAAATCTACGTCATCGTGGTCTTCGTCTTCGTCTTCAACACCTGTGGCCTGCGCATGCAACATTTTTTTTGCAATCAGCAGATTAGAACATAATTGAATAGTCCAATATGCAAAATTCAAACAGCAAATAAACAAAGACCAACTTGCCTTGGAATCCTCAACTGGAGCCGGAGCAAATCCCTCAACAACCACACCCTTCACCGGTAACACCTCTAAAATAACAAATAACGGTTGTTGAATTCCATTAAACATCCAAATCGCACATTCCCATAAGCTTAAATTATACACTTCATAGAAGCTTAAAAGAGAGAACTTACGAGATCCTCAAAAGGGCGTCGATGTGGTTGTACCATCGAGAAACATTCACGTAGTTAGAAGATGGAGCCCCTGGGAGAGCCGCGTAGACCGTGATATCATCCTTTGAGGCTTGATATCTGCAAAATCAACAAAGAAATTAAGAACAATCACAAAGCTAACAGAGGAACAGATATAAAGAATGATTACCCAGAGATGTAACTGCGACTAAGGAGGTACTCATCAAGCTTTTTCAAGCCAGCAGCGGAACTTAAGTCGTTGAATGTGATTGCCTTATCCAAAATCCAGAAATGTTTCTGAAATTAAATCAACAAATGGAAGTGAAATTAGACATTGAGATACTGTTTCAAGCAATACCCAAAATCGAATAGATCTAGATAAAAGAGCTAAATCAAGGATTGGATACGAAAGATGTGATTGAAATGAAGATCAAAGTAGTAATCTGCAACTGCAGTCGATGGAGGTCTGTCTAGCGTTTTCTGAGATTATGGGCACTTTGCATGTTATCTGTATCGGTCTATATCAGTCCAGAAAGATCTAAAACTTGGGTGCCATGAAAAATAAAAGCTTAATGTCCAAACTACCCCTTTTATTGGAGGAAAATTCTCACTTTGATACTATTTTTTGGGCTTTAAGTAACAAATAAATGTTCAAATTATATTTTTTTAGATAAGTGTTTAAAGTATTTTTCGGGTTAAATATGTGTTTAACATTTTTAACGTTACTCAAATAGATATTTGTCGTAACTGCTCGTTAAAAAAATTATTAGCTAATAAAAACATGACATGTGACAGTATTAACTATTTTTTAAATTTTATTTTTAAAAAAATAAATTATAATTTTTAAAATACACTAAAATTTTTAAATAATCTCAAAATAGCTCCCAAATCTCTAAACCTCCAAATACGACCACTATTACTGGCGTTGGTCGCGTTTCCGGCGGCAGACTGAAGCATCCTCCTTTTGCCGAACGACTTATACCACATTCATTTCGTTATGTCGCTGTTCTTTGTGAATTATTCGAATGAACTATTCGACTATTTCAGCGTTTGGTACGACGTCGGTCGATTTCTAGCGATGAGGTAGTAGAGTAAAAGGTCGTGATGGTCCAATGACGGATGTAGTGGGCGGCGGCATGACAATCGACGAAGAAATCAGGTCAAATCAGAATTTGAATTTTCGAGTGTTAGGAAATTCAAATTTTGAGACTATTTTGTGAAATAAAGAAAATATTTTGTTTCATTAATTTTTATTTTCTTTTAAATATAATTTCAGAAATTTAAGAAGATGACACATGTCAGTTAACGATGAAAATTAATGGACGTTAACGGCAAGCACCTATTTAAATAACGTTAAAAACGTTAGACACATGTTTAGTCCGAAAAATATTTTAAATATTTATCTAAAAAATAGTATAGTTTAGGCATTTATTTTCTGCTTAAACTTTTTTTATATATAAACAAAGTGAAAAAGAAACTTACCTAAAGCCTAGCCATTACGATCAGATTGAAGCTGTCTCTAATCGGAGGCGATAAGAACCGATGGCACAATAAGTCATCGAACGTAGCACCTTTAGTCATGTTATCTGTTAATTGATTTTTTTCCTAAAGTACATACACCCCCTTAACCGACCACTGGCGGTTCAACATTGTTATGATGTATGGAACAAGAGAAAAATGAGACTGACTATCTTTGAGTCATGTTATCTGCTAATTGATTCCTTTCGTCTTAATTCGCACTAATTTTTTATTCATATCTCTTAAATTAATTGTTTTTACTGAAAAAAATTATCCTCGATTTTTTTTCCTTTTCACTAATACCTTCTTTCAACAAATTTGTAGATATTTCTCCCTAAACGGCCCACATCAGTCTCACAACTTGATTTCTACTATGAAAATTCTCCCTCCCCGCATTCTAATGTGCTTCTAAGCTTCTTGACGATAAAATTGGAGGGATAATCCAAAAAAATGTATTTTAGATTATAAGGTAATTAAACCTATAATTTAAAAAGTAGGTCAGTTTTTACAGTAAGTCGTCACGTGCACTTGGCGTTGTACATTAAAGAAGAAAATTATCATGTGCACATGGTGTTGTGCATATAATATACACTAAGCGGCTCAGACCTGCATGTCAGTGGTTGGCATGACAGCGACAGGCTTTTATCAACTCTGATTAAAGCTGATCAGCTTTGCAAAATGCCACCTCTAGGTGGCGCATTGTGCTGTGTGCATGCATGGCACACACCAGTTTTCACGTGAAAGCTGGTCCGATCATTAATTTTTATTTTTTTTAAATATTGTGTGTATATATATAGGATATAGAGAAGAAGATGAGTGTATAAGGGTTGAAAAAAAATGAGAGTTTGAGTTGAAAATTTGAGTGATATTTTTTGAAGATATATTCGAAAAGTTAAAGTTGTTGAAGTATATTTGTTTAAAGATTTCTCGATTTCTGAGAAATTAGTAAGTATTTTTTAATTAATATGTTTTTTTAATTAGATGAGTTTGTAGATTTTTTGTATAATTGAAGATATATTCGAATAATAATTACCTTTTATTGTTGAAGGAAGAGCACATTTACACGGTTTCTCATCTAATCTGGTAAGTTTTTGTATTTTTTGAAGATACATTTGTATAGATTAAATTTTTTGAAGTTAATACATATTTTGGTTGTATACATATTCGAATGATAATTATTTTGCAGATTTGTTTGAAAATGGCATATGGGGGAGTTTTGTTGTACCGTGACTATGAGCATGTTTAGTCTCATGTTAATGAAGAGCAAGTAAGTAATTTAAAATTTATTATCTCATGTGTAAAACAAAATAGTTTATTATAATAAAATAATTAATTAATTATAGGGTGTGGAGCATACCATCCGCCTCCGAGGAGTGAAGATCAATGAACCTTCTGACTGCATAGTTTATTACTTACAACGAGACAGTTTTTCTAATGCTTGATTTCTCTGTAGATTTAAGATTGTCCCCGGGTTGATTACTGGATTGATTGAACAGTGGAGACCAAAGATTCACTCATTTCATTTTTCATTTGGCGAATGCACAATAACTCTAGAGGATATATCAATACAACTTAGTGTCCCAATAAATGGGAATATGTTGGTTGGACAAAACAACTATAATGTATTTGAGATTTGCAAGCAGTACCTCGGCAAAATTCCTCCCGAGGCATGTGTGAACGATTTACGTCTGAGAATTTCATGGTTGCAAAATGAATTCATTGTAACAGATGGATCTACTTGCCAATAACTTGTGTATGCAGCTCGAGCATATATACTGCAAATCATTGGTGGGATATTGATGTCAGATACATTTGGTAATCTGGTTCACACACAATATCTGCCGATGTTGGATGATTTTAATACAGTTGGTGAATATAGCTGAGGATATGCAATATTGACATTCTTGTACCATGAAATGTGCAAGGCTGCAATTATGAATGGCGGGAAGAAGAATTCAGGTATGGGTGGATGTCAAATATTATTATAGTCATGGGTGTGGTACAAGCTATCTTATCTAACATCCATTGTGGATCCACCCGTACCCATGCAGTTTCCGCTTGCTGGAAGGTAATATTGTGATTACAGTCGTATATGGCTATTTTATTGATCTAATATTTATCTTCAATGACTTAGAAATATAAGTTCAATATCTTTGTAAATGGAGACATAAGTTGAAGAAATTGGGGTGGTGCACAACAATGTTAGCGATATAAGACTAAAGATCCAAACAATAGGGGAAAATCATGCATCATAATATTTTTTAAATTAACTTTCTGACTTTGTACTTTTTAAAGTTATTTGTTTGTCTATATATTTATATTAATATTTGTGTTTTACAGTTTATTTGGCTACCGTACGCGAATCCAACAATCAAAGCCTGCATACCAGAAAGTGTACTCGAATGTAAAACATTCTAGGGTGCAATTGTGCCTTTAATCCATTTTTATATTGTTGAGTATCATTGTGCTGATAGAGTGTTGCAGCAGTTCAACTTTCATCAACCCATTTCTAGAGCTCCACATGCTAATGAACATACCCATAGTGTTCATAGAGGTAGATTCGATGAGAATTGGGTTGTGAACCAAGCCAATTTTATTTCGTGGTGGGAGGAAAGATATACGCGGTGGGAAGATGATTTGAGTCCAATTGAAGTCAGTGATTATGAATTTAATACAAAGTACTATTCGTGGTTTTCGGAAAATAGAAAATCGTTCTTAGTATCTCTCGAAGCTGCAAATAAATGGCTTGAAGATCTGCGGTGCTTAAAACACGTACACTTGTCATTCGAGTTTAGTTAGAGCTCTCAAGAACCAACAGACGAACCAAACTTGGATTGTTCTACGGTTTGGCATTCTTCGTGGTCTCCGGTGCAATTCCCACAATACCTGTAAACAATGATCCTTGAGAAGAACCAATACAATATGGGTATCCATCATTTTGTAATGTTTCAGAACAACCACCATTTGGAGACAACTCATCATTTCATCAACCATTTAGATTTGGTAATGTTCCGAAACAATCACCAATCAATTTTCTAGTTGGTGACAGCTCATCTTCTCAGTCGGCTTACAATGATGATGGAGGATACATACCACAATGTTAGTATCCTCAAACATCCGTATATGGGGAAGGCATGGGTGTTGGTAGTATGATATCTTTGTTGTCGACTATGATCATTAGCAGGTCATCATTTCATCTGGAAGATATGTATGATACACCACCTTCTATGCAAATGATAGATGATTAAATTTTCCACTATAAGTAAACTCCAGATCAACCATGAAGAACGGTTCAATCCCCTAGACGATACGATCAAACATCATCCGTGAAAATCTACAAACTCCTATAATTAAAAAAAAGGGTAAACTACACCAGTGACCACCGAACTAATTGGGGATTCCTATTTTGACCACCGAACTAACGAACTCGTCAATCAGACCACCGAACTTATTAAATTGACTTATTTTGACCACCGTCGTTAAAAAACTAATGGAAGGGTGACATGGCAGTTAACGAAAATTTCTAAAATTACACATTTAGTCCTTGTTATTCACTTATTAAATCAATTTAATCCTAATTTTATTTTAATTAAATAAAATTAATCAACCAATTAAATGATGACACATGTCCTATCTATTTTATAAGTTTTAATTTATTTAGTTTAATAGATTTAACCAACCAACCAAATAGTGACACGTGTGTAAAGAATGGGAGGAAATAAAATTGGCATCAATTGCGCCTATGGGGAATTAATCCCATACCAAATGCATGGAAGGCCAACGCTCAAAACACTAAGCCAACTTTCACTGGTGTGATATAAAATACTAACATATTTTATTAAAGGATTACTTTGTTGGTGAAAACTAAAGATATAAAGGGGTATTAATGGGATTCAAACCACTAAGCCAACTTCACTCTTGATGATATAAAATGCACCCTTGTATATACATATCTTATACTGCAGTAAACGTTAGGGAAAAAAAAGTAAAAATGGTTGAAAGGTGACTCGAACCTAAATCACTTGAAATGTGTAAAATCACACAAACCACCAAATATTTGAATATTTTTAATGAAATTTCTTTTCTTTTAAATCGAATATTTAATATTTTAATAAATATTCGATCTAATTTAAATATGAAAAAGAAAAAATATTCAAATATTTTAAATCAATTTTTTTTCTTTTAAATCAAATATTTAAAGTAGTTATTAAATATTCGATGTGATTTAAATATGAAAATATTAAATATTCTATTTAAAAAAAATATTCGATTTAAAAGAAAAAAAATTGATTTTAAAATATTCGAATATTTTTTTTCTTTTTTGTATTTAAATTAAATCAAATATTTATTAAAATATTAAATATTCGATTTAAAAGAAAAGAAAATTGGCTCAATTCATGTATTATATGTAGTCACATTTTCCTAAGCTATAAGGTTCATTTATTGGTTTTGCATTTTAGTTTCGTACAATTAGTTATTGGTGTAGTTTACCCTTAAAAAAACAACATATTTAAACAATCAAATTACTTACTTCTGAGAAACCGAGAAGATTTACAAACAAATATACTTCAACAATTTTCACCGTCTTCGAATTTTTAACTCAAACTCTCTCAATTTTCAACTTAAACTCTATCAATTTTTCTCTCAAATCCTATACGCACCCATTCTCCTCAATAACATATATATATATATATATAACATTTAAGAAAAACATTTAAGTAAAAAAAATACCTGTCTAGCTTTCATGTGAAAGCTGGTCTGCATGCATGAGCTACAGGACCTCGCCATGTGCAAATGGCATCATGTCCCAGCTTTATTAAAGCTGCATGGCAACGCCGGTGCATGCCTGGCTCGCTGAAGCCACTGAGAGCCTATATCACATGCACAACGCCATGTGTACATGGCGATTTTCTTCTTCAATGCACAACGTCATGTGCACATGACGACTTACTGTAGAAACTGTCATACTTTCTAAAATATGGGTTCAACTACCCTATAATCTAATATATATATATATATATTCGAATTATCTCACCAGTTTTACCCTTTTTAACCTCTTCAAGTTTCCATTTGTTCCGCTTAGGCTTTGATGACTTTAGTCGAGAGCTGCCTTGTCATTTACATTAGTAGGGTGTAAATGAACAGAGTGTTCGACGAACCGTTCGTGTAACGTTTTTTATGTTCATTTATTAAGCTAAATAAACGAGTATGAACAAATTTTTTATGTTCGTTTAATAAATAAACGAACACGAACAGAGATGTGTTCGGTTCATTTATGTTATATAAGCTCATTTATATGATCGTTTATAAGCTCAGTTATAGGCTCGCTTATAAGCTCGTTTATAGGCCTGTTTATAGACTCCTTTATAAGCTCGTTTATAGGATAAAAATGCTTGTGGATATATCTAAATACTACTTTTTGTTGTTGCTAAGGATGTTATATAAGTTCATGTTGAAATGTAATTTTTATTTTGTTACTTATTTATTTATTGTTAATTTAGTTAAAATTTTTGAACATATAGAAGAACGTGTTCGCGAACGAATAAACGAACACGTTTGTGAACACTTAAACGAACACGTTCGTGGACACTAAACAAACGAACATGAACACAATATTAGAAATTTAAACGAACACGAACCGAACATGAACACATTTAAAAATAAACAAATGAATATGAACATAGTATTGTTCGTTCAAGCTCAGTTCATTTACACCCCTAGTTGGGAGGGGTTGTTGTCAGGGAAATAACTAGGATTTGGGGTTAGGTGGCAAAATATAAATGTTTGAAAGTGAGAGGCAAATTCATAAATAACTTAAATTTAAAAAAAAAATATTTGAGGGACTAGGGGCAATTGCCCCTCCCACGTTCCACAAAGCTCTATCACTGGTTGTTGTCCCTCCCAAATCTTTTGGTATAGTTTATTTTAAGTCCTTTTTAGTTTAAATTAGTCAGATAAGGTTTTTGTCCCTTCCGATTTTTAAATTTAAAGGCTTAATAGACTGTTGTCTCTCCCAATACTTGATCCTAGCTTCGTCCCAAACTGACGCCACTCTCAACTTCTACCTCGTGTTCCTCTTCTTAGACCAACACTTATCTTTTTTCTATATTGTCAACATGTGACGATTATTTGATGAATGATTTCTAAAATTCATCGTATTAATATTGGGTGTCTGACTTTCTGCGGGTCAAAAGGTTGAATTTATTGACAATTTTATAAATTAAAATACATATATAACTTCAATTCCATTTTTTGAAAATAATTTTTTTTTAAATTTAGTCTCATAACTTTGTATTTTATCAATTTTGTCCTCTAACTACAACTTTTTATAATTTTTTCTCAAAATCTCTTTATTAAAAAGATAATATTATATTCACAACTATGTGAACATAGGAGATGCTTTCCTATATAGAGATTGGAATCTAAGAAATATGTTGATTTAGTATTGATTCTGATTGGTAGGTTTTGATCCAAGTCGTTGATATAAATTAGTAAAAATCGTCGGATGTAAGGTGACTCAACTATAAATAGAAATTTCATGCCTCATTTCTAAATCATCCAATTCTCATAGTAAAAAGGCATTTACTCTAAGTCTCTCTTGTGTTCTTTTTCGTCCTTGAAAGTTTTTTCTTTTGTTCTTCGTTGTCAATCTTTTAGTATGCTTCTACTTAAAACAATTTTTTGTTCAAGTGCTTTAAAAGAATTTGATTTTTCAAAAAATAATTTTAAGTAGTCGTTTGTCTTAAAAATATCGACTAAAGTCACGCGGTTCGCTATGTCGAAATTTTAGTCACGTTACAACTGCATATTAATTCAATTCCAAAAAAAAAACTCTTTCAAAGTTGCAATACATTAAATAATATTTTATTTTAATTAAATCTCGTACATCGATGAATTCATAGCAATTCTATGTTTGAGTATCACCATGCTTGCAACTCAAAATCGTATATTTGATCTGGCTGACAGCCGAGCTTATTTGCAATCATCTAGATGCAAAAAAAAATGAAATGAAATTATTTGTGTAACAACTAGAGTCGCCACTAATCTTTTATATTTTAGTTTAGGTGAGATTGGATCACTTAAAAATCTAGTTATTTTAATAAAACACGTTTTTTATTTTTATTAAAACAACGAGTTTTGGTTTGCAAGACCAGAAAATAGCTTCGGGAGTCGGTTATGTATGAGGATGGGTGAACACTCCCACAACGTCCAAAATTAGTACCTAGTCGATTACGTAGTGTTTTAATGACGGAAATTAAGAATTCAGATTTAATTTAAAATTTGTGATCCATTAAAATGTTTAAAAGAATATTTCTTCACGCGAAAGAAATTTACACCCCAATGCTCGGGGCATAATTTTCGTGTATGAAAAGAATTTACACCCTTACGCTCGGAGCATAATTTTTGTTAGATTCCTGAATGAATGAAATCTATTTTGAAAATTATAATAAAAATGATATTTTGTGATAAATATTAATGGAAAGCGGTACCCCTACGCCTGGTGTACGTTTTTCACGATAAACCCTAATAAAAAGTTTTAATTTAAAATTTAATTAAACAATATATATAAATATATTTTATTCAAACATGCAATACATACAAGTGAAGAAGCCCATGTCGAATGACAAAAAAAAATGGCAGAATGAAGGGGGGTGGGGGAAGCCCTCAAACGCTTTGCATTTTTTAAATTACATCCTTAAAGATTTTTCGACAATTAAAATCTTAAAGTTTCCTTTTAAACTATTATGACTTTTTTATTCTTAATTTATAATTTTAGTTTGAAAGTGTGAGTTCATTTTATAGTATTAGTTGTTTATATAAAATGGTGCTATTTGAATTGATTATGAAATATAAAAATAAAATTAAAAAGAAAAAGAAAAACTAAACATTGTATGGAATTATAAATAAAAAATTGTGACAATAAGCCAAAATTTTTAATTTTTATTTATCTTGATAATAAATGTTTTTTTTTTCTTTTTAAATATCATTACATTATTAAACTTACAATTGATTAAAATGTAGCGCGTAGAGTGATAGAAGATTTGTATATAGAGTTTATGATATTGTATTTAATCTTTAAGTAATGATTTTTAATTTTTGTCATAAAGTCAAAAATAACCCTCTAACATTTGACTTTTTGGTCAATTCAGCACATTTTTTTTTTTATACATACAAGCACTCAACCTTTGATTTTCATTTAACTTTTACTCTCGTTATATAGAAACAGTCGGTCAACAGGTATTGACCGTTTGGGGTTGATGCGGCACTCCAACATAGCACAGGGAGATTATGTGGCAGTGTCACATGTCACTAGTGAAAAAAATAATTTTTAAATTAATTTTTTAAAATTTAAAGGCAAAGGCAGTGAGGAAATAAAATTTCAAGATTTTGTTACTCGGGAAAAATGAACCCACACACGATGTATGATAAGCTAAACTCCTAACCAACAAGCCAATCAGCCAGTTAAAATGTTTATAATAGTTTATGTATTTAACATCAACTATTGTCTACACCTGCACTCCAATCTTCTCCATCTCCATAAACAATTCAACTCCTTCCATGAGCTTCCCGCAGAAATCATTCTAAAACAACGAACTTGAGTACGTTAAATTGAATTAAAAACTTCAATGGTGCCTACACTGGTATTCGCTATACAACAAAACTGTTTTTGAAACTTGAAGGCTTTAGGGTTTTCCCAATTATATAAATTTAGGTCTAGTTGATCTCCAATCGTTTTCCCAGTTACCTCCATCAATTTTTATAGGGAAATTTTTTTCAAGTGTTTGATGGATCGTCTACGCCCAAGACTGAGACCGCTCTTCATTGGATTTACAAAAGCTGAGGTAATTAAGCTATTTTCTTCTATTTCAATTGACATTTTTATATGTGGATATACCAGTTTCTGCATTTCTAAACAAATGTGTATTTTGAGGCATGACTTTTTGCTTAAATTCTTAGTTTTTTTCTGAAGAATTTCATCAGTTTATAGCCCAAGGAAGGGGTTGAATTGTTTATGGAAATTGAGAAGATTGGAGTGTAGGCTAATGAGGTCACCGGGTGTGGACAATAGTTGATGATAAATATATAAATTAGTATAAACATTTCAACTTGGCTGGTCGGTTGGCTTGATGATTAAGCGTTTAGGCTATAAACTGCAAAATTGTATGGTTAAGCGTTTAGTACTGGGTGAGGGTTTGATTCCTATAAACAGCAAAAATTTAAATTTTTATTTCTTCATTTCATTGGGTTTGCCTTTAAATCAATAGGATGATATCACATATCATTATCTTATTGATTATAATTAATTTTTAAAAAAATTCTAAAAAATTAATGTTAAAAATATTTTTTCTAGGTCACCTGACACATAGCACTGCCACATTATCTCTTTATATTACGTTAGAGTGCCACGTCATCCCCAAACGGTTAATGCTTGTTGACTGACGATTTTCATCTAACGAGAGTGAAAGTTGAATGAAAATCAAACGTTAAGTGCTTGTTTGCACAAAAAAAGAATAAGTGTTGAATTGACTAAAAGATCAAACGTTGGAGCTATTTTTTACTTTATGCCTTAATTTTTTTATCCAACCAATTGAGTGGTCCTAGTGAAAAAATGAGCGTTGTTATTCTTATGAGACTCGGGTTTGAACAGTATCTTATTGATTATAATTAATTTTAAAAAAAATCTAAAAAATTAATGTTAAAAATATTTTTTCTAGGTCACCTGACACATGGCACTGCCACATCATCTCTTTATATTACGTTAGAGTGCCATGTCATCCCCAAACGGTTAATGCTTGTTGACTGACGGTTTTCACCTAACGAGGTTAAGTGCTTGTTTGCACAAAAAAAAGAATAAGTGCTGAATTGACTAAAATATCAAACGTTGGGGCTATTTTTGACTTTATGCCTTAATTTTTTATCCAACCATTTGAGTGGTCCTAGTGAAAAAATGAGCGTTGTTATTCTTATGAGACTCGGGTTTGAACAGTGTCTTATTGATTATAATTAATTTTAAAAAATCTAAAAAATTAATGTTAAAAATATTTTTTCTAGGTCACCTGACACATGGCACTGCCACATCATCTCTTTATATTACGTTAGAGTGCCACGTCATCCCCAAATGGTTAATGCTTGTTGACTGACGGTTTTCATCTAACGAGAGTGAAAATTGAATGAAAATCAAACGTTAAGTGCTTGTTTGCACACAAAAAAGAATAAGTGCTGAATTGACTAAAAGATCAAACGTTGGGGCTATTTTTGACTTTATGCCTTAATTTTTTTATCCAACCATTTGAGTGGTCCTAGTGAAAAAATGAACGTTGTTATTCTTATGAGACTCAGGTTTGAACAGCTTGTCCGATGGTGTGTATATATTTTCAATGAGCTAAAAATAAAAATATATATACTATTATATAATCACATTAAAATGTTAAAAAATTATAAATTAAGAGTGAACGAAGAATATATTAGCAAGAAAGTCTTCAACATTTGCATGTTTTTTTTTTCAGTTATACCTTATTATTGTCGTGCCACTCAGCAAAAAATTAACTATTAATTGATTGTAAAAAAAAAACTATTTAAAAACACTTAAAACTGTACTATATAATAAAGAGAGATCCGGTTACATTAGTCAAAAACTAAAATTTACCAATTATTCTATATTTATTATATGTATAAAAAATCACTAGTCCATTTTATATCTCTATTAGGGTGATATGATCACATTTATTAATATATATTAAATACAAAATAAGAATTAATCAAGTTTTATCATCCACGGGAATAAATCAAAAAATTAATAGAGTAAGATTATCGTAAGTTTTTTATTACAAAATCTATTTTTTTATAATTTTGTTTAAAAATTTAAAACGTTTAAAGTTTTTTTTAATAAAATAAAAAAATTCTAAAAATATTAAGTGATAACACCATAACACGACATGTATCAACTGATTAAAAATTTATTAGATTTAACCGTTAATGTCGGTCACGTTTTAAATTTTAAAATATAAAAACCTCATCAAATGTAAAAAGATGTAAAAATTTCATTGATTTAAAAAAATTAAGACTTATTATACTCTTAAAGCTAAAATTTAACGATCAAATTCTTAAAATATCAAACCTATGACTACAGGTGGTTCATTCATGCCCTAATATTTTTTATAGTAAATAATATAAAACGAGTAACAATGTTGTTTTCCTTCAACTTTGTGCAAATAAAGCAGCATGAACCTGATTCCAATGGTCTAGATTTGGTGTGACAGTGGTGCCTACTTCAACAACGTGTCCAACACCCCACAAAACTTTCCCAACTTAGGCTAAGATCAAATAATTTGGAACATTGGGCCATGTGCTTTCCATTTTAATATTCTAATTGAGGTTTCTAGTTCCCACTGTCGTGGACATTTCCCACTGGGTGAATTGCCTTATCTAAATATGGCAACCATATCCTAATATTATATTTAATCCTTAAATTAATGCAGGGATGCGACATAATCAATGTCAGCTTAGTCATAGATTTGGGTGTGACACAATTTATAATACTAATACCTTCTAGAAATAGAAAAGAGATGCATACCTTACTGACTTCAAGTGGTTTTTAATGTTTAAAATGAGTTTCTTGCTTCAATGTATATTTTATATCCACTGTAATAAAAAAAGTAGTATCACAACCTAAATGGTACTAATTCAATAATTAAAAATATGAATAATTTATTTGTACTATTAATTTAATTTGTGTTCGTCACTAATTACGTTAAATTTTATTTCTTTTTGAGTTGTTTGTATTACAATTTGTAATGAATCGTTATTTTCAAGAATAAGCGTGAAAGATAGTTCACGAATTTTAGAAATTTTATTTAGTTCACGAATCGTTATTACAATTTGTAATGAATCGTTATTTTCAAGAATAAGCGTGAAAGATAGTTCACGAATTTTAGAAATTTTATTTAGTTTGTATTTTGATAACTCCCTATGAACTCTTTATATAATAATTTTTTTCTAGTGCAGAGAAGAAATGTTTAATTTGACCAGTGCAATATTTATTTTTTCCTTTTAAATTTATTATTATCTTTTTTGTTGTTGTTTATAGATGTTTTAAAACTTTTATTAAGTCATGTTCTAGTTTTATTTTTTTATCAATAAAATTGTCTAGTTGATATGTAAAAAATATTAAAAATATAAAAAATTATTCAAATAATTAAAATTAAAAATATAAAGTAATTGTGTAATTTAATTTTTATATAATATAAAAATAATATTCCACCCCACTAAAACTGTCCACTATGATACATCAATAATTTATTTTTGAAACTATCATTACTTTAAGGGTTTTATTAGAATTTGATTTCCCACTACTATACTGCTCTGCGGTAGTTACTAAACATCTCTCTTTTAGTTTTTAAATTTCATCCTTTTTATTATGTTTTTTTTTAATATCGTAGCAGTTTTTGGCCATTTTGCTGATTTATATATAAATAAAATTTATCTTCTTTCGATGAATATTTTATTTTTAATTTTTTTTCTTATTTTTTGGTTTTACTTTGACAAATTCATGTCACATATGTTTTTATGGCTGTCTTTTTGTCTGTTTTTGTGATAGTTTTTTCGTCTATTTTGTAACAATTTTGGTATGTCTTTTGACAGTTTATCATTCAGGTGACGAGTATCATTGAACGTTTTGCCAACGAAGGACGGCAGTTTGTTTATGATCATGATTCTCTTTTATGGTTTTGTCGATATGCCAAGAACAAATGACAGAAGATTTTGCTTTCTTCATATAGCACTCGGGTCAAAGTTGTTGATTGCTGAATCTTTTTCAGAAAATTGTACTAGTTCTTCTCAAAGTGATGGATTTTGTTCTTTATATCTTTCACACCTTTTAAATTTTATTGAGCTTTTTATTTTAATGTTTGTAGTGTGATTCTTTTATAATCTTATCACTTTAAATATAGGAAAAAACTTTGATACACATGTCGTGTAAACTTTAGTTTACACTGTGCCTTTTAGTTTTAGGAGTTAGGGTTTTAGTTTTAGGTTTAAGGTTGTAGGGTTTATAATTCAAGGTTAGTATTTAGAATTTAGTGTATAGGGTTTAAGGTTTAGGGTTTAGTTTTTTAGGGTTAGGGTTAGAAATTTAGTATTTATATTTTTATAGTGTAAATACACAAGCTTGTGTAAAATTAATTTTACACAACCTGTGTATCAAAGTTTTACCCTTAAATATAATCCAATAAATTTTTATTGTTAAAAAAAACTATAATCTCTTTAAAAATATAAAATATTTTACACCCAGATTGTGGATTGATTATTATATTATATTCATGTTTACTAAATCATTTATTTTTTTTAGAGTTAGTTGTAAAATATTTCCTCAATTTTCATTCTAAATTAGTAGCTATGAAAAAAAATTAATTTATAAACTTTTAAATGTTTTAATTCTATTTTAAATTATAACTCTCATTTAAATTGGTTTTCTATTTTTTTAATATTTATATTTCATCCATAAAATAAAACCCTCATTATAAATTAATCATCAAACTTTTAGACATTTTAAATTAATCATTGAATTCGTTTTATGTCTAGTCATGATATTATATATTACACATAATTGTTTACATGTCAATTAAAAAATTTTATAATAGTTTTATTAACATGAGATGTGATTTAACATATACTGATAATTTTAGGATAAAATTAAAATATTCAAAAGTATGTGAACTAATTTAAAATGAGAGTCGTAGTTTGTGGATGAAATTGAAAATTCAAAAATTGGAGGGGTCATTTTAGAATGTGATCATAGTTTGAGAATACAATCAGAACATTCAAAAATTAAAATAAATTTACCAACAAGTGTTGGGTGCATTGGTAAGGCACAATGTACTCCTAAGGAGAGGACACGAGTTCAAATCTTGAAGACGACATCATTGAAATGGGCAATCTCGCACCCCAAATATTGATCGTAAGACGGGCATACATATTACCAAAAACTTAAAATAAATTTAAAATAAAGTTCATAATTTAAAATGTTTTTTGACCAAAAGTTTAAAACGTGTGGTACAATTAATTCTATTTAAAATTGAAGTTTAAATAGTTAAAAATCTTATTATTATATTTTTAATAAAAAAAATTAGGTGCACAAACCAATGTATCCTCTGCCCCCGAATACTCATGGGTTTTATTAACGGCAAATCGATTATTTTTTATTAAATAAAGATGTATTACATTTTTATATCGAGACTCAAATTTATATAAAATAAAATATACGAGCGCCTTTAATCATTAGATAAATTAATGAATTTTAAATTTATTATTATCCGATCACTGGATAAGAAAAAGCAACAATATTCACTGCTTGGACGAATATTTTGTATATATTATGGGTCATAGACTCATGGTCAAAAATATATTATATTTCCGTTTTGAAGTTGTCATCCATTATCCATATCCTTAGATTAGATGCCCACTTTGGTATTGTCAATTCCCTTAATTGCTGGCCAAACAAGACTCAATATTAGCAAAAATGCACTTTTCACAAAAACCACAATACGAAGAAATTAAGAATCTTTTGCATGCCAATAAACGATAATTATTTGTTTATTTTTTAATAATAATTATAAGATAATATATGTTCATATTTATTTTTAATTTTTTAATAATATATATATATATTGTAGATAAAACTATTCGAATTCGAGTCTCTTAAAATAAACATCATCCTTTTTTCACTAAGACTGCGTGATTGGGTTCAAAACAATTAATTATATATGTCAACTAAACATCAAAATCTTGTATTTTAGTCTATTCAAATAAAATTGTATCCTTGATGTAACTGTATATCTTTTTAAACCAAACTTCCTCTAAAATTCATGTTGTAAATGCATGCAATTTTTTTTAAAAAAAATTAAAAAACACACGTGATAAAAAAATATTACATCATTATTTGTCTCAAAAATCTACCTCTCCGCCTAATCATTTTTTTTATTTTTTTGTTTATTTCGTTGGTACAATAAATTTTCATCAAATTTCTTAAGACTTCTACACATTTTAAGTAGATCATCCAAAAATTAGTACCAAGATCCACCGATGTCTCTATCTATAATTTCTCCAAACAGTTATGTATATATTTATTTATCAATTCTTATACTTCTATTTTCAAATAAATTATTTTGGTCAGAAAATTATTGGAAAGTTTAGAATTATAATGGAAT
Source organism: Hibiscus mutabilis (assembly GCA_019671005.1). NCBI lineage: Eukaryota > Viridiplantae > Streptophyta > Magnoliopsida > Malvales > Malvaceae > Hibiscus > Hibiscus mutabilis. The sequence continues at coordinate 6,849,325 of CM033714.1, read as the reverse complement.
TTATTGAATAGTTTTATTGGTTAAAATAGATGTTTTTCCTGGATAGTTCAGATTTGAGCAGTGCAATATATAAATATATTTAAATTTAAAATCAAACTAATATATTACAATATGATTAAATTGGAATGTTCAAAAATAAATAATAGACATTATCTAAATTATATAATTCTTATCCGTTACCTAAAGTTGCAATAATACTTCCTGCCTATTCACGCCCATTGCTTGTGCAATACGAATTAAACGAAGCAAAATCAAGGAGACCCAGCAGTCAATGTCATCTTCCTTCTTTTTTTTGCTTATTTTATTTATTTATATTTATAATAGTCTTGTTTGACAATTAACGGATAGATGATAATTGATAGCGGATTACATTAGCTGATAGTTGACAGCGGATTGTATTAGCTGATTTGACTAGCTGATTGTATAAAAATATTTATTAAAATTAATTGATAGCTGATAGTTGTTTGATTATTTAAACAAGCAAAATAACATATAAGGACATCATTATATTCGATGTTTGTTTGAATAGTTTATTAATTATCAATATTTTGTATCTATTACCATTCAAAAAATATTTTGTATCTATTATCGTTCAAAAAATATTTTGTATCTATTAATATTAATTAGATTATAAAAATATTTTTTAAATATAACAATAATAAGCATATTTGAAGGATTTATATATTACTTTATTATTTATATAATTATTTTTAATACAATTTAATTAATTATTAAATTTAAATAAAATTATAAATGTGTGAGAATAAAATAAAAAATAAAAAGTATTACTTTATAAATGTCACAATATAAATATGTGAGAGTGAAAAATTAAAATAGAAAAGGAAATTAAAATAGAAAAAGTTAAATTTAGGTTATTTGGAGGTTTTTTATAATTGTTAAGGGTAAAAAGGTCTTTATAACTATTATGTCAAACCGCTAATTTTAAAAAGCTCCTATTAGCAGCTTTTTCAAAATTAGAGGTTACACCCCAATTCGCTATTCCAATCCGCTATTCATCAAACATCCAAATTAGCGGATTTGACCAGTCAAACCTCTAATATTAGCTCAAATCTCTAATTTTAGTTTAAACTACTATTTACCAAACAGAGCCAATATTATATATATATATATTTAAATATAGAGGGAGAGGGGCCTATCAATTTTTTTATTTAATTATTTTTCAATTTTCCATCAATTTTTAAATTAGTGAAAATCCTTCTATATTTTAAAGTTTAAATATTTTTTTTAACAGCAAGTTTAAATATTTATTAGGTTTGATGAATTCTAAATTTATATAAATTAAATTACAATTTCTTTTTTTCTCTCTCAATTTTGAAATTAAACTATTTACTTCCTAGTATTTCAGTTTCGTCACCGATTAAACAATGCATATCATAAAATATAAAACTTGTTTGAAAAATATAAAATATAAAACTTAAATTATAGGTATATTTGAATATAGTCGTTGCTGACTAAGATTTTATTTGAAAAATAAAATTCAAAATTTAACTAAAATATAATGTGATTATTTTTATTAAATAAAGATCTAATAGATTTTCTAGAACGTTTGTTTTTAAAGGTGAACTAACTTTGGGGGTAAAAGATCTAAAGAAATAGACATGTATATGATCTTGTCTCCCTACCAAATCTAATCCAAGGTTACACCAGAAAAGGAAATATTAATATAATTTTCAATCACCAAGTTCAAAGCTAATAATCTAAGGGAAACCTTAACTTAGCATTTAGGGTTTAGCAAATTTAGGTATGATATAAGTAAGGACGGAGTCGGGATTGAATCGTGAGAGAGTTAAGTTATTTAACTTTGAAACGATCGAGGTCTTAAAAAATAATTAAACCATTACAATTAAAAGAGTTAGGATTTAATATTACTAATTTTAAAATTAAAAAGTAATTAAATTAAAAATCTAAAGAGTCAACGCTTAATTTAATTGATTTAAAAGCTGATAAAACTTTTAAAATCAAAGTTGGGGACAATTGTTTCTCCCACCTTTCACTTACATCCGCCCTTAGACATATTTGCATAATATAAATATGATAAAAGAATATTAATTGTAAAAGAGATTTAAAGTTATTTAAGAAAGTAATAGAAACAAAGCCTAACAAGGTGGTCTCGGCGAAAAAACGGGTGATATTTATCTTAGGAGACTCGAGTTTAAATCTTTTTGTTTATCAATTGTGTGTATTATCAAAAAATTAAGAATATGTATGAACAGATACTACCTTATAATCTGTGATATTAAGTGCATTTGTGGAAGGTTGCTTATACCTTCCATAACAAGCTAATCATGGTGAGGAATACTGAGGATGACTTGGGAAAGTGGAAACCAAACCAGAATAGGAAAGAGAAAGAAAAGCAAAATTAACTATAAGTTGATATATTGAGATTATGTGTTAGTTCTCTTAATTAAGATTAAAATTTTAAATTTTGATATTTTAAATGAAAAAAATTAAAATACTCTTTCTATATTAAATCTATGTAAAAACTTAATTCTAAATTAACCGGTCAATAATTCTAATATTTTTTAAAAGTAATGAATCTCGTTAAAATTAACCATGGGTGGCCCTCGTTTCACAATTTCGTCTCCAGTCTACCAACCATTTGGAGTTCAGGTAAATGTACCCCATCAGCCTTGTTAGGTTTTCCAGTGGCCGTGGAGTTCAGATATACTCAGTTTCTTCCACCAACACAGTTTTTTTCTTATATAATTTACCTGACAAATAAAATTAAATCCAATTTTTTAAATCCATGTTTCCAAACACAACGTAATGAATTAATAGACTATTTTATTTTTTATAGTCTATATTCGAAATTTGTGACTGTCCCTTTTAATAATGTTGTTTCTAAAGTTTAAATTTAAGTTCTCTTAAGGCACATTGTTTCATATATAATAAATTAACTTCTAAGTGTTAATTTAAAGATCTCAAAATATATATTTGATCGATTGATTTTAGAAAAAAAAATGTAATTGCATTGATGGAGAAATTGAAAACAACAATGAAGTGGCAATTATGATGGTGATGACAACCATATGCATTGTGACAAAACTCAAAACATGACAATAGAGTTTCATGCTCAATTATACCAATCTTTTTCATCGCTCACAATTAAATTGACCCAATTATTGCTGTATGATGTTGGTAGGGGTGATAATAGTCTGGCCGGCTCGCAAGTTATTCGAGTTTGGCTCAGTCAAAATTCGGTTCGAATGAGTTCACTCGAACTCATGTTCGACTTGAGACTTTAACAAGTCAAGCCAAGCCGACCCAACCTCGGCTCAAAAAGCTTGTGAACATGCTTGGAATAATTATATATATAGTATATATATATATATGTTTCAGTATTGTTAACTTGTTATCATTGCTAATTACTTTAAATAACGTTTTCCTTGTAGACTTGTATAATTTAGAAAATGTACTATGGTTACCTACAGACTTCAAAAATAAATATATTGACCATGTTTGGTAAACAATTATTTAGCTAAAATTAGAGATTTGAAGCTTTTTTAGAAGTTTGACAAGATAAATCCGTTAATTTGAAACCTCTCATTTAAAAGCTTCTTGAGTTAAAGGTTTGGATAAAAGACTTGTAAAGACTATTTTGTCATTGATAATTATAAAAAAATTCTTTAAATAACATAAATTTGAAAAATTGATAAATTTTTTAAAAATAAATAATAAATTAATATATATAAATAAATACATATAAATCTGATAATTAATAAAATTATATTCAAAATATAATTTCACAAATAAAAAATTAGTATATACATCTAAATTTAATAATTATTAAAATTATATTAAAAAATAATTTTAAAAATAAAAAAAATGATATGTACATCTTTCATATATGCTCAGTAATGATATTAAAAAAATTAATTTTCATAATCTAATTAATATAAATAGATACAAAACGTTAGTAACTAATGAATTATTCAAACAAATACTGAATATAATCATGTCCTTATATGTCATTTTGCTTGTTCAAATAATCAAACAACTATCAGCTAATTTTACCAATCAGTTTTATACAATCAACTAATGCAATCCACTAGTCAAATTAGCTAATGAATCCGCTATCAGTTATTCGTTAATTGGTAAACAGGGCCATTATTTTTTCCCAAACAGGATTTCACATGTTATTTTTCAAAACTTCAAAAAAAATTAAAAGTAGTTTGAGAAAGCAACGAGTAGAGCCGAGCTCAAACTGTCTAGTTAGAGCTCGAGTTTAAAATTTTGAGTTCGACGAGCTTCAAACCTGAGCCGAATTCAATAATACTAAGCCCGAGCCTGGGCTCTTTATCACCCCCCAACTGTTGGATTTGTTATATATTTCTATACTACATATTATATTCTTGATTGAGTTTTATGATAGTAATCAATCAAGTGTTAATTTAGTTAAAAACGACTAAAATATTCTTATTTTAGTGGATAAGAAATATTGTAATAGTATTTTTGATTATGCATATTTTTATAAAATCATTAAACAAAATAATTTAAAATCATTATTTGAGAAACGACAATGAAAATTTTGTGTACAAGTCTTTCATCCTTCCATCTACATTCATGTAAAACTAAAGTTTGATTTTGATATAATAAATTGTTTAAGGATTTATTTGTAAAAGAAAATAAATTTTTAAGTATCTCAAAGACTCACAATTGATAAGGATTTTTTAAGTAAAAAATTATTCAAAGTTAAAAACTTAAACCCTATAAAATTTTCTAAGTGTTTTAAAGCAAATTCAACTTTTACGCTGAGGCGTATCGATACACTCTCGAGCGTTTCGATACAGGCTTAAATTAAAATACCATTGTAAGAATCTGTTTCGATACGATTCCATTCGTATCGATACAGCCTTCATATGGGCTAAGTATTTTACTCAGACGTTTTGATACGGTGCCCTCTATTTCGATATGGCCTTCATACTAGGTTTAAAATTTAAGAACGGCGTACCGATACGGCTACTAGCGTATCGATACGGTTGTTAATATTTTTCATTTATGATTCGAACATTGCCTTGTCAGTTATTGGAACATGCAATTTTGAAAATCAGTTAACCAGTATCAATACACCTTCAAGGCGTACCGATACAGGTTCTGACAGTAGCCCAAGTGAGCAAAATTGCATCGATACGACCTTGCTCGTTTCGATACGCCCCTTTGTTTTTACACTGAGATCGTACCAATACGTTTCCTCATGTATCGATACGCCCCTATATAATTGTACACAACAGCTCTTTCTATTTTGAGACATGTATCGATACGGCTATTCGTGTACCAATACGAGTAGTTGTAGAAGTGCATTTATGGTGGGAAGAAAAGGGCCCAACGGCTATATTGATGTCTTCAACCACCCAAATGGCTAGAAATCAATGAGAATGTATAAAAGCAAGTCTCCAAAGCCTCAGCAACAACTATTGAACTTTTTTGCAATATCCAAACCCTTGAGCTTAAAGAGTCAAATTATTGTACCCCATTTGTTGTAATTTTCATTGTATTCATTCCTTTCAAGTTTGAGAGAGTTTGTTTGTAATTTGGGCAACAAATCAATCTTGTGAGAGATACTTTCAAGTTTGTTATTCCTTCTTTGTAAAGAGAGAGTCTTGGTTAATCAATGGGTAGAAAGATTAACTGATTTGTAAAAGTTTCCTCCTAAGCCTAGAAAAGGGGAAGAATATCTAGTGGATATTGGTTCAAGATCCTTAGTGGGAGCTAAGGTAGTGATGTAGAGCTTGTTCGAAACTTGAACCACTATAAATCGCATTATCTTCAATTTTTATCTTTTAAATTTGCTCATTCTAATTTCAAAAAGCCAATTCACCCCCTCTTGGCCAATTACACACGATTGATCCACTCAACAATTGGTATCATAGCCAAACTCTTTGAGGGACTTACATCCACAAGAGGAGATCCTAGAAGAATATCAATCAACTACAAATCAAATCCATGGCGTCTACCTCCGGGCTGAACTTGTACGAGTCACAATCTATCACCAAACCACCATTCTTTAATAGGGATAACTACTCATATTGGAAGAATAGAATGAGGCTCTTCATCAAGTCCAACGACTACACCCTTTGGGATGTAGTAAAAGATGGTCCAATTATTCCCATGAAGAAAGATGAAGAAGGAAGACTCATTTCGAAGACAAATATGGAGATGACAGATGAAGATAGAAGAAGACTACAAGTGAATGACAAGGCCCTACACATCATCTCTTGTGCACTTAGACCCGACATGTATGCGAAGATGTTATCTTGCACAAGTGCGAAGGATGTGTGGGACAAAGTAGAGACCACCTATGAAGGAACCAACGATGTAAAGGAGACCAAGATTGGAATCCTTAATTTGAGCTATGAGAACTTCAAGATAGAGCCCGATGAGAGCGTCTCTAAAATGTTCGATCGATTCTCCCTCATAGTAAATGGTCTTAAGGGCTTCGGTGAGATCATTCCCAAAGACAAGCTAGTTTGAAAGCTTCTCTATTCTCTTCTCGAATCATGGGATGAGAAGAGAACCACAATCATCGAGGCCAAGAATTTGAAGACGTTGAAGCTCAATGAATTGGTAGGATCTCTCCTTAATCATGAGATCATGAGGCAAGGAACAGAAGAGAAAAGATTAGAGAAGCAAGAGATAGAGAAGAAGAAACAAGAAATTGCTCTCAAGGCTTCTCAAGAGGAAAGTAACTATAGCAAGGATGAGTTTGAAGAATTGGATATGATAGCCAAGAGATTCTCCCAGTTCATGAAGTCCAAACAAGGAAGAAAATTTCAAAGAAGAAGAGACTTCAAAAACAAGAACAAAGACGAGGAGAATGATCAACTTATTTGTTATGAGTGCAAGAAGCTAGGGCATATTAGATATGATTGCCCTCAACTCAAGAAGAAGAGCTTCGAAAAGAAGAAGAAGCTCAAGGCCCATATTTTTACTTGGAGCGATGAGGAATCATTATACGATGAAGAGGAGTAAAAAGTGGCCAATCTTTGCCTCATGGCTCTTGATGATGATCCTAAGGTAAACCCTAACTCATCTACTTTTGATGAGTTTGAAGAAACATATGATGAGTTACAAGAGGTTTACGATGAGTTGGTTGAGAAGTATAAAGAATCGGTTTTGAAAAACAAGAAAATGATTTCCGATTTAAAAACCCAAAACGATTCTCTTTCCAAAACCAACTCAGAACTTGAAAAGAAGATTTTGGTTTTACAAGATGACCTAAAATATTTTCAAAATGAAAATGTTGATTTAAACAATCTTCTTTCCAAAGTTTATGATGATCACCACAAAGTGGTGAATGAACTCAAAGCTTCTTTGAACAAAGTTGGTACTACTAATTTTGAAAAGGGTCAATCTTCTAAAACCATCTATGTGAATAGAAACTTTGTGAACCACAAACAAAGAAGCTCTCAAAAGCACCCTAAAGGTAAAAGAGTTAGAAGTGTATGGGTTCCTAAGGAACTTGTAGCTTCTAATAACATTCATACAATTACATCTTGGATTCCTTAGGGAACCAAGTATTTGAGAGCTAATTCACATAGACCCAAAATGATTTGGTTACCAAAAACCAAGATTTAATTCTTTGTTTGTAGGGGAGCATTGCTACAAGGTCAAAGCTTCAAGTCAAAACACATGGTACCTTGATAGTGGATGCTCACGACACATGACCGTAGACAAGAGTAGATCCATGGATCTAAAGCCAAAGAGTGTTAGAGTGGTGACATTTGGTGACAACTCCAAAGGCCACATTGAGGGTATTGGTTCCATTGGTAATCTCTCTTCTATACTCATTGAAGATGTTTTATATATCAATGGTCTAAAACATAACTTGTTGAGCATTAGTCAACTATGTGATGATGGTTTTAATGTTCTTTTTGATGTTAATGGTTACAAAATTTTGGACATGAAAACAAATAAGATAATGTTCATTGGTAGTCATAGATAACATTTACATGGTGCATTTAGATGACATTCATACATCCCAACATGTTTGGTTACTAAAGATGAAAATGATGCATGGTTATGGCATAGGAAACTAGGGCGTGCTAGCATAAGTGTTTTAGAGAAATTAGTTTCCCAAAATCTACTAAGAGGTTTAACTAAGCTAAAATTTTCTTTAGATAAAATTTGTGATGCTTGTGTTAAGGGTAAACAAAAACGTGTCTTTTTTAAATCCATTAATGATGTTTCAACTAGTAGGGTATTACAATTGATCCATATGGATCTTTTTGGGCCAATTAGAACTACTAGCTTGGGTGGAAAATCATATGCATATGTCTTAATAGATGACTTCTCTAGATACACTTGAGTTCTCTTTTTAAGTACTAAAGATGAGGCTTTAGAAAAATTCATCACATTTTTAAAAATCACTCAAAATGATCTTGGTCAAAACATTTCACATATTAGAAGTGACCATAGAATGAAATTTCAAAATCTTGGTTTTGAGGATTTTGGTAACTCTAATGGTATTAGCCATAATTTTTCCGCACCTCGCACTCCTCAGCAAAATAGGGTAGTTGAGAGGAAAAACCGTACTTTAGAAGAAATGGCTAGAACCATGCTTTGTGAAAACAATTTACCTAAGTATTTTAGGCGGAAGCCACAAACACCGCTTGTTACATTATTAACTGAGTAATGATTAGGCCAATTTTAAAGAAAACTCCTTATGAAATTTTAAAATCAAAAAAGCCTAACATTAGCTATTTTCATCATTTTGGATGCAAGTGTTTTGTTTTAAATAATGGAAAAGATCATTTAGGTAAATTTGATGCAAAAAGTGATGAAACTATTTTCTTAGGTTATTCTTTAAATTCTAAAGCCTATCGAGTTTTTAAGAAAAGAATCTTAGTTGTAGAAGAGTCTATACATTTGGTTTTCGATGATAACCTCATTCCAATGAAGGATTCTTGTGGTGATGATGATGATGATGATGTAGGGATCATAGAAGCCAATGATGGTAGACAATCATCAAAGGTGGATGAGGTTCCAACCAAAGAAGAAAAAGCACACGATCCTCCCATAGAAGACTTGAAGGACATAAATCTTGAGGAAAAGAAAATGAGCTACCGAAGGGAACTCAACTATGTCAAAAGTGGTAAAATCTTGGGTGATCCATCCAATGGGGTAACTACTAGATCCTCTCTTAGATTAATGAATAATGTTGCATTCGTTTCATGCATTGAGCCTAAAAATATCAAAAAAGCATTAAAAGATGATTTTTGGATATTGGCCATGCAAGAAGAACTTAATCAATTTGAGAAGAGTAAAGTATGTACATTAGTTGATAGGCCTAGTGATAAATCTACTATAGGAACTAAATGGGTTTTTCAAAACAAGCTAAATGAGAGTGGTAACATAGCGAGAAACAATGCTAGACTTGTTGCTCAAGGTTACACTCAAGAATAGGGAATTGATTTTGATGAAACATATGCACCCGTAGCTAGAATAGAATCTATTAGGATGCTTCTAGCATTTGCATGTTATCATGAATTCAAGCCTTTTCAAATGGATGTAAAAAGTGCATTTTTAAATGGTTTTATTAATGAAGAAGTGTATGCTGAACAACCACCCAGTTTTGAAGATCCAAATTTTCCAAATCATGTTTTTAAATTAACTAAAGCTTTATATGGTTTGAAACAAGCTCCTAGAGCTTGGTATGAAAGGCTTTCAAACTTTTTGATTGAAAAAGGTTTTGAAAAAAGCAAGGTGGACACTACACTTTTCATTAAAAGAAATGACAATGACATCTTAGTAATACAAATTTATGTTGATGATATAATTTTTTATTCTACTAATGAGTTGTATTGTTAAGAATTTACTAAGTTAATGCAATGTGATTTTGAGATGAGCATGATGAGGGGGCTCTCATTCTTCATGGGACTCCAAATCAAGCAAAGGAAGAATGACATCTTCTTCAATCAGGCTAAATACATCAAGGATATGCTCATGAAGTTTGGCTTGGAGAATGTGAAGCCTCAAGCCACACCAATGAGCTCATCTATAAAGCTTGACAAAGATGAATGATGTAAGTGTGTTGATTCTAACTTTATCATTCTATGATTGGTTCTTTGCTTTACCTTACCGCATGTAGACCTGGCATTATGTTTAGTGTTTGCTTGTGTGCTAGGTTCCAAGCTAGTCCTAGAGAATCACACCTTATAGCCATTAAGAGAATCTTTAGATAACTTAGAGACACACCATGTTTAGGTCTTTTGACCTTCATACTTATTCTGATGCGAATTATGGGGGTTGTAAGATAGATAGAAAAAGTACCTCCGGCACTTGCCAATTCCTAGGTAGTATGCTCATATCTTGGTTCTCTAAGAAACAAAATAGTGTAGCTCTATCTACCACCGAAGTGGAATATATATCGGCCGAAAGTTTTTGTGCTCAAGTCTTTTGGATGAAGCAACAACTTTTACACTATGGAATTGATGTAGGTACCATGCCCCTTAAGTGTGACAACACTTGTGTCATATGTCTCACTAAGAATCTCATCCAGCATTCTAGAACCAAGCATATAGAGATAATACATCATTTCATTAGGGATCATGTCTTAAAGAATGATTTTGTTCTAGAGTATATTGATACCTCAAACCAACTAACGGACATATTTACGAAACTATTAGACAAAGAGCGTTTTTGGACTCTTAGGAGAGAGTTAGGTCTAACTAGGCTATCTTGATCTTTAGAGCCCTTTAGTGCCAAAAATTTGCTTGAATTTGAATGATGATTATGCTTTTGTGATTTTGCTTCTTGATGCATCTATGCTTGTTTCTATGGGGAGTATACATCTATCTTAGCCTATTCATGTTGCTCATACATCATACACATGCATTTCGGTTTGAATGAAATTAAACTTTTGAGCAACTTGTGGCCCAAAATGCATTTTCTGGGTTATTCGTATCGAAACGGGTGAAGGTGTTTCGATACACAATTCTTTTCTCAACCCATATTGCATTTTTCAGCACAAGTGTATCGATATGGGTCCGACCGTATCAATACGGGTCCAAGAACATGTTTCAATATAGGGGAGTCCATATCGAAACAGTACCTGTATTTTGATATACATGTATCGATACACCACATGGCGTATCGATACGCGTGGACGCAGATCATTAAATGAGTCTTTAAATGGGTTTAACTTTTATTTAAACTCTTCTTCTCAAAAACCCTAGCCATTTTCCCTTTAAATACAAACCTAAATCTCAATTTTTTCACATCAATTCATCAAAGATTTTGAGGGGTTTTACTCTAAACATTATCCCGAGCTCTTTTCATCAAAGATTGTGCATTGTTTCATCCTCATTCATCCATAATCCCAACTTCAAGGTATAAAACTCTTTTCTTTTCCTTTTAATTTCTATAATGTTTTTACTTAGTTCTTCTGTTTTAAACATATACATACTATAGTTTTTCAAGTTTTTGTAAATTTTTTCCAAAATTCGAAAATTTTCATTCGAATATAAAATTATACTGTATATTTTTCTAAACTATTTTTCAAAATTATTTTTACCAAAATTATATTTTATACTTGTATATGTTTTTTAAACTAATTTTTTAATACCTTGAATTATTGGATTGAATATTGAATCGAATATGATGATTTATGTATACATTATTTTGTGCATTAAAATTGTTTTTTAGATTATTTATGGCACCGAGAAAAAAAGCTAGGACAAGTGAGGTTGGCGAGTCTTCAACCGAAGACAATTCGGCACGTCCCAACCTTAGTGTCATTTATCGAAAGAGTTTTCCAACCCCGACGACTTTAAATAACTTCAAGTAATACCAAAACTACAAGATCCACCGCGAAAGAGTAAAATCTCTTCCTTTTCTAGACTCTGAACGTTTCAAGTGTAAACATCTTCATATTTTGAGACGTTAGAACTTTATTCAATTTTTGGCTATCCCCGAGTTTTTATATCGTAATCTTGTTTTGATTTTCTTTGCTAATGCTCGGTGCATCCCTAACCAAGATCGTTCTAAGGTCATTGCTATTGAGTCATTCTTAATGGGGAAAGAAATTTAGTTTTGATGTTCAAACTCTAGTCAATGTTTTTGAGTTCGAAGATAAGGGAATCGACGATGAAGATTCATTGGGACATGTTCTTGGCGGTTCTATCACAGTTCTTGATGCTCATGATCGCTTCTTGCATCTCATGATCACTTGGTGGTTTCGACCATTCGGTGGTAAGTTTTCCACTATCCGACAAGTGGGCGACTTTTAGATAAGATGTTTTCGTGAAGAGAAGCAGCCTAATCTTGCTCAAATAATGTTTGTGGAGCTAGTTTACCTCAGCCAACATCAACACACCTCTCTAGTTTCATCATTCACTTATGGGACAACATTGAGTTACTTGTTTACTCAATTGGAGATCGATTGCTCGCAAGACTTTCCCGAGCCTCTTACCGATCCCATTATTGAGCACTCTCTTGTTCGTGCAAAGTTTCACTATTTCAGTGGTGAGTGGCTACATCTCGCAGAGCTTCCCCATGATGCAATCCTTAAAGAACCGAAAGTTCCTCCACAAGCCACCCATCAAGCTCTAGTATCTCAAAGACTCACAATTAACAAGGATTTTTCAAGTACAAAATTATTCAAAGTCAAAAACTTAAACCCTATAAAATTTTCTAAGTGTTTTAAAGCAAAATTCAACTTTTACGCCCATGCATATCGATACGCCCTCGAGCATTTCGATACGGGCTTAAATTAAAAGGCCATTGTAAGAATCTGTTTCGATACAGTTTTATTCGTATTGATACGACCTTCATATGGGCTAAGTATTTTACTCAGGAATTTCGATACGCTGCCATCCGTTTCGATACAGCCTTCATACTAGGTTTAAGATTTAAGAACAGCGTACCGATACGGCAACTAGCGTATAAATACAGTTGTTAATATTTTTCATTTATGATTCGAACGTTGCCTTTTCAGTTATTGGGAACATACGATTTTGAAAATCAGTTAACCCGTATCGATATACCTTCAAGGCGTACCGATACAGGTTCCGGTAGTAGCCCAAGTGAGCAAAATTGTATCGATATGGTTTCATCCGTATCGATACGGCCTTCATATGGGCTAAGTATTTTACTCAGGCATTTCGATACGGTGCCATCCGTTTCGATATGGCCTTCATACTAGGTTTAAGATTTAAGAACAGCGTACCGATACGACTAATAGCGTATCGATACGGTTGTTAATATTATTCATTTATGATTTGAACGTTGCCTTGTCAGTTATTGAGAACATGCGATTTTGAAAATCAGTTAACCCGTATCGATACACCTTCAAGGCATACCGATACAGGTTCTAGTAGTAGCCTAAGTGAGCAAAATTGTATCGATACGACATTGCCCGTTTCGATACGCCCCTTTATTTTTACACTAAGATCGTACCGATACGTTTCCTCGCGTATCGGTATGCCCCTGTATAATTGTACACAACGACTTTTTCTATTTTAAGACATGTATCGATACGGTTGTTCGTGTACCGATACGGGTAGTTGTAGAAGTGCATTTATGGTGGAAAGAAGAGAGCCCAACGGCTATGTTGATGACTTCAACCACCCAAACGGCTAAAAATCAATGAGAAGGTATAAAAGCAAGTCTCCAAAGCCTCAGCAACAACTATTGAACTTATTTGCAACATCCAAGCATATATCCAAACCCTTGAGCTTAAGGAGTCAAATTATTGTACCCCACTTGTTGTAATTTTCATCGTATACATTTCTTTCAAGTTTGGGGAGAGTTTGTTTGTAATTTGGGCAACAAATCAATCTTGTGAGAGATACTTTCAAGTTTGTCATTCGTTCTTTGTAAAGAGAGAGTCTTGGTTAATCATTGGGTAGAAAGATTAATCGATTTGTAAAAGTTTCCTCCTAAGCCTAGAAAAGGGAAAGAATATCTAGTGGATATTGGTTCAAAATCCTTAGTGGGAGCTAAGGTAGTAAATGTAGAGCTTGTTCGAAGCTTAAACCACTATAAATCGCACTATAAATCGCATTGTCTTCAATTTTTATCTTTTAAATTTGCTTCTTCCAATTTCAAAAAGCCAATTCACCCCCTCTTGGCCAATTACACATCGATTGATCCACTCAACAATTCATTATTGATTTTTTTAATAAAAAATTATATAAAATATTTTTTATTCACATTATAAACATAAAATCATAACTTTGTATATACATGTTTTTTGACGAGAAATTATTATCCCAGCTCACCACGTCATCCGTGGTCCTCATACAATAAAAATCAGTCAATTAATTTTTGTTTTCCATGTCATTTTTTCTTTCCTAATTAATTTTTATGTAACCACCCACTCCCTATTTACATGGCATAAAACTGAAGATTCATCTTTAGAAAAAAATGACATGGAAAATAAAGAAACTAGTTGGTTGTTTTTTAGTGGTTGGGACCACGAATGACGTGGTGAGCCGGGACCATATAATCATTTTTCGTTTTTGACATGGACAAAAATCATCTGTCTTTTTCGGTGCCCCTTTCTACGCCCCAATACTAAAAAAAATAAATTCTAAGTCCTAACTCTATATTCTAAATCATAAACTATAAACCTTAAAAAATACACAATACATTTAATTCCTTAAACCTTAACCCTAAACTCTAACATTAATCATAAACTCTAAACCTAATTTTTAACGTAGGGCATAAATAGAGCACCAAAAAGAGGCGGAGGATTTCTATTCTTTTGACATGCTTGCGTTTAACAAAATTGAAGAGTTTGAGGGGTTGTACAAGGGAGACAAATTTTAAAGTATTACGTTAGATAGATATTTCTATGAACATAAGTGTTTACTAGAGCGGCTCTAGTGATTAATCTTTTCGCGTTCTGTTGGCCTACACAATAGCAGAAGTTACCACAAGTTTTAATGCTGCTCCATACCCAGGACAAAAGATTCAACCCTTGATCACTAGGTAAGGTAAGATTTAGGAGAGACTCAGGGACAAAGGTATTAAGGGGTGAGGAGGGGCAATCGCCCCCCACCCCGAAGAATTTTTTTTCACCTTTGTTCTCTTATTTAAACTTTGTTATAAAATGGTTTATTTACGAATTTACTCCTCCACTTTCAAATATTTATAGTTTGCCCCTCCCAACCCCAAATCCTGGCTCCGTCCCTGGAGAGACTCATACCATCTCACCTAAGCCATAGTTTATGAACATATAATTTGATATAATGTCTAACTACTCAAATATCTTTTTATTTATTAACTAGGAGATATTAAATGTTTCGGTATGTTCGATTATATTTTTATAAATATGTTTTAATATAATATCTAACTACTCAAATTCTTTTTTATCTATAAACTAAGATATACTAAACGTCTAAATATGCTCGATAAATATTTTAAACTAAAATTGTGATTTAAATATAAAAAATATGAATTTGAAACACACACCCTTATTTATAAATTCAATTGAAAATGCCGTCATAATCATGTTAATTATCTTTTAAAATCAAGTTAATTGTTTTATTGAGAATGGAAAACGGGCGCTGATGTAGTTCCATAATGAACAAAAATTTCGCCTCATTTTGTTGTCTCTAGGTACGCTTTAAAGTTAAAAATTTAAAATTTAAGTTATAATTCTATATTTAAAAGAGAAAATTACCCTAGTGACCACCTAACTATTGCCCGCGACCTGTTTTGACCACCCAATTAAAAAAATTTAAAATTTGACCACCCAACTATTTAAATAGACCTATTTTGACCATCGACCTTTAAAATCTAACGGAAAGGTGACGTGACCGTTAAAGTAAAATTTGTATAATTACACATTTGTTCATTGTTAGTTACTTGTATGACAAACACGTCACTTTTCTTTTAGAGGAAACAATTTAGTAACTAATTAAAATTTTGTAAGAAATATGTTACTCTGTCATTAAAAATAAAATACGATATGGTATAATAACAATTTTAGGCCTAGCAATTATACATTCTATTAATTTGTTCTTAATTCTAAAATAAATTTAACAATTCACATTTAAAAATTTTGACTCTGCACCCTCTTGACATGCCTTTTGACCATTTGTTTCACATAGTGTAACTCTCCATCAGCTCGATAACTAAAAGATGTGATAGTTCGACAAACACAATCATTTTACTATTGGGCAACCGACAAACTAATAGAACATATCCATTATGACTTTAACATCGTCCGTTAGTGGACACACTCAATTCTTTAATGAAAATGTTAGATACGAGATTAAATTTATTGAATTATTTTGAATTAAAATCAAATTAATAGAATGTATAAAATTTTGAGATTAGAATTGTTATTATATCAAGTCATCTGTTTTTAAATTTTAAAGGTAAAATAACTTATTTGTCACAAAATTTTAAATTGAAAGGCTAAAATTATTACTTTAAGAAAGTGACATTTTTATCACAAAATTACTATTAAACGACTGAATTTTTATTTTTAGAAGAGAAATAATATATTTGCTAATTGTTATTAAACTTACATTTAACCAAGATTAACAACCGTCGTCTAGGCTCTGATGGCGGATCGGAGATTATAATACTAAGCGTTGGATTTCATCAACTGAAAAAATAAATCAAGGGCTGGCATCAGTTCAGCAGAGGCGGGAAAAGAGGCCATTGGGCCTTTAAGTAGAGAGGCGAAACATAAGACCTTGGCCTATTAACGACTACATTTTCTCTCTCTTTATCGTTCTTATTAAATTTTTTTGTTCTTTAATTTTCCTTCAGATTTTGCTCTAGCTGCGAGGCCAAGATTGCTCCAGGATTGAGGGGGAAGGGGAGTTTCAGTTTCTCTCTCTAGGGTTTCTAATCGGGTAAATCTGTGGCTCTGCTGCGAGATCCAGGTTTTGAAATTAGGATTCATTCGGAGACAGGTTTAGGGCTTGAAGCAGCATTTCGAATTTCCTTTTTGGTTGGATTGGATCTCAATTCTAATGGACACAACGAGTTTAGCTTAGATTTTCTACTTTTTTCGCCCATAAGTGTTGATTCGTTCTTGTTTTCTTGAATGATTCTTTCTTTAACCAAATCCCTATCATGCTGTGAATTCATTTCAATCATTAGATCGAAAAAAGCGGAAAAAGAAATGAAATTTGATTTTCTTTGAGCGGCTAGGAAAGTAAAGAAAGAGTTTTTGGTATTCTTTAATTAGGGTGATAATTGAACATTTCATTCTTTGACGAATGCTTAGACCAATATTTGAGATTAGTGTATGAATGCTTTTGAAGGACCAATAAACTGCTCATTTTGGAACATTTCAAGGAAATAGAATTCATAGATGCAGTTAACATATGTTGCAATTGGAGCTTATGACAAACGAAGTGTCTTTACAACCCTATCACATTTTACATTTTGATTCTGGGTTTTAATAAGGCTAACTGTGGGATATTATAAGACTAGTGGAGTGGTTGATATGTGCTACCATTGGAATTTGATCTTATGGCACCGGCTTTTCCCATAGAGTACACAGGGCAGAAGGAATATGGAAAGTGTTTGTTTTCTCAATTGATGGGGAAGCCTAAGAAGTCTAAGGGAGGGATTTCTTCTAGTTTTAGCCATGATTACCGGCATGCAGTTGAGACCATGGGTCAATCAGAGGGCTTTGGGAGTTCTAGACGGATTTATACAGATATAATGGCATCAGAGGATTGTGCACGTAAAAGGAAATGTATCACTTTGAATGCTGATAGTTGCGATAATTTTGGTGTCCCCATGCAAGTATTGTCTCTGTCTAAGATGTCACGACGTGAGAGAAAGGATTTGACATTGAGACTAAAAATGGAGCTTGAACAGGTTCAGATGCTGCAGAAGAAAGCTGGTTCTTTTGGCACAAATGTTGTTTTATCACCATCTACTGATAACAGGAGTTGCAGTGACGGGAAGAAGAGGCCTCCATTAGAGAGTGTTCATCAGTCAGTGGAAGTATGGAGTTCACAGGGGAAGAAACGACCTTTTGGAGGACATAATAATAGTGCCTGCGCAAAAAAGAATCCTTCTGGATGGGTTGAATCTCAGAAGCTTACTGTGGCCATGAGTAACTCCAATGCTCATTCGATGAAGGAATGTGAGACTTTGCTTAACCGTTTGATGCAACATAATTTTGGTTGGGTTTTTAACAGCCCTGTTGATGTGGTGAAGTTAAACATTCCAGATTATTTTACTGTCATTAAGCATCCAATGGATTTGGGCACCGTGAAGAAGAGGATAACATCAGGGTACTATTCAAATCCAATGGACTTTGCTGCAGATGTTCACCTTACATTTTCCAATGCAATGGCATATAACCCACCTGGAAATGATGTCAACTTCATGGCCAAGACACTGAGTAAATATTTTGAAGTAAGATGGAAAGCTATAGAAAAGAAGCTTCCTGTAACCACGGATGTTGATGCTGTGAATTCCACAGCAGATGCACCTATAGAACGCGAAACAAATAGTAATTCTTTACCTTTGAAAAATAAAAAAATAAACCCAAAAGACACTATTACCAAGCCAGAGCCCATTAAACAAATCATGACCGATCAGGAGAAGCATAATTTGAGCACAGAATTACAGTCTTTGTTGGGAGAATTGCCTGAAAACATTGTTGACTTTCTTAAAGAGCAAAGTTCTTGTGATGGTCAAGGTGGTGAGGATGAGATTGAGATTGATATTGATGCTCTAACTAATGAAACATTGTACAAACTGAGAAAACTTTTGGATGCTTATTTGCATGACAAGCAGAAAAACCAGGCAAAAGCTGAATCCTGTGAAATGGAGGTATTCTTATGTGTCTATCTCATCCTTTGGTGCTTTCCTTTTTCTTTTATCCAGAATGTAGCATTGACATATATGATATTGCTTTGTCTTTTCTGCTGTTGTAGCTTCTTAATGAGTCAGGGTTTAGTAATTCATCAATGCTGCCTTGTAAAGGTAATTTACTGATCTTTGCATTTGTGGATTATTTACAGATATTAAGGTAGTAAACCAAATTAGGATAGGGATTGATATTTCTTCTCTTGTTAGGTAATGATCATGTTGACGAGGTCGTAGATGTAGTTGGCAACGGTTGTCCTCTGGTAGCAATAGAGAAGGGTTCAACCCCTAGAAATAGCAGATGCAGTAGTTCCAGTAGATCTGGCGGTGAATCAGGCTCTTCTTCTAGTGGTTTGTACAATTTACTGCAGTGAACTTTTCCTTATCCATTTATTGTGCTTCAGAAATCTGGAAAATATGCTGGGTTATGATATTGTCTTTCCTATACATGAAAAGTTCTGTTTTCTTTGAAAGTTATATCTACTGAGAGTTCTGATGTTAACTTCTGATTTTTGTTTAGTTTATTCACAATTTTATAGACCATAGTTTGTCAACCTCAAGTTGTTTTCTAGCTTGAGATCATTCTTTGATGCTTCATTGTTGTTGATTGGTTGATAGAACTTTTTTTTCCCTGGTTTCTACTTTGAGTGAAGGGCAAAAGGTTATGTATATTGTTTTGATATCTGTCCTAACACGTAGAGGACTCGGATTTGAATTTAATCTTTGGGTATTGCCCTTTAAAAATGAATCCCATTTACATTTTTATCCCGAAAATTTTCATTGATGGAAGTGAATCTTTTTAGCAAGCCCTTTTTCAACCTGCTTACCCATAGTTTGGCTTTCTTTCTCTGCTGGCTGCATTTTTGTCTCGGCTGTATTTAGGTAACTTGATTCTCTTTAATTTAGATTAGAGTGAGACTACAAAGATGAATCTTGAAACTTGGGGCATCATATACGAGATGAAAGAAAGAAAGGGGAATAGCTTTTGAGTAACAAACTATCTTTGTTTATGATATGAGGTTGACTTATCTTGTGGATCTTTGACTGTGAAACTCTTGCTATCAATTTTGCAAATTTATTATCTTAGGTCTTCATGGGAATGTGTCACAGTAAAATTGGGGCTCCAGATGGTCACCATTTTACTGTTTTCATGGAAGAGTTTCTCAAATAAAAAACATTCTGTTAATTATTGTTTTGGACCTGCTTGATGAAATTTGTTGCCTACTACCTGGTTCCTACTTCATGTTAATTGGTGATTTAAGTAATATTGGGAACCATTTGAATCAAGCTATAAAAATCACATATATGTTTGGTTGGCTGCTTTAAATCTCATAATTTTGTCTTGGCATCGGTAAACTTGTAAAGATTTTTGGCCTTTTTTTGTATTATTTGCAACATGCTTCACGGTAAATGTAACCTTGTGCTGTTTCTATTAAAAGTCCATAATTTTCCTTATATATTTTTCTTTTCAGATTCAGGTTCTGCTAAAGCTTCTGTACCTTTTAGTTCTAAAAAGGTATCTCTATATTTTGATAATTTGGAAATTTTGTGTTCTAGTGAATCTAAAACACATTTCTTTCTCTGCTGTGACTTGTTTGAGATACTGTGTATTACTATTCTAACCTTTTTGTCTTTCCCATCCCTATGTGATAGGAAAATTTGAATTCAGGAAGAAATGTGGAGTCAAAGAACCGAAGTAGTGTTGTTCCTGATGATGGAAACCGTAAGTTTCCTCATTCTTTGTATGCACATGCATGCATTTGTAAAATCTATTTTGTGTCAACATAAATATGGCTACTATTTTGTGCTCATACAGAGTCTTTAAAAGAGTTTGGTCAAGTTGAGCTAAACTCTCATGATAAGTCTAGTGCTGTTGAGGAAGAAGGCCACCAAGATGGTAAGCATAATTATTAATAGGCTCTGTACTGTTACAGTTGGGGCATGATCTCACCCATAATGCTGTAATATTATAGAGGAGAGTGCTCCATCCAAGAGGCCAGTCTCCCCCGAGAAGCTCTATCGTGCAGCTTTGTTGAGGAACCGTTTTGCTGACACCATCCTTAAAGCTCGAGAAAAGGCACTTGAAAAGGTTGTACAGATGCTTGATTCAGTTATTTTTACATGTCTATGTGCTTAGATTGCTGTTAATTCTGAGTAACTGATTGGTTCATATATAACATGATTGAGCACAGGGTGAGAAGGGCGATCCTGAGAAACTGAGGATGGAGAGGGAGGAACTTGAAAGGCGACAGAGAGAAGGTTTAAACTTCATATTTTGTTTAATTCTTCCTTTAATTGGAAGAGAATGTAGGGACCCTTTTTGCAACCCCCTCTCCCCAATATCTCAAGCTCTATGATGCCTTTTTTCTTTGTCTCTTATTAGAAAAAGCACGACTACAAGCGGAGGCTAAGGCTGCTGAAGAGGCTAAGAGAAAAACAGAAGCAGAAGCTGCTGCTGAAGCCAAAAGGAAGAGGGAGCTGGAGAGAGAAGCTGCACGTCAAGCACTTTTACGGGTAAATCGTATCACTTTTTTATTTTATGGCCAATGTATCGTGTCCTCGTCTTAATGTTGCTGAGAAGCTTATTTGCATTGCAGATGGAGAAGACTGTGGATATCAATGAGAGCAGTCAGTTTATACAAGATTTAGAAATGTGCTTTGTAGATGGAGAAGACTATAGAAGTAATCCCCTTGAACAACTAGGTTTATACATGAAAGAGGAGGATGAGGTGGAAGAAAATGAACCTCCCCAAAGTGCTCCAGAGCCAGCAAATGATGTAGAGGAAGGGATTAATCCACTCGAACAACTAGGATTATACATTAAGGCAGACGATAAGGACGAAGAAGATGAACCTCCTCAAAGCACCCCAGAGCCAGTAAATAATGTAGAGGATGGAGAAATTGATTGATTGTTTTCTCCCCCTTGTTTACTGGAAACAATGTGGTTTTGCAAAATTATGATCGATTGCTATATTTTCGTCCTTTCGACATCAATAGCACAACCATGGGGAGAAATGAAGAACTGCAAAAGGAACTTCATTGTTTCTTGTTCGGCTTTGAATGTCTTTTGGCATAAAGAGTGCCAACTGTTTTGCAGATCTTGTGATTGACTTGCTGCTGTATTGTGCCCGAGGAAACACCGGGGGGATTCAAGAGGGTTTTTTTAGTATTTTCCTTTTAGGGTTATCACTTCCTATTGCTTTGGTGTTTGTTGAGAACTTGTGTCTAAACCGGGCATTGTACTATAACAGATGGTTAAAGGTTGTGGTTTTTTTCTTCTTGGTACAAAAGTGGGATACAATAGAAAATAGTAGTTGTTTTGGATATTGGAATTCTAAGTTCAGTCACTTGTTGCAGCGGTGAGTAAAACAGATTCTCTCCACACGGAGCTCCTCTAGTAGTCTTTTCCAAGCAATCGGCGATTATATGCCTCTCTCGCACTATACATGCAAAACTTTAGTCTCCCAATCACGCTGCATTAACACTCTAATTGCCTCTACTATCGCAAGGCGCTCGACTCTTGGTTGACGATACGCACTGCTTCTACGCTATCCGATCCAGTTATAACCTTCTTCAAACCCAACCTCCATACGTGCCACAAAACATCATGCAACACCCTTAGCTCATTCATAGGCAGTAGCCAGTAGGCACAAAGCTTTAAACTTGTTGAAAACCCAACACCCATTCACCTTAATCCGTTCTAGGGCGCTTGTCGAGTTGAGCAGCTCGAAAACAATTCGAACTCGACTCGGTTAACGTTTGACTCGAGATCTTATCGAACCAAGTCAAGCAAGGCCTAACTCAATTTTATAAGTTCGTGAGCAGCTCATTATTTTTTATAAAGTCTTTCATGATTTTTCGGTGGCTATCTTTAAAAAGTTATGTTTCAAGAAATTTAAATACTAAGTGAAAACTCTAGAAAAGTTTAGTGAAGTGGCACGTAATTTACTCAAAATTTTGGTTTCAAATTTTCAAAACATTTTGTATTTCCTTAGAATTAAAAAAATTATTTTGTATTAATAAAAAAATAAATTATAATAATAAATCTTTTTTTATTGAAGTCTTATTTTTTTTATTATTACTTTATGTATAAAAGTAGCAAAAGGGGAAAAGTCTTCAGCTTCTACTCATAAAAAATATGATTGAAAGTTAAAATCTCGAAATTCTCAAGGCATTCTCTCCTTTGTTGTTCATCGAAGATCGTTGAGAAAATAAAAAGAGTCTCACACTCGAATGTCGACTTTATCTCTAACTCGGTCATGACAGGTTCGTTTATTTTTTCTCCTCAGACCTCACATTTTCACCCTGAATTTCTATGTTTAAATTAAGATCTAATAGTATCACTAGATTTTATCTATATTTAAAAAACAAGGTAAAAATTTTGGAGAGCTTAACGAGCAACGGGTTGAGTCAAGCACGGAAATTTTTTTAACGAGCACGAGTCGAACAAAATTTTATCGAGTTTAATGAGCAACGAGTCGAGTCAAGCAACGAGATTTTTTTAACGAGCACGAGTTGAGCATTACTCAACTCGTGATCGACTCGCTCGATAAGCACCCATAATCTGTTCTAATAACTCCACCAACTGCTGTTGCACCAGCGCCATTCCGCACTGCCCCATCTGCATCAGCTTTAAACCAACCAGGCTGTGGTTTATGCCATTGCATTCTTCGACCATGCCGAAAAGCTTGCTGCACTTTTGTGACCTACTGGGTGGCTTCCACTCTCGCAAATTCTTCACATTATTCATCATCATATATGATCTTATTCCTCTGTAACCATAAGTTTAAAACAAAATATCGCAATCTTTTTGGTCGATTGCAAAATACTTCGGTGGCCGTAAATTAAGAACCACCCACTCGTTCATAGTCATCGATACAAACTCGTAGAATTTTTTTGACTTGATCACACTTTTCCAGACCGCCAACGCTGGTCGATATAATCCATGACTTTAAGCCTGATAAATATAAATTTTAAAAACAAACAAATAAAGAAAGCTTACCCACTAAGAAAACAATTGAATGAGATTGGTACGAGTTTGGTAAAGGTTGATTCTACAAGCAAAGTTAAAAGCCATGGAAAAAATTAATGAAAGGGGGAAAAGTGTTACTGCCCAGGATCGAACTGGGGACCTTCAGTGTGTAAGACTGACGTGATAACCACTACACCACAGCAACAACTTGAAAATACGATGCACTTTAACATATATTACCAAATAAATTTTCAATGCGTTAGTAGTAGTATTATAAATGAGAAAAAATAATGAATAAAAAAATAATAAGATCATGATTTCTGTTGCCGGGACTTGAACCCCGGCATTTCGGATGTTAAGAATGAAGCTTTATGAAAGCTTAAAAATATTATTTATTTAGCTTGGATGTCTAAAGATGTAATGTAATGGAGTTAAACCTCCCTAGAGATAGTGCCTCGTCTTTTTTTTTTCCGCAGCTTCAAACTGCAACCTCCAATTGGCTCACATTTTTGTCTACAAGAGAAAATTTTCAGACGATTTTTTATTGTTTGTGCTATACTTGTGTTCTTCAAGATCCACTGATAATATTCATAAACGATATTTCAATCCGAGCCATTTCCCGACTGAACAAAATCATCTTTTGTCTTTGGATGAAAGTCCAATCCTCGATGATCCGGACTCATATGGTTGCAACTTCTTCGTGGCTTAGTAGTCAATCGTATTCAACTAATTGCTTTGTATTGTGATAACCACGCAACTCGACATATTACTATAAATATTATGTTCCATAACGACCAAACATATGAAAATAGATTGACATTTTGTTTATGATTGTGTATAGGCATGTAGCAAAGCCTAGGACCCAATTTATAGTTTCTTTAGGCCTCCAATATCTAGTTAAATAAAAAATACAATTTGTAAGCAATTTTTTTTGACTATTTTTAATTTTTTTAATATTTGTTATTAGATGTTTAATTTTTTGCCTTTAAACTACTAATATCTCATAAACAGACCTGATAGTGTACAACATAAATCTTTCAATAGTTGTTCAATTTCTTCATAATATCAGCTGAAAGATATCTTCACAAAAGTTTTAGGGTGCAACAATTAGAGGGGGGAAATCGGGTCGTTCGGATCGGTTTCGGTTTAGGTCATTTCGGTTCGGGTCATTTCGGGTTTGTCTGAAATCGGTTTAGATTCGGTTCGGGTTGATTCGGGTCTATGATCAGTTGGGTCTGGTTTGGGTATCGGATCGAGTCAAAATCAGATCGAGCGCTTTCGATTCGGGTTTATATCGGGTCGCTCGGATCAGTTTCGGGTCGGGTCAAAATTTGAATTTTCGGTTTGAGTTGGGTTATGATTCATAAAGACTTCGTTGATGTAGAAGATTTTGTGTCAGTAAGATACATAAGATTGTGTCAATTCGGTTTGAGTTGGGTATTTCTATTATCTAAGGTTTATGTTTTATGGTTTAGTGTTAACAATTTATGGTTTAGTTTAAGGTTATTGATTTATGAGATTAATTATGGTTTATGATTTACAATTTAATATTAACAGTTTATGGTTTAGTTTAGTGTTATTGGTTTTTTATATTAGTTTTGATTCTTTGAGGTTTATGGTTTAGTTTAATGTTATTGGTTTTTGATATTAGTTTTGATTCCTTGAGGTTTATGGTTTAGTTTATGGTTATTGGTTTATGACATTAGTTTTGATTCCTTAAGGTTTGTGGTTTAGTATCAATGGTTTATGGTTTAGTTTAGGGTTATTGGTTTATGAGGTTAATTATGATTCAACTTGCTAATTTATGCATTTGAATTTGATTAAATATTTAAATCACGAACATAATTAAAAGAATTCTAAAACTAAATGTAAAAATTTCAATTAAATTAATCTAAATTGAGACTCAATTGAATTAAACTAAAACCTAAAAGTGAAAATTCGGGACTTAAATCAAAAACATGTAAAATCGGAAGGGCTAAACAATGAATTACCCCCAACCTAAAACTAAAAGATAACCGGGTAATTTTAGTTAAAAAAGAGAGAGAAAAACAATTTGCAAGAAAAAAGGAGGGAAAACTTGGAGAGAAAGCGAGAAACGAGCCGCTCATTTTTTAGGTTAGGGGTTAACTAACCTTTAAATCCTGGTGCATTTAAAATGTTACATTTTAGTCTTGATATTTACCTTTAAGTTTTATTTTAATTCAATTTAGTCACAAGTATGAAGTATCCCCACGGTTTGGACTTCAGATATAGCAACCCCTCCCCGCAGTGATATTTAGTCACTAAAAGTATACTTTTAGTTGAAATTGACACGTATTTATTTCTAATTTTTTAATTTAGTCTAATAATTTTAATATATTGGTATTTTTGTTCATTTAAGTTCCTAAGATTTAATTTTCAGCCGAAATTGACCCTATTTATTTATATGGAAAAATTGTGAAATTGGTCACTAGACTCTCAAATTCTATTACTTCCAAATTGTCAAATTAGTCAGTAACTTTGGTTTTATGCTATATTTTATGGTCCCTAATTTCGGTTTATGGTTTTGAGTTTAGCCTTAGTGTTAATGGTTTAGGGCTTATGTTGTAGTTTAGGGCTATTAGTTTATAAGATTAATTTCTATAACTTAAGATTTATGGTTTAGGTTTTTTTAGAGCTTAGTGTTAATGTTTTAGGGTTTAGGGTGTAGTTTAGGATGCTGTTAAGATCAAATATTAGGAGGGAAAAGAGTCTATTAAACTTCTAAATTTAAAAATTAGTAGGGACAAAAGCCTTATTTAATTAATATTTAAACTTACAATGAAATAAAATGTTATTATACCACAATTTTGAGAAAAACAACGGTCTCTCCCATAATATAATACAAAAAGATAATAAAACATATATCATTATACTATTTATCATATTGTTAGAAATAGATAACATTAAAAATAAATTATTCATTTACTTTACCTTAATTATCGGGTTAAAATAGGGTCAATATTCGGTTCAGCTTTCGGTTTGGGTAAATTTGGTTCGGTTGAAAATCGGTTCGGGTCTATTTCGGTTCAACAAAAATTTCGGTTCAGTTTAGTTTATTTCAAATTTCGAATCATCATATTCGGGTCAATATCAAATCTCGATTCGAATTTCGAGTCTTGGTCATGTTGTCTAGCAACAAATACCAATTTCTAATCAGCAAGTGGAGCATTCATGATCCTACGCTCCAACTTGAGGGGTGTTTTAAACCAAGTATTCATTATCTTGACTTTTTATCCTTTTGTATTATCTTAGAGATAAACCAAGTATTCATTATCTTGACTTTTTATCCTTTTGTATTATCTTAGAGATAATTATTCATCTTTTCTTTCATATAAATTTTTGTTTTTTTTTGTTTAAGGTATAAGAAGCCCTTAAATTTTTGAAAAAAATCAATCAAGTTTTTAAATTTTTTGCATTCAATTAAGCTATTGAAACAAAAAAATTAATCAATTAAGCCCTTGAACTAAGGAATTAAATTAATTAAGCTCTTTGACCAATTTTGACCATTAAATCTTGACAATTTTTTCTTCAGATATTACTGGCACATGATACACTATAGTTCTATCATGTTGCATTTACAAAAAAATCAAAAAATATTTCTATAAGTTTTATAAGTTTTTTAGAATTTTTAGAATATCTAAAGAATTTTTTAAATAAAATAAAAAATTCTAAAAATTGTCAAGTGAAAATATTGTGACGCGACGCACTGCAACAGTGGATCAAAAAATATTGTTCAAATTTAATGGTCAAAATTAGTCAAAGGGTTTAATTGATTAAATTTCTTGGTTCAAGTGCTTAATTGGATACAAAAAAAAAAGCTTAAGGGCTTTATTAATTTTTTTTAAAGTTCAAAGGCTTCTTACGTCCTTAAGTATTTTTTATTTATCTTTTTTTATTGGTTATGTACAACTAATTTATGATTCCCTGAACAAAAAAATATTTAGCTAAAAGAGACTAAAGAGTACACTTTTTTTTAATTTCTTTTGATTAAGTTTGTGGTTAGTAGAGAATATAGAAATCTATGAACACTAATTGTGGGAGGATTAATCAAAACTCAAAAGTTATCTAATAAGTGTTCTATAGTTGCCCCTTGTTTTCGAATAAAACAACGAACAATTGTAACCTCTTTTCTTTTCTTGTTTTGCTTTCTAAGCGGAGGGGAATGCATTATTTTAAGGGTAATTATGCTATACACAGGAAGGAAATATTTTGTTTTCACTTTAATTTTAGGAGTTAGAGATTTAATTTAGGGTTTATAGTTTAGGAGTTTAGGTCTATGTGCGTAGAATTTTAGGATTGTAGTTTGAATTTAGAGTTGAAGGTTAGAATTTAGAGGTTATAGGTAAAAACCAAAATCCCTACTATATTACCCTAAAACTTAAACTATAACCTCTAAACTCTAAAACCCCAACATTAACACTAATCATAAACTCTAAATTTTAAACCCCTAAACTATAAACTCTAAATTAAATTCCTAACCTCAGAAATTAAATCGCTTGTAGAAACAAAATATTTCTATCGCCGGTGCATCACATTTTTTTTTTGTTTTAATTCTTTTTTATAACGGGGGCAATGCATTGTTTTCTTTCATTTTTATAATGAGAGGCAATGCATTATATTTCTTTTTTCATAATGAGGGACAATGCATTATTTTCCCTTTTTTGATAACGAGGGGTAATGTTTATTTGTTTTTTGTTGGGTTAATTATTGGAATGATCACTTATTTTTTCTCGGTACAATTTTATTCACCAATTTTTAAATTTGACCGATAAGGTCACTTACATTTTCAATTTGTAAATTTTTTGTCACTGAAGACGTTTTTTGTCTTTAAACTTTAACGGGAAGCTGATCTGACACAATAAAAATAAGAATAAATTACCTAGATAGTCCTTAAACTATTACTTCATTTTTATTTTGACCACCGAAATAAAAATAATTTGTATAATTACACATTTAGTCTTCCATATTTACAATTTTTTATTTCTTCTCCTCTCCACCCTCTTTCATATTCTTCTTTATCTAACACAATCACTAATTTTCTACTATCTTAATCCCTAATTCACATTGTATATTTTTTACTATATTAATTCCCAATCTTTTAGCCACCAATCTGTGCCAATAATTTAAAAATTTAAACCATCACAAAAATGGATGCTATTGATAGAAAAAATCAAGCTCCAAATTCTGATCGCAGACATGGCGGATGGTCACCTTCCCATTCACAAAAAAAAAGGCTTAACTATGCTTCACGCTTTCACACATTGAGGGAAGTTATAATTACAAATTGTGACACATTGACGGATGTTACCTGGCTGATTCTTGAACCAAATCTAAGGTCTCTCATGGTATGGTGGTGTGTAAAAATGGAACAAGTATTGAGCGAGCGAAAACTAGCGGAAGTTGCAGATGTGGTTGGAACTCCATACCCTACACCATTTCTGAAGCTTGGAAACCTTTTTTTTTTTGTCAACTACCAGAATTGAAGAGCATATACTGGGATGCCCTACCCTTCCCATGTCTGAAATGTATTTCCATAGGTGCCTGCCCAAAACTGAAGAAGCTTCCTCTCAATTCTAATGGCGCAAAAGGGAATAGCATCACCATTGAAGGAAGCCAAGATTGGGAGAATGAAGCCACTCGACATGCTTTCCTGCCCCCTTTAAAATTAAACTAAAACAGAATATATTTTCTCTTTTATCAGACATAATATTTTTGTTCTTGTGAATTGTCTGCTTCTATTTCTCTACGTTTGGTCACGGTTTGTCTTAAATTATATCAAATCTATTACCATTCCCCTATGGCACGTTATCACTGATTCACTGCAAGCAAATTTTATTGCTTCCTCTGTAGCAAGTCATTCAATTACTGTTTGATTAAAAACGAATCGTCAAAGAGCAAAAAGATTGAGAGAACTGAAAACTGAGTCGAACTTTAGTGCTTGGTTCAATAAATTTAAGAGTTGAAGAGAACCAGTGATGAATGGGAAGGTGGCCCATCCGCCATGTCTGCGATCAGAATTTGGAGCTTGAATTTCTCTATCAATAGCATCCATTTTTGTGATGGTTTAAATTCTTGAATAATTGGCGCAAATTGGTGGCCAAAGGATTGAGAATTAATATAGTAAAAAATATACAGTGTGAATTGAGGATTAATATAGTAGAAAATTAGAGATTGTATTAGATGAAGAACAATATAGAAAAAGATTGAGAAGAGAAGAAATAAAAAAATTATAAATATAAAAGATTAAATGTATAATTATACAAATTATTTTTATTTCGGTGGTCAAGAAGTGAAATAATAATTTAGGGACTATCTATTTAATTTATCTTTATTTTTATTATGCCAGATCAATCTCTCGTTGAAATTTGACGGCAATAAACATCTCTGTAACTAAAAGTTTACAAATCAAAAATGTAAGTGATATTATCGATCGAATTTAAAAAACAATAACTAAAACTGTTTTGAAAGAAAACACAAGTGACCATTTCAATAATTAACCTTCTCCTGTTTTATAACAAGGGGCGGTACATTTTTTTTGGGACAATGAGATCAATGTATTATCGTTATCAAGTTGGGGTGGACAATACAAAATTTTGGGAAGACTACACTGGTCACCTAACTATTATATTTTTCTGTTTTGGTTATTCGATTAATTATTTCGTCTAAATCAAATTTTTGTTAGATATTTTTTTATTTTAGTCTAAATAATTCTCTCCGTTAAAAATCTAATAGAATTGTTGATGTGAATTTTTTTAAATATTATTTTCTCTCTCTTTCACATATTTTTAAAGTTTTTATTTAAACCAATGTGATGATCACCACGGCAACAAAGAAAATAAATCAGTTTTAAAGGGGAGTGTGTTAGCTGCTAAGCTAAACCCCAAATTTAGTTATATTTTATCACAAATTAACTTTAAATTAATTAAACGAAGTCCAAAAACCACATCACATAGCATAGAGGGGCCAAGCATGAACCAAATGTGCTAGGTAAAGAGTTTGATTCTTTTCAACTAAAATTAATATTTAACGTATATTAAGTTGCCAACAACACAAAATAAAATATTAAATATAGGAGAGTAATTCGAACACAAAACTTTATTGATAAAAAATTAAATATTTAAACACCAAGTTAAACTAAAAAGTTACGATACTTTTAACTTAAATTATATTTAACTAAATTGTGATTAAAATTAAAAATCAAACTAGATTTCATCTTTTCACTTTGTTCAATAATGACAAAATTAATATAATAATCATTTATTTATTTTTATAAAATTAATACTAAATTATTTTAAAATTATTTATTATAGAATATAAGCTTTTAAATTATCTTTATTTATTATTTTTAAATGATCTAAGATCCTTTTAAAATAATTTAATATTAATTTTATAAAAATAAAATAAATGATTAGTTAATTTATTTTTTGGGTTCGTTTCTTTAATTTAAGATTAATATATGGTAAAATATGACTACATTTGGTCTTTAGCCCGTGGCTAAAAGACTTACTTATCCACCTAGGGACCCGAATCCCATCTCCCCCCTAAAATTGATTTATTTTATTTGTGGTGTCACCACCACATTGATTTGAATAAAAATTTTAAGAAATAATTTGTGGAAGACAGAATAATAAATTAATATTTAAAAAATATTTTTAAAAAATTTACGTTAGCAATTTTGTTAGGTTTTTAA
Source organism: Hibiscus mutabilis (assembly GCA_019671005.1). NCBI lineage: Eukaryota > Viridiplantae > Streptophyta > Magnoliopsida > Malvales > Malvaceae > Hibiscus > Hibiscus mutabilis. The sequence continues at coordinate 6,817,829 of CM033714.1, read as the reverse complement.
CGGAGAAGGATCAAAATAAGAAATGTATCTAACGAGAGATGATTTTAACGAAAAATTAGTTAAGTGACCAAAATAGAAAAATGTGATAATTTAGTGACCACCCGTGTAGTTTTCCCAAAATTTTATTGTATTTATGATGAAAAATACAAAATTATGTATTGTAATTTGTACGCCCCAAACTTGAACATTATAATGAAAAATATATTTTTTATTATAATGAAATATTTTTGTAAATTTATTTTAAAAATATATTCTTATATTATAATTTCAGAAAATATTCTCTGATACGATTTTAAGGTGTAATGTGTCAAACTTTCATAAGGAAAAAAATTAGAGTAACACCAAGGAATGCTTTGTTTTATTTCCTGTTTTTTTATGAGGGCAATGCATTGTTTTCTTTCTTTCTTTTTATAATGAGAGGGAATGCATTATTTTTCTCCTTTTTGATAATGAGGGACAAAGTATTATTTTCTTTTTTTTTATAAAGAGGGCCAACGTATTATTTGTCTTTTTTTTAATAATGAGTGGCAATGCATTTTTCTTAATAATTTAAAGTTAGAAAACAAAATATAAATGTTTAAAAGTAAAAGATAAATTTATAAATAAATTAATTTTTTTAAAAAATTATTTACATAATTCCGTCATGCAAGTTAGGGCGGACAATACATAATTTATTGTATTTATAATAGAAAACACAAAATTTTGTAGTGTACTCCCCAACTCAATAACTATAAAAATTTATATTTTTATATTATAATTCCAGAATATATTCCCTGACATGAATTTAAAGTGTAATGTGTCAAACTTTTACAAGGAAACAAATATTAGAGTAACACAATGGATAGCTTTTTGTAAAGTGAAGAGACATTTAATGGTGCTCTTCTCAATTATTGTAGTATGGAGTGAAGCCAATTTTATTGTAGTAATTGTTTTGTTTTTGTCGGATAATAATTTGAACCATTGAATTGGTGGTGCCACTTGCCAATTTTAGTAAATCTAAAATTATTTTTATTTAAAATAGAATAAATAACGTAAATGATTACTGAACTATACTTTCAAATCTATTTTGGTTATTGGAGTTTTAAAACGTTTAATTCACTCATTAAGTTTAAACATTGATCGTTCTTTTATCATTCTTCCGTTAAGTTTTTGACGACATTTACTTATCGACAAACGAAAAAATTTCTCTAAGATCCAAACGGTGAGAAGCTTCATCAGCTCGATGGAAGCAATATACTGAGAAACGAGTTTTATCTGATGGCAGAAAAAAAAGATTTTCAAAAGAAAAGACAAAAAATTTGTCTGATTCGTAAACTTCGAAGCACTTTTCGACGAAGTGAATGTTAGACTCAGACTCAGAGAGATTGGACGATCACCATCTACAATAGCGTCCGATGATGGTGAATGGTGGACTGCGTCCACGTCATAACACCATTAAAAATTAACGGAGGTGAGACAAAAATGATCAATATCTACACTTCAATTAATAAATTAATCGTTTTGAAATTTTAGTGACCAAAATAAGTTTAAGAAATAATTTACTCAAAACAATATATTAAAACAAAAGAAAAAAAAATCTTATGCGTGAGGGACAAGAACCCGAACCCCTCCCAAAACCAACATAGGTCCGTCACACACATTTCCAGTCTAAAACAAGGTTTGACATAGAAAATTGTTGGGGCACATCCACATATCCTTAACTGGAGGAACAGTAAGCGATAATCCCAGGATCCTGCACAAATTTGGCCATTTCTTCTTGTCCGAGTGTTATCCAAGCTTCAATCCCTTCACCATCGCTGGAATCCATCAAGGTTACTGTTCTGTTAATACTCAAAGCAGTGGCACACCAGACTGGCTTCCCCCATCCGAAATCAACTTCATAGAACTGGAACCTACACCAGCTAACAAAGATAAACGTGCCACTTTTCACTTTATTTCTAAGCAATTTTATGTGATCAACGGCACCTTCACCAAGCTTTCTCACATATTCATCGTCTACTTTTCTTATGGTGTCGTGAAGTTTTGCTGCTAAAATGCTGAGATTCGTGGTTTTCTCCCTCAGTGGTTCCACTTCTTTCACATGGTACACATTTCCAATGCATTGTTGTGGCAATGGTGGATTGGTTCTGTTCCTCAGATTGATAGAAACGGTTACCTTTGAGAATGTTGTGTCTTTCTCTGAAGTTGTAGATAACATGGCAGACCAAATCAGTGCAGCCAAAGCCTCGAACCTTGACGGACGATGCGGGATCGATCCGTTGCTGATTTCGTCCCGTAAAGAAGTAATCTTAGAGCCATTGAACAAGAGTCTTTTAGTCACGGTTTCACCCTGTAGTTCTTCGTGTTCTTCATTGTTCTTATCTTCCGCAGCAAACTGAGCAACCAAATCTGATAAATCCCGTGAAGGGAACAAAGAGCTGCAATCGTAAACCACATCGAAGTCGATGTAATCGTCAGCGGATGCCATTTCAGCCCAGCTTTTAATGAACGTTGCTGTCGCGGCTCCATCGGCAACAACATGGTTAACATAAACACAAACTGCAATTCCACCGCAAGCAAAGAAGTTCACTTGAATTGCAACCAAAACCTGATCGGAATCTTGTTTAGGCAACCTTTGAACCAAATCATGGGGCAATAATTGATGCAGCAATTCAGTCTCGGGACTTTGAAGAACAATGGACATATCAATGGCTACTTGAGCTTCGGTGTAGAGAACACCTGCATCATTACAGTCGATGCTGAACCAATCTTTGAGCCTCCCAGCAAATGGATAAAAATGGGTTAACGTTTTTGAGAGGGATTGTTTGAGAATATCGGATTTTTTTGCGGATTCTTGAGGGGTTGAGGAGTAGAAGAGAAGAAGAGGGGTGTAAATGGATTCATTAACCTCTATCTGATCTAGAATAGAGAGGTTATGGGTCCGTAGGTGGTGAGGGGTTGGAGAAGAAGGTTTAATGGCTTCTCGGGAGATGATTTTCACTTCCATTTGAACTAATCAAAGCAGGCTGGGAGTTGTTTGTATGAACTATGAGATATATGTTGGCTGTGGAGTCACAATGGCATCTCCAAAAGCTGCCGCCCAGAATTCTCTCCATTTTCAATGTACAAGAATGGTTTTTAAACGAAATCGAATAAGAATAAAGTATTTAAATTAAAAATGGAGTAAGGTTTAATTTATTTAATATTTAAATTTATAAGGTTTTAAATTGTTATTATTAGATAAAATAAGAAGAAAATTAAAAAAATATATAAAGAGATGGAGATTAATATCATAACAATTATACCTAAAAATTTAGAATAAAATTAAACTTATTTTGATCATCTAACTATTGACCGCGACCTGTTTTGACCATCCAATTAAAAAAATTCAAAACTTCCCCATCCAATTGTTTAAATAGACTTATTTTAACCACCGAAAATATGGTGACACGTGTCACCACCTGGTTAAAGTTTTGACCACCCAATTAAATAAATTCAAAACTTGACCATCCAATTGTTTAAATAGACTTATTTTAACCACCGAAAAGATGGTGACACGTGTCACCAATTGGTTAAAGAAAAATTCAAGAGATAAAAAAATAGTCCTAATGAGATTTGAACCCATGACATTTAGCAAGCAAAGGCTAAAACTTAACCATTGTATTAACTACTCCATAACAATGCAAGCTGCACCATTCTTTATATATCTTATAATGAAGTAAGTATTAGGGGAAAAAATATTTGACAAGAGACTCGAATATGGGTCACATAAAATATATAAAAACAAGCATATCACTAAAGTCAAACCTCTTTTTCACATTTATTTTAATAACTTCGTGCATATATATATAATATTGAATCAAATTATTTAATTTAATTAATAATTTAATTTTTTTATTAAATATCTTAATTCAATGATTATATATATAATATTAAATTTAATTTTTTGATCCGATATGTGTTGATAATTTTCTTAAAATATATTTTATAAACTATATGTTTCTTTAAAGAAATAGATCATTGTTGGTAAAATTATCCGGATAATATATATATATATATTAATTTTAAATCTTTCTTTAACTATACTTTAAATATAATTAAAAAGTTTTCACTTTTAATTATTTTAATTGATTTAGTGATATGCATATTTTTATATATCTCATGTGACTCATATTCGAGTCTTCTCTCAAATATTTTTTCCCAACACTTACTTCATTATAAGATATATAAATAATAGTACAATTTATAATACTAAGAAGTAATTTGTAGTGATTAAGCCTTTGTTTTTTTCCCTTAGGGGTCATGGGCTCAAACCCCACCATGGCCATTTTTTTTGTCTTGAATTTTTCTTTAATCATTGGAAGAATATATATATAATATTAAATAAATTAAATTAAAAATTAGAGTCAATTCATTAAGTTGAGTAATATGTGTCGTTATCTGATTAATTGATTAATTTTATTTAATTAAATTAAAATTAAGACTAAATTAATATAATATATAATTAAAAGAGATTAAAAGTATACTTATACAAATTTTACTTTAACTGCCATATCACATTTCCATTAGATTTTAACAGACAGTGGTCAAAATAAATCTATCTCTATAGTTAGGTGGTCAAATTTTAAATTTTTATAATTAAGTAACTAAAACAAATCGCGGCCAATAGTTGAGCAGTCACTGGAATAATTGTCCCAATTAAACTATTATTTTAGATCAAGTCCTCGGCCGACCCAACCCAACCCATCTTGAAAAATCCAACCCGAACTCAATTTTTTTAAAAAAAAATTCAAGGATTAAGTCGGATCAAAACCCCCGTTGAGTCTGAATCAAATAAACATCCCTAAGTTAATATGCTTTCCTTTTGATTCTAAAATTTGTTCGATGCATTGGAGAACAGTTGAATCTAATCTTTTATATAATTGTATTATATGTCCATGGTCCATCGTTGAATGAATTCATAGTCTGATACTACAAAAATAAATGTACATATTTAAATTCCAAGAAACAGGCTGCATTCAATTTCAATTTGAGTTCCTTGTTTCGGTAAATTCACCAGATTAATTCAACCATTGGCATTCCTAGTTGGTGTCTTTTGAAGCTAGGATATGCCCCCGCCGATCCTATTATAATGTTCGGCTTACTATTCTTTAATAATGTTCTCATAAATGAGAACATTATGACACAACACTTTTAAATATTTCACATATCAGTGGAAAAACAACATTTTCCACAAAATAATGATGCTGTAAAAATCCCATTTTCTAGCTTTCCTACTGCAGATGGGTATGAAGACCAACTTCAGAGAAAATGCCAGTGTCAAACACTCTCTAGAATCCGGAAACATAGGAGTAAAATACTGAGCTCCTGTAAAACGGAAACTTGCTAACTTGCTAAGCATCAGTCTAGTGAAAAACAGTCTTGCTAACTTGCTAAACTGTTTAAAATGACTAACTACTTCATAGGTCAATAATGCGTGACAACTTCTGGATCCGGTTTAATAAGAAGTCACCTTGTTTAATGGTGGCTTGGTAAAGAGCATTCTTTGCATCAGGGTGGCTTGTTTCGAGAATACCAGCTACCTTGTCAATCTTGCAATGAATTTTCCCTGCTGCAATGAAACGTGATAGCTCCCTGGGATAATGGAAGATATAAGAATTATGCCAGGGCAGGAAAAATAATACGGCCAAACTCAACTAATTTTAATAGCAAAGGGTATTTATCAATGAACCCTAAACCCTAAATGCTAAGCTGAGAGATAACTGGATTTTGTTACTCACATAGCAATGAACTCCACTGTCACCCCAAAAGCCTTTGCCATGGCTTCAATTGTAACACTCTTGTAGGACTCCAGAAACTGAGAGTAAACAACAGTTCTGACTTCCCTCATGTAAAATCGGAAATGAGGATGCAAATACCGGTCCAGTTTTATCTGCTCTGCCAGGCCAGCTGATATATAATTCAAACAAATTGAATGAATAGATCAATGAAAATAAATAGCTTTCACCATACATAAAATAACTCATAAATGTTGGATTGTAGTAGAATTGGATAAGGGATGAATTTTGGCACAAACTAACAATTTGTCAAGTATATTTATAAATCATTAGACCAATACATACCAAAGGCCAAGAAGAATGATTTGTAGTGGCAATCATATAGAGAGTTTAAAAACTCCGAAAGATGTGGAATTTTTCCGATCACAGTAAGGATTTCAGGAGCATCAACCACCTACAAGATTTACACATTGTGAGTGGCTCAGAGCCCCAGATATTAAATAATACAAGTCATAGGACGAGAATGTTACCTTTTGTTTCAGGGAAACTCTATCCAATGTTATGATGCTTGTAAGCGCAGTGTATAATATGAATGTATCATACGGGAAAAGTTCGTAAGTTGTGAATGTTGAAATGGAATCCAAAAACAGATTGGCAGCCTTCTTAAAATTTCGCGTGGACAAGCAATACAAGCCTTCATACACCTTTAAACGGTTCTTCCTCTCCCAGTCACCCCCTCCTTCAAACAAGCTGGAACAAAACAGGAGCAGAGCAAGTAAATTGCATACATCTCAAGTTAGACAAAAGTTTGAAGTAATAGGTGGATTAACATGATTATGTACTTTTTGGCTTTATCAATGCTCTTGGAAATAAGATCAAAATCCATATAGAACAAGCCTATTTGCAAAGTATAGAAAACCAAGTCCATCTTTTGCCCAACAGCAACTGTATTGCTTTCCGTCACCTTCAGTTGCTCCAATGCTTTCTCCTAGATTGAGAAGAGCGCAAGTCAAAGATGAGGGATACAGCTCTCAAACATAGTAGATGAGCTGGAATCAGCTTCAAGAGTAATAAACTAAAATCCTAAATACCTTTTCACTTATCCGAATGTAATATAAGGATTTAGCTAAATGTGCTTCTCGAACTTCACTTTCACCTAAGTTTTCTTCAGCATCAGCAATCCTTCAACGCAAAAGCAGACTTGAGTTAAACATAATTCAAGAAGAAACAATTGTTTATTTTCATAATTAAAGAGGCGGATTGGATTGAAAATTATTTACAAGAATTTGACTGCAAGAGTTTTAGAAGAAAATTAAGTCCATTCCATAGTTCTTATATTAAAGCATTCATCATTGACTAGAAATCACTAGCTCTGTAATTGAGAACATCATTGAGTTCCAAATCCTAATAATATCACCATGCAAACTCTCAAGCAATTAAAAATGAGTTGTAATATTGAACCGGTGCATATTCTTATATTGACAGAATAATGCTAACAATTGAAATCCCTCTAACTAATTTGTCAATGCCGCGGAGAGAAAGAGATTGGCTCAACTGACAAGGAGTTACTATCTTGGAAGTCTATACATTCTTGTAAAGAAAACAGAATGCGATAGATTCAAATCTAACTACTTTTTCTATGTTCTGGAGAGAAATAAATAGATCTTTTGATGGAAAAATTACCCACCTCAAGGCTCTTGCATACTTGGATTTCCACTATTAATTCGAGTTTCATGGGCAGCAAGTATTAGAAGTAAATGATGCTATAGATTTTATCGATCTCCTGTTTTATGAAATCAGCATTGTACTCGGGTTGGCACTATTTTGGTGATTGTAGTCAGTATATTTGATTTACCAAAAGTGGGAAAACAGCAACTATTGCTTCATTCCACTTCATGTTTTTTAAGATCAGAATTGATATTATTCAGCTACAACAAGCTGTACCTACTCTGTTCTTTGGGGTAAGAACAGCATTCAACCATATCTACTTGGCCAAGCTGCATTTGAAAAACAGGGCATAGATCTAGTAAATGTTATAACTCCAACCAAGAAACCATACCACTAAAGTGCCTCTGATAATAACAGTCACATCAGTTATGGAAAAATGTCCAATCCGTTGTGAGCGAAGCATGGAGATAACAAAAACTTAAAGAAAGGAATTTAATATTTAATCACTCAGAACACTCAATTAAAGTACTAATTCTTGAAAACCTTAATCAGTTCAGTATCCGTCTTTTTCCCTAAATTCTAATCCACTATAAGTTGCCAATCACCAAGCAAAGGGTACAGAGTCAATACGCTAAAAGTTCCACAATATATGCTCATCAAATTGAGAATTAAATAAACCACAACCAACCATGTGAACAAAAAACCTAAATTCTACACTTCCCATCAACAATGAGAACGAGAAAACCTATAATATACGATAAAGTTCCGATAACTCTTAATTAATCAGCAAACACACAGGAAATGAAAATTAAAAAAAGTACGCACTTTTCGTCGAGCTTCTTAATCTCCTCCTCATTCTTAGCACGCATCGAGTCCAAAACGCTCTGATCCAGCTCCAATACTTTATCAATAACTAGGGTTTCATAATATTGAGCCATATCTAAAACCACCACCACCACAACGAAGAAACAAGAAACGCATGTCGTGTTAAATTTGAACCAGAGGAATTAACTCGAAAAAATACAAAAAGTTGAATCGGGCAAGTTACCATTGGATTGGACCGAGTTGAGGACCTCATCCCTGAGGCGGACTTTCTCGATGTCAGAGACGTCTGGGTGCTTGAGGAGGAAGACGTTGTGAGCAAGGATGAGTTGCTGCGACTGCTGAGTTCCATCTTGTGCGTCCATCGGTGAGTCGGTGTAGTGTAGAACGAGTTGGAACGAACCGAGTTCGGCTTCTCTTTTGAGATTGCTTGGAAAATGAGATATTGGAAAAATAAACTTAGTTTGGGATTGGCTTGATATATACAAAAACGAATTATAAGAGGACCACCGAAGAGAACGCCGGAGACAAGAGAGTGAGGTAGAACAGAGTGAAGAGGCGGAAGTTGGGTTTCTGAAGAAGAGGGAGTTTTTTTTTTTTTTTGATAAAGAAGAAAAAGGAAGTTGGGGTTTCCGAAGAAAACGAAGTTTTGGGTGAAAAGACGGTGGATATCGAAATGTAGGCCGTAAAGATAGTGAATTAGGGCCCGTTCATTTTCGCTAGTAGAATATTATTTGCTAAAAAAAGCAGGTGTCGAAAAAATTAAAAAATTTAGCCTTTTAAAAGTAGACGTTTGAAATTAGATTCAAGCACCAAAATACTGTAAAGAGAAGTAAACGCAAAATATTCAATAATATTCAGTTTTGCTTCGAATATTGTTTTAAATTCGTTGCTGATCGGGCTCTTAGTTTAAGGCGGGTAAAATTCGACTAAACTACATTAAAAAAACATCATATGAATTGTTTCGACTTTCTAATTCAGAAAATTTTCAAATAAAGTATTTTGGGTTATAATAAGTTGATCGATTCTTATATATATATTTAAACAAAATTAAATAATTCGACTCGACTCATAGGTAATCTAAAAATTTTAGTTTGTGTAGGCTAAATGGCGACTCATAGATAGTAAAAACTTTATCTATGCTCTCTAAACTATATTTATTCTGCACGTTTATTTTATGATAATCACGAATTGTTATAGATTAGAAATGTGCAGCTGAGCTTTGTAAGCTCAGCATTCGAAATCGTTGTCTCTATTCGCAAGTTCATAAGTGGTTCGTGATTGAGGAGCACATCGTGGAAGAATTTGCCACCATCATTTTGTTTTAGAGTACAATGCTTGTTATTTAATTTGGGTGATGTATTTATAAGACCTTACAACTGTCGAGTCTGTAACTCTATTTGAATACTATTTTAATATTTGATGTTTAAACTTTGAGCTCATGTTTTCTAAATGAATTTATATTGTTTATTTAATTATGAATAGTTTAATGTTTTTAAATGATGGTTAAATATGAAGTTTTCAAATGAAAATTTGTTGGGTCAGATTTTGGGCGACCCAAATGTATCGTTTCAGATCCAATTCAAGATCAGAGTGTTATAGACAGCCTCATACTTCGAACATAAACCGTAAAATACACATACATATTATAAAAAAATATAAATATGATATCCATTTGTAATCTTGCACCAATCAGCATTAAAAAGGAAAGCATTATATTATAATAGAAGAGGGATTAATATAAAATGTTAATTTAAAAAATTGTGATAAAAAATCACTAATTAGTATAATGGCTAAAAATATTTATATTGTTCTATTTTACATGTTTCTAAATTCCAGTATAAAAATATACTGCCTCTCTATTTATTCAAGAAAAAATGGCAGCAGTTAGGTTATGAGCCAACCCCTTAATTTCTTTTTCAACGAGTCTTTCCTTAAAGATAATGAGTATTAAATTAATTTCATTTGAAAAATTAAAGATAATGAGTAAGTATTGTTTAGTGCATGAATAAGTATTAAATTAATTTCATTTGAAAAATTAAAGATAATGAGTACGTATTGTTTACTTTGAATAGGTATTATTTTTCATTTTAGTTTTTATTTCTATTGCTATTTTAAAGTTTCAACTTATACTAATTCTTCTTTATATCACAATGAACTATATTAAAACTCATATAATAATGAAGCTTTTCCTTAAACTAATACTTAACCTCATCGAACATTAACACAAAAGTTAAAAGAAACACAACTGCAAATCTAACAAATTAATAAATACAAAACTTTACATGACGTCACAATTTTTTTTGAACAATTTTTGTCTAAAAAAAGCGGAGAATGAAATTTACTCCTAATAAGTATGCAGATTTTTGTCTATATAACACCATTGTAACACTTTTTTTAATATCACACACCATTGTAATATAAAACATATGAAAAGGACACAAATGCATGATTTTTGTTATAGATTGATATTTTTGAATGAATTTAATTTGATTTTTTTATAATGTCTAAAGAAAAAATAATGAAAATCTGATAATTGAATAAATAATTGAAAGGTAAAAAAATTGTAGCTTGTGTTACATGTACAAATTTTTTTTTTCCCTTTTTCAATGCTCTTTTTATGTCTCAAAGCTAAAAAATTAATTTACAAGTCTCAACCTTAAAATTTTAATCATAAATGCTAAAGCCTAAAAAATACACCATATCACTAATTTAATTATCCTTAACTTTAAACCTTAATCTTAAACATATTTTTTTTAATGTGAGACATATATTATATATAGGAACACCGAAAATGGACTAAAATTTCTATTCGTGCTACATCCCATCTAAAGCTGTTTACTACTATATTAAAACACTACCAAAAAAAAGTTTTTTTTATAACGCTCATTAATGGACACTCTCCAAAATCCTTTTAAGTTAATAAATCTAGCAAGGAATCCTTTCCATTATTTACTCTCCAAAATCCAAACAAACCAACAGAGAAAATATACGGGAGATAAGATGCGCGGGACGACAACAATGGGGATTGGGTTAAGAGGAAGGCTGGCAAACTCATGGCGAAAGATGGAAACGAGCGTCAATGATGCTGTTTCCAAGAGCATGGTGGGCAAGTATTTCAAGTTTGAAGCTAGGAAAACTTGTTTCTCAACGGAACTACGTGCTGGAACAGCCACTTTCATCACCATGGCTTATATCATTGCAGTTAATGCGACCATCCTCGCTGATTCCGGTGGCACCTGCACGGCAGCGGATTGCTCGATTCCGGCGAACCAAACCGCTGATTCCCCGGACTGCAAGTTCAAGCCTAACGCAGGGTATGAAAACTGTCTTTCGAAAACCAAAAGCGATCTTGTTGTGGCCACAGTTTTATCAGCCATGATTGGGTCGTTTGCTATGGGGGTCTTAGCCAACTTACCTCTGGGTTTGGCACCTGGTATGGGACCTAACGCCTACTTGGCTTATGACTTAATAGGGTTCCATGGATCAGGCTCCATGTCATATCAAACTGCGTTAGCTGTTGTTTTAGTTGAAGCATGTGTTTTTCTCGTAATATCTGGTGTAGGGCTTAGATCAAAGCTCGCCAGGCTCATACCTGACTCGGTCAGGCTAGCTTGTGCCGCCGGAATCGGCCTTTTCATCGCATTCGTGGGGTTACAAATCCACCAGGGTGTAGGCCTGATCGGACCTGACCCTTCGACGTTGGTCACCATCACCGCCTGCGCCACCACCGACCCAGCTACGGGCGCTTGCCTAGGGGGCAAAATGAGGAGCCCCACGTTTTGGTTATCCATGGTGGGGTTTTTAATCACTTGTTATGGGTTGATGAAGGAGATTAAAGGAAGTATGATCTATGGGATTCTATTTATTACGTTAATTTCATGGATTAGAGGCACTGCTGTTACATATTTCCCTGCAACCCCACTTGGTGACTCAAATTACAACTATTTCAAGAAAGTGGTTGATTTCCATAAGATCGAGTCCACTGCCGGGGCCATCAGTTTCAGCCACTTCAATTCCAAGGCGGTTTGGGTGGCTTTGGCCACATTGTTATACGTCGATTTGCTTGCCACAACTGGAACTTTATATACAATGGCGGAAATTGGAGGCATTGTGGATGATAATGGGAGGTTTGAAGGAGAATATTTAGCATACATAGTGGACTCAAGTGCCACCATTGTTGGATCAGCGTTAGGAGTTTCTCCAGTTGCCACCTACGTAGAGTCGTCCGCCGGGATCAAAGAAGGCGGTCGGACCGGATTAACAGCGGTGATCATCGCAACATATTTCTTCCTTTCACTGTTTTTTACGCCGTTGTTGACCAGTGTTCCGCCATGGGCGATTGGCCCTTCACTGGTAATGGTAGGGGTGATGATGATGAAAGTGGTGAGAGACATTAAGTGGGAAAACATGAAAGAAGCAGTGCCAGCTTTTGTGACAATGGTGTTAATGCCATTAACTTATTCAATATCCAATGGCATTATTGGTGGAGTTGGGGTTCATGTTGCTCTTAGTTTGTATGACTTAGGGTTGAGGTTGATTAGATGGTTGAACCAGATGAGAAAAAGGGTGAGCAAGGGACAAAATCATCTGTCGTCTGGGGCAGAATCTATGGTTGAAATCATTTAGAAATTCAACTGTCCGAAGTTCTTTTCAATTATTGGGTTGAAATTTTCGAAGTGATCCTTTCATTTTACTAGGAAAATTGTTGTCACAATATCTGGAATACTAATAAGTGATTCAGTGTTATGTGACTTTTTCATCGAAAAATATGTTATTATTTTTGGTAATATACATGTTTGTTTTATTGTTTATGTTCGGTGTGTGAGCTGCACCTCTCAACAATGTCGACTCTAAGATTTAAACTCGTATTTTTCTCTTGGGAGTACAATGTGCCTTACCAATACACCCGACACTTGTTTAATTAGTGTGTTTTTTAAATATATTAAGTTTTCTTCTATATTTAAATGATGTTTGTTATATCTTCCACTATTGATAATGGAAGTGTAAAGTAGAATATTGTGAAATAATGGCTATATATTTTTCATTGATTAAAAATGAGTATATATATAAGCAAAACTTTGCTAATCAGAAAATTAGCCTAAACTCATAAATTACATCCTAAAAATGATTAGAATCTCATTTTACACTACAAAAGCAAACTAATGACACTTAAAAAAAGATGACAACACCTACCTAAACTTAAAGATCAAGAGAAAAAAGTTTCAATATTCATTGTTTCATTTTCTTTTGTACATAGTGTATAGAACTTAATTGTATATCTTTTACTTCTTTCTTTGTGAGCTTAAATCTTTGTAAATACCCACTTAGGGAGGTATCATTTGTTTACTCAAATTTAACCTTGTAAAATGATATAGGTTATAGTTTTGCGGCTTTCGCTTTAGAAAACTAGAGTAATTCTATCTTAGCCATCGTAAAAGATATGAGAAAGTTTTATCTTAGCATTTGAAAATATAATGTTGTAAAGATTAAACCTTGTCCTCAAAAGGTATGGTTGCTTCACTTCGTCCAAAGATCAAGCAATTCATTTGGAGATGTTTGCAAAATTTCATCCCTGGTAAGAGTCAGCTTATTTAGAAGGGTTGTTAGATTGACCACAATTATCGTTGTTGTGGTCTTTTTAGAAGATTTAACTCATGTTTTGGTTAAACGCACCGCAATTGTTGTAGTTTGGAGTTTTGTGGGCATCGATAACTCTTTTGATTCAATTGTCAAATTTCTGTTGTATATTATTGCACTGGCCAATTTTAACTTACGAGAAAGGTGCTTTGTAGTGATATGGAGCTTGTGGTTCCATTACAATGATTTACTAGCACTGGTTCTAAAATCATTGAACTTGCTCGTAAATATTTGCAAGAACGGAAAAAGCTTTGCTGTGGTTAAAAAGGATGTATTTTTTTTCTCAAGTAGAGAGACGTTCTATATTCCAATTGCAAATGTTAAGAATCGAATTTATATATTTTTTAGTCACCCAGTCAATTAATATATCTTAAAAAAATGAATTATGATCGTTGTGGAACCCGATTGTATGAAGGTCGCTATCACATGCCTATCATTAGTTGCTGGCAATGATATGACTGAATTTGGTGGCCTTGTTCCAGATTTTTTATTGTTGAAATCTTTCTTTCAATTTGTGTCTTTTAATTCGACGTGTCTGGATGCTAATAAGACACCTTATTTGTTATCGTTGGTAGTCTTGTTTCAAGCAGATTATTTCACTTTGAATCTTGTTTCTCAGGATGTTTTTGATATTGTTTGTGTTGATAAGAATCACTTGTGTACTGATTCTTCGAATGACCTTAGGAACAAGTGGACCGAGGAAGTTTAATGTTTTGGGTCTAGTTGATGCCAAAAAATTAGTCATGTTTGATGTTCCTCTTTGTTTTGTTTAACAAATGATTGATTCCTGAAAAACTTGAATGAGTTGGTGTCCGATTAAATAACAAAAAAATGTTTTTATAAATGATAATTACTATAAGGTAATTATATCATGTACCGACTGTGAAAACATTTTATTTTTACGAGCATCCTAACTTTTAGGGGTTGGGAATTCAATTTAAGGTTTATAGTTTAGGGGTTTAGGTTTATAAACTTAGAATTTAGGGACTGTGGTTTGAATTTAGAGTTTAGGGTTAAAATTTGGGGATTATAGGTAAAAACCTAAATCTCTACCATATTATCCTAAACCCTATACCTTAATACTAAACCTTAAATTCTAACCAAAGACTCTAATTCTAAACCCTTAAACCCAAACCCCTAAACTATAAACCCTAAATTAAATTTTTAATAGGATTTAGGGTTTAGGGTTAGAGTTTAGGGAATTAGGGGTAGACTATATTTTCTAGGGTGTATGATTTAGGGGTTAGGATGTGAAATTTAGAGTTAGGGTTTAAAATTTATTTTTTTATATTTTTTAGTGTGAGACATTATTAGGGGCAGAGGAATTTTCTTCGCAAAAGTATGGGTTTTTTTTTACTTGATCGAACAAAAATCCTATGCCCCTAATCATGCTCATTTCTATGTCACACGTTAAAAAATAATAAAAAAATTAAATTTTAAACTATAATCCTAAATTCCACATTATAAACCATACACCTTGAAAAAATACACTCTACCCCCAATTTCCTAAACCATAACCTTAAACCTAAATCGAATTTTTTTAAGGTGGAGCACCAAAAGAGACATAGTTTGGGCAGACGATTTTCCTCCTACTTGACCATACATATTCAATAATTTTCATTTCTCATTTTTCAATGTTAATTGATGTACTTCCATATTTTGCAATTGAGCCAACAGTATAGAGCAACTGGTCGAGGCTTTGTGGTAAGCCATATCAAGTTTGCTGAAAATTACAGGCTCTATTCAAGAAGCCATTTTGTTAAGGCGTAAGCAATACTCTCTGTTGGACTCTGTCTGTGTTAATTACAATAGTCACCAGCTAAAGTTGAAGCAGAGGTGGGAACTGAGCTGGCTTGACATGTGCTGTATGAAAAAGTAATACTCATTTTATTTTAAAGCTTTCAAACCTAATATTTCCCAGGCTTACACGGACGGGGGTGCAGTTTCTTTTGTTTTGCTTACTCTTAGCAGTTGGTTCCTTGTCATCTCATGGCTGTTTGCCCCTTATATATTTAATTCATCAGGCTTTGAATGGCAAAAGTAAGTCCCTTAGCACTATGGTTTTGCTTTAGCTTTTATCTTAATTGATTCTAAGACTGCAAGTCTGCAACTTTACCACATCGTTTAGTTGAGTTCTTATGAACTTGTCTTTTAATGAACAGGACTGTGGAAGATTTTGATGACTGGATCAGTTGGCTTCTTTATAAATTGCAAGATTTTACGACGCAGGAATGGGGACAATCATATTCGCACCAATAGCAGTGTTATCCTTCGCCTTCTGTTTAACCAAGCCTTTAGCCGCGGGCTGGAGATTTCACTCATCCTTGCAGGCGACAAAGCTAATGTGGAGACATGATTTCTACACCACCTTTACATTTCTATTACTGGCTGAGCCTGAGGTTAGGTTTTTCAATGCCGCTAATTTGTTTATAAATATAAGCTGTTTCCCTAGTGCAATATTCAAGTGATTACCAAATAAAAATAATGTTAGTGATATTAGCCTTTGTTATAAGGAAGTTATGGCACAAACTCACTAAATTTGCCTTTCTTTTAAGGCAAAAAAAAAATCATACAATCTCAAAACTTATGATCTAAAATTTAAAAAATTGTCTACAAATAAAACAAAATTGTTTGCGCAATTTAAGCATTCACAAAAAATCTAAACACTTGACTAATATTGACAATTAAGCTCACAACTGTATTTTACAATATGTTACAATATGTTTTCTTGTTTTTCATAACTTCTTGAAAACCCTTTTTATGCCCTCTAATGAGTTCATGATCGTTTGGAGACGTTAGAGATTCTATTTCTAGTCATAAATGTATTTCTGGACCTGTCAGTATTGATACGCGAACAATCATATCAGTACTTGTCATGAAAAGAAAGAGTCTTGTATATTTAACAGAACATATATACCGGTACACAGTACTTGTGTATCGAAACGGTACCTAGCGTATCAATATGGTTTAGTCAGTACCGGTACAAAAGTTGTTAGCTGTTCATTGAAAAATGGGGACACATCATATATCGATACAAGGAAAGACCATACCGGTACGGGCTGTTGAGAATCGGTACTAGGAGTGTCGTACCGGTTCTCACAACCTATTTTTGACACTTCAACTATTTTGAAAGTGTACGTTCAAGTTAAACTTTTCAACAACTTTCAAACATATTTTTCAAATAATTTGGACTTTGAGTTATTTTTGTAAATTACGAATAAGTCCAAAAACATCTTTCTTTAATTTGTTATATTAAAATTTTTATCTCAACATAGGTCATCTTAACATTCTCATACCGCCAAGAATAGTTTTGAATGAATAAGTTGAAGAAAGAATCGAATATAATATTAATAAATCAAATCATTCACTCTATGATTTAATAATTTTTTGAAAAACTAATTAATCAGACGAGAATAAAGATTGTCTTGTTCTATATGTCAATATCAATACTAACAACAATGGAATTTACATAAAAAAATCTGTGGACTTTAAAAATCGTAAGGATTCAAGTTCCTCTATTCCCAACTC
Organism: Hibiscus mutabilis; assembly: GCA_019671005.1. NCBI lineage: Eukaryota > Viridiplantae > Streptophyta > Magnoliopsida > Malvales > Malvaceae > Hibiscus > Hibiscus mutabilis. The sequence continues at coordinate 6,800,415 of CM033714.1, read as the reverse complement.
TAAAAAATCCGTATGCTATCTATTTATTGTATCCTACTCTTTCTGTTAGTGGTTCAAAGTTCCTTCTTGTCATCATTTATTTATTGTCATCTCAAAGTACATGTTCTAATCGAACCACTTAACTGAATATCTGTCATAACCCGTTTTGAGCCCGAGTGACCCAACCAGACTCGAAAACCCGTTTACAACCAAACCCAACCCGGATCCAAAAACCTAACCCATTAACCCTAAAGTTACTAAAATGTCCTTAAAACTCTAACCCTAATCTAATATCCACCAGCCGTCGCACCTTTTGTCGCCGATCATCCACCGCTGCCGTTTACCATTTCCGGCGACTAACCCCAAACTATAACCATAACCACCCCTAAACCCTAAAAACCCCTAAATCAGTAACCCTAAAACAAACCATAAATCAAATCCAACCAAACCCTAAATAAAAAAATAAAAAACCCTCTACCAACTGACTCATACCCTGAATCAACCACTCTGCAATCCCTAAAAATTCGGCAAGCAAGATCCATCTTTCAAATCTACAGCAAATTAAAAATAGGGGAGTTAGTACATTAGATCAGTTATAAATAAACCGAACCAAAATTGTAAAAAGGGGGTTTTTTCAATTCGAAAAGGAGAGAACTTTGAGGAAAATTTTTCAGATAAAAAAGAATCTGTAAAAAAAAGTTTTCGAATCAATAACTTTTTTTTCAAAGGTAGAAGTTAGAAATCTTCTTTTATAGTTTGAAATTTAAGTCTTCTTTTGGTTTTCATTCGAAACAAAAAAAGGGAAATTCGACGCTTACCTGCTACCGCCGTTTGTTACTCCGCCACCGTGAGGCCACCGTGCTGGTGACCGGTCCGTCAGGAGCAAGAAAGGTGGCCGCCATCGTCTGGGGCTGGATAATGAGAAGAGAGGATGAATCAGTTTAGGTTTTTTTTTAGTTTATACGTTTTGAAATGAAGTAAAATGGAAATCCTTATGTTTTAACCAGCTTAAACAAAGTGACGCCGTATTGGCACTCTTTTTTAAGTAATGGTCTAATTACGCGCGTAGTCCCTCTCTTTCTTCCCCGATTTCACTTCTGCCCATGGAATAATCCCGCATCTAGTCCCTGTATTTGTTATGCGATTTTAATCTTGCCCATTTGTGCTTTATTTGTCTTTTATTTTGCATTTTGTTCGATTTTAGTCACTGCTCTGATTGGTATTTAATTTTTTAGCACTTTTATTTTATGTCATTTATATTTCTGCCCATGCATTTTATATTTTGTTCATTTTAGTCTTGTAATATATATTTTTCATTCCATGTAATTTAATGTTTGTGCATTTTAGTCCTTAAGTTGTTATTTCCATGTTGTTTTATGTATGGTTGGTATAAGTCCTTGGCTATTGTTATCATTATTATTATTGTCATTATTATCATATTTTATGTGTTAGATTAATATTTATGTTTGTATGTTAGAATAGTATTTTATTTGTGTTAGATTAGTTTTTTAATTTTGTTAGTATTTATTTATTTTATCACCTTGTATTTATTTATGTTTGCCTTTTTTTAAGTTTGCATAACAGATATATGATTGTCAATGTGATGCCCTTTTTATCCGAGCGTAAACGGGGCCAGTATCAGGCGTTGTGATGGTGGTTGGGCGTTTACCCTCGGATAAAGGGGCCTTTAAAATCTCCTCGCGTTTATAACCAAATTTTAATTTAATCGTCACTTTAATCCGGAAAGTCTAATATTAATAAAGCGGTAATTATTAAAGTACCAATTTTGGGCGGTATGGGGGTGCTAATCTTTCCCCATCCGTAGCCAACTCCCGAACCTGACATTTTGAAATCTCTGGATTTTTTTACGGTGTCCGGTCCACCTTGAGTGGCCGGTGGCGACTCCATTTTTAAATAAAACACATGTTTTATAAAAATCCCACGGAAGACATCATGTTCAAAATAAAGTAAAACAAAGTAACCACCACGCATTTTTTTAGCGAGAGGGACATCGCTACAGATAGCGACTTCGCTGGGGACATTTTTTGGTTTTCAAAAAATATGAGAGTCAAGCTTTTTAAATAATTACCGCTTTAGTAATATTAGAAGTTCCAGATTAAAGTGACTATCAAATTAACATTCGGTTATAATTGTGCGTTTATTTTAACGCATTTAAAATTTGGCATATAAACCCGTCCTTTTAAGTGGGGGAAAACGCTAATGCTTTCGTGAGGATATCGTTCCTCCGTGTAGGCCTAGCAAGTACCTTCGGGGCTCGAGTACCTTATGCTTTCATAAGGATATCGTTCCTTCGTGCAGGCATAAGCGAATGGGTCCCCTGAATTGAACCCGATTGAAAGGAGCCTATAATGGGTGATGACCGGGGGCCTTGCTACTCTTAGTAGGGGACAACAAGGACAATTCGGGTACCTCTTTGGCACCAAAACTGCATATAGTGAGCCGTATGAGCCAACCTTTTAGAGCCATGTCAGTACTCTGCCCTTTAGTGGTCACCCTATTTAGGCTCTAGTGCCTTATTTCTTGTTCATGAACAGTTTTAATTGCTTTATTTTATTTACCATTTGTTTTATTTAATAATTTTATTTGGTACTAACTCGTTTCATTTTATTCTCATCGCATTGATTTCATATGCATCATTACACAACATCATCGCAATCTTGATTTTGCATTGCATCAATTTAGGACACATTTTGCATACATATACATTCATTTTCAAAATAAGAAAACTGACTCCAGTGGTTCCCTATGACAATGATACTGGATAAAATAGAAGATCAGTCAGCTCAGCATCCATAAGGAACCCGGTACAAAACAAAGATGGCGAACGATGAAAGATTGAAAAAAATTGAGCAAGATCAGAAAGAATTGCAAGCGAACATAGCCAAGCAGGTTGAGGAACAGTTGGAAAAAGTCCAACAGGATATGAGGGAACAACTTGCAAAGTCACAACAAGACATGCTGGGCCAAATGGCACAAATGTTGGGATTAAAGCTTCCCGAGCTTGGAGAGGCCTCTGTTGTAAATCCCACTGCAAATTCTAAACCCATTGTTGGGGACGGGGATCTTATGTATCCTCCGGGGTTCACGCCCGTTCAAACCAGGATATAACCGGAAACTCAACCTTAGGTGATCATTTCTCGGGGAAAGTCTCATCTACATCAGGTCGGTACTTCGATCCCTATAAATCAGCCATATGCATCAGAAGTTAAGCCCGGGGGCAATCAAGCTAAAAATTTTATCTTAGAAATGGATCATCTGTTTGAGACCGATAGGCCGAAGGTAGAAGCTTTAAAGGAAATCGAAGATCGATGTAAGAGACTCGAAGAGAAGCTAGAGGCTATGGGAGTAGAGGATACCTTCAGTGGGTTCGATGCATTGAACTCAGTCTTGTCCTATATTTGGTTTTACCTCCTAAATTCAAGGTCCCAGAGTTCAAGAAGTATGACGGGACAAGCTGTCCCCGCTCTCATCTTACTATGTTCTGTCGAAGGATGATAGGATACGGCCGAGACGACAAGCTGTTAATTCACTGCTTTTAGGACAGTCTATCGGGATCTGCCGCCCGATGGTATAATCAATTGAGCCGACATCATATCAAATCCTAGAGAGACTTGGCCAAAGCTTTTCTGGAGCAGTACCGACATGTCAATGATATGATGCTAGACCGCTGGACATTGCAACAGATGAAACAAAAGCATAATAAAAACTTCAGGCAGTACGCTCAGCACTGGAGGGATATAGCATCTCAGGTCTAACCCCCGCTCAATAAGAGGGAGACGGTGGTCACATTTGTACAAACTTTGGAGGGTCTGATCTTGGGTCGCTTGATAGGCAACGCGACTACCAATTTTGCTGACCTCGTGTTATCCGGTGAGCTCATCGAGAATACTTTCAAGACTGGCAAAATTGACGATGGGGGTAGTTTATCCTATAAGAAGCCTTACCATGGAAGGAAAGACTAGGAAATGAACTCTTCGGGAGTTTACAATGTCAATTATTCTAAGCCCAACACAGTTGTGCAACCTAAGGCCATGCCAAGTTCTCACGTTGCCTCAAGCCAAGGTTCTGGTTAGAAGAAGAACACTGAAAAGATAGAGTTCACTCCCCTGCCGATTTTGTATGGAGATCTGTACAAGGATCTACTAAAAGCCTATATAGTGGTACATTTCCACTAGGCTCCGACGCAACCCCCATTCCCTAAGTGGTATGATCCTAACACGAGTTGATAATATCACGCTGGATAGGTGGGCCACGTGATTGAAAATTGTTGGGGCTTCAAAAGGCTGATAAAAAGGTACATCAAGCTCGGTGTTATAAGTATTAAAAACCCTGCAAGTTCAACCACAAATGGGAATCCCTTACCACAACATGAAGACCCCAAGTGAGAATTTTTGAAACCCAGTATTAGGGCATGCCCCGTTATTAAGGATCTTATTTTGAAATGCTAAATATTAAGCTATTCTGACCCTTGTAGGTCCGTGTGTAGTTTTTATCTCTTTCAAGATAACACTTTTTGGATTAATTTCACTGTCTCAAGCCTGAGGACAGTGGAAATCTTTTGTAAGGGCAAAAAACTGCAAGTTTTAATGAAATAAACCTTTTTGTTCAACTATGTTAACTCTGATTTGAAGACTGCTGTGATCGCACTTATGGATAAAGGAAATCAGAAATTGTGAAAACAATAAATGTTTGGATGGTATTATGATCTAATTTGGGGGCATTACATTTTCTACAAATGGACAAAAGAAAAAGCCACTATGTACTCTAAGGGATCAAGTTTGATGTGTAAACCTTTTTGGGGCATCCATTCGAGATAAATGAGGATATCTGGAGCCGAATGGGGTTGGGGCACCACCATACAAAGGACCAAGATCTCGACATGACCAGTCGAGAGTCAGGGGCATCCCTTTGAAGACCAAAAAAATTAAATCATGTCACATTCATGCATTTAGTTGTATTCATCTCGCATTGAATCATTATTTCATACATCATACATTTAGATTAGGTGCATACATTTAAGTCGTCATACATTTAGGATAGACACATGCATTTAGGCATAAAATTAGATGCATTCATGCATTTTCGCTTGTACATAACAGGTCTGCGAAAGGGATCGAAGAGCCTCAACCATGGGGGCAACAACACGACGACCAACCTTAGTCTTAGAGGAGGCCAAACACAAAGAAGACGCTGAAACATCAATAAAAGGTAACAGTGACAAATTTTGTGAACATTTACTGATTAATATTTTTTTCCATTTTCAGGTCATACCTCTCCGCTAGTAGAGCAGCTGAAGTAGCCTTTTTTAGATCTTGCCTTCGTCGTTGTTGATAGGCCAACATTTTCGGATTTTGCTTTATCGCTGATGGTGCAGCAGTATAGACATCCTAAAGATCTCGTTTCTCCGTTGATGGTGCAACAGATCTGAACATTTCCCCAAGCAAATCGAATTTCTATTCAAGTCTTATTTATCAGCTGACGGTGCAGCCAGGCCTAATTTTTTTCTCGAGTTTTACTTCTTTGTACAGTTCAAGAAAAAAGAAAAAAAATCATCAAAAAAAAGAATTGAAAATTTTTGAAAAAAAGAGAGAAGAATTCAAATAAAATTGAAGAAAAATTGAAAAAAATCAAAAAGGGGGGAATCAAAAATCAAAAATGAAAAAATCAAAAGAAAATTTATCAACATTCATCGCCCGATCCAGTCCTCCGCTGATGGAGTGGCCGGGTCCAAGCACCCGTCGTCCTCAGATCCTGCTCTCCGCTGATGGTGTAGCCGGTTCTAGGTCTTCATCACCCGATCCAATCCTCCACTGATGGAGTAGCCGGGTCCAAGCTCCCGTCGTCCTCAGATCCTTCTCTCTGCTAATGGTGTAGCCGGTTCCAGGTCGTCATTATCCAATCCAGTCCTCCGCTGATGAAGTGGCCGGGTCCAAGCTCCCGTCGTCCTCAGATCATGCTCTCCGCTGATGGTGTAACCGGTTCCAGGTCACCATTATCCAATCTAGTCCTCCGCTGATGGAGTGGCCGGGTCCAAGCTCTCGTCGTCCTCAGATCCTGCTCTCCGCTGATGGTGTAGCCGGTTCCAGGTCGTCATTATCCGATCCAGTCCTCCGCTGATGGAGTGGCCGGGTCCAAGCTCTCGTCGTCCTCAGATCCTGTTCTCCGCTGATGGTGTAGCCGATTCCAGGTCGTCATCATCCGATCCAGTCATCCCGCTGATAGGGTGGTTGAATCCATGTCATCAACGTTCTCCGATCTTACTTCTCCGTTGATGGAGTAGTGGGGTCCAACATCTATCTTTCGACCTGGTCTCTTCGTCGGTGTTCTAGCCAGGTCATTTTTACTCTCGTATTACCATGATGAAAAATAAGAAAGAAAAGAAAAATATGAAAAAAGAAGAAACAAAAAAGTAAAACAAAAAAAAACACAAGAAAAAAAAGAAAAAAGATGAAAAAAAGAGAAAAAATCAAAATGAGCTTTCAATCATTTGATCCTGCCTCTTCGTCAGAGTTGTAGCTAGATCAAACATCAGAACTTTCATCCATCGATCCTGTCGCTTGGCCAGTGTTGCAGCCGGATCAAATTTTGTAGACCCTGCCTATTCGTCGGTGTTGCAGCTGGGTCAAATTTTCTTTAGGTATTATCGTCATCAATAAGCCGTATTCATTTTGCTTCCCCGACTGACAACCCCTTATTTTGAAGATTTTGCTTCCCAAGAGTGACAAGGTAGATCAACCAAGACAGAAGGAAGACATGCATCAAAGAGAAAGAAGATCTACAGAAAAACGAAGACGTTCGTCAAGAGGAGAAGCCTAGCCGGACCGGACCAAAACGGGTCATTCTTAGTCTTTGCTCTATTGCTATTACACAACAATGAACAAAGATGGGCAACAGTCATAACCCGTTTTGAGCCCGGGTGACCCAACCAGACCCGAAAACTCGTTTACAACCAAACCCAACCCGGATCCAAAAACCTGACCCATTAACCCTGAAGTTACTAAAATATCCTTAAAACCCTAACCCTAATCTAATATCCACCCACCGCCGCACCTTCTGCCGCCGATCATCCACTACCGCTGTTCACCATTTTCGGCGACCAACCCCAAACTATAACCACAACCACCCTGAAACCCTAAAACCCCCTAAATTAGTAACCCTAAAACAAACTATAAATCAAATCCAACCAAACCCTAAATAAAAATAAAAAACCCTCTGCCAACTGACCCATACCCTGAATCAACCACTCTGCAATCCCTAAAAATTCGACAAGCAAGATCCATCTTCCAAATCTATAGCAAATTAAAAATAGGGGAGTTAGTACATTAGATCGGTTATAAATAAACCGAACCAAAATTGTAAAAAGGGTTTTTTCTGTTCGAAAAGGAGAGAACTTTGGGGAGAATTTTTCAGATCAAAAAGAATCTGTAAAAAAAATCTTTCGAATCAATAAATTTTTTTCAAAGGTATAAGTTAGAAATCTTCTTTTTTAGTTTGAAATTTATGTATTCTTTTGGTTTTCATTCGAAACAAAAAAAGGGAAATCTGACGCTTACCTACTACCGCCGTTTTTGCTCCGCCACCGTGAGGCCACCGTGCCGGTGACCGGTCCGTCGGGAGCAAGAAAGATGGCCGCCGTCGTTTGGGGCTGGATAATGAGAAAAGAGGATGAATCAGTTTAGGTTTTTTTAGTTTATACGTTTTGAAATGAAGTAAAATGGAAATCCTTATGTTTTAACCAGCTTAAACAAAACAACGTCGTATTGGCACTCTTTTTTAAGTAATGGTCTAATTACGAGCGTAGTCCCTCCCTTTCTTCCCCGTTTTTACTTCTTCCCATGGAATAATCCCGCATCTAGTCCATGTATTTGTTATGCGCTTTTAATCTTGCCCAATTTGTGTTTTTTATTTTGCATTTTGTTCGATTTTTGTCACTGCTCTGATTGGTATTTAATTTTTTAGCACTTTTATTTTATGTCATTTATATTTTTGCCCATGCATTTTATATTTTGTTCATTTTAGTCTTGTAATATATATTTTTCATGCCATGTAATTTAATGTTTGTGCATTTTAGTCATTAAGTTGTTATTTCCATGTTGTTTTATGTATGTTAATATAAGTCCTTGGCTATTGTTATCATTATTATTATTATTGTCATTATTATCATATTTTATGTGTTAGATTAAATATTTATGTTTGTATGTTAGAATAGTATTTATTTTATCACCTTGTATTTATTTATGTTTGCCTTTTTTAAGTTTGCATAACGGATATATGATTGTCAATGCGGTGCCCTTTTATCCGAGCGCAAACAGGCCAGCATCAGGCGTAGTGATGGTGGTTGGGCGTTTACCCTCGGATAACGGGGCCTTTAAAATCTACTTACATTTAAAACCAAATTTTAATTTAATCGTCACTTTAATCCGGAAAGTCTAATATTAATAAAGCGGTAATTATTAAAGTACCAATTTTGGACAGTATGGGGTGCTAATCCTTCCCCATCCGTAACCGACTCCCGAACCCGACATTTTGAAATCTCTGGGTTTTTTTTACGGTGTTCGGTCCACCTTGAGTGGCCGGTGGCGACTCTATTTTTAAATAAAACACGGATTTTATAAAAATCCCACGGAAAACATCATTTTCAAAATAAAGTAAAACAAAATAACCACTACGCATTCTTTTAGCGAGAGGGACATCACTACAATATCTACAAATCACTTATATGCATGAGTAGGAAAAGAGACCTTGACGAATGGAACCCTCATGCAATAAACGAAAAGCATCTAAGCTATCGACATTAACAACCAAATTTTGATTTTTAATCTGAGCTGAATCTTGATTGTTTAATTTTGTTAAACTTGATTAGTCACAATACTACATCTTTCCTGATCTTTATGCACTAAGAACAAAGCAATTGCTGCTATTGCAGTTAACGAATGCGCATAATAATGAAACCTCAGGTCAAACATTATTCTGAATGACAATAATGAGGGGCATATTCTTACCCTTTCTTTGAACTAAACCTACCCTGCCAATTGAACAGGTTCACTAGAACATGTTAAATTGCACTTGCAACTTCCTTAAAACTATCCGTTTATCCCCTACCTTTCTTTGCTGAATGACCAGTCTTTCGTTTGTGACGACTAAAATCCGACACAAAGCGAAATGTTTGCCCACAGCCTTCCTCAGCACACACATATGGACGAGCACCTGTGTGAACCCTTATGTGTTCAGTTCGAGCCCATGCCCATTTGAATGTCATCTTGCAACCTTTCCAAGGGCATTTTAGAGGCCGGTCATCCATATGGACTCGACGGTGCTGCACCAGATACTTGTGTGAGAAAAACTTCTTCCCACAACCTTTTACCGGACAGATGTTTCTCTTGTGCAGGGTCAGCTCCTGTTTCATGCTAAAACACATGGTGCAACCTTCCATGTCACACTGGTATTCTGCTTCCTCGTCTCTTACTTTCGCGGAGTCGTGACTGGCTAGAGTTTTCAAATTTGAAGCGTTTTTCACTTTCTTACCGGCTTGCTTCTCTTTCAATTTTGTTTCCGACTCTTTTGGACTTTTTCCGATTCTTGTCCTAAGGCATGTGCTGCGTCCACCTTCTATCTCATCTTCGCCATATGAATTGCACTCTCTAGAACTTTGCTCAATTTTGGAGCTCTGATTCCGAGTCCCTTGTTTCGCTTGCTTAGGGACTACTCGTTCTGTTGTCTTAAATTCCACTTGTTTCCCATTCCGAGGGATTTTGTGTTTTCTTTGTCCTCGTGTCTGGGGTTTCTTTTTCCCGAATCTAACACTCCTATTTTGTTGAAGATGATTCTCATCCAATGAATCATATGAAACAGCATACTCACTTTCAATAAATTTCCCATGCCTGCTTTTGGATTCTTCTGAAGCTGCTGCAAAGAAGTTTCATCCAGGGAATCATCGGAAACTCCATCTTCCCTCTCAAGAATTTTGGTTTGCTTACTACTCCTAAGCTGCCGAAGAGAACTATCATTGGGAGAATCAGATAATGCATCTTCCCTATCTAAAAACTTGGTTAGTTGACTTTTAGGAACCCTCCTACACTGTTCATAAGAATTACCCTTAAGTGAATCAAATGAAACATCATCTCTATCACTAAATTTGGTCATTTTACACCTAGCAATCCTCCGCTGCTGTTGTTGACGATCATCCTCCAGTGAATCATCGGAAAACGAATAATCTCTTTCCATGCACTCAATTTGCTTGCTTGTAGGAACCCTCGTAAGCTGATGTTGAGAATAATTCTCTAATGCATCATCTGAAATTGCAACATCTTTGTCAATAAATTTTGCTCGCTTGCTTTTAGGTGTTTTTTTATGCTGTTTAAGGGAATCATTGGCTGATAAATCATCTGAGATAGCAAGATTCCTCTCAAATGACTTGATTTGCCTGCCCCCACGAATTCTCCTATGCAGCTGACGAGGAATCTCATGTTCATCATCTGATACAGCATCTTCTCTCTCCAAAAATTTTGACTGCCCGCTTCTATGAATTCTCCTATACCGATTAAGAGAACATTCATCATCAAGTGAATCACTCAAAACTACATCTTCTTCAATATATTTGCCTTGCTTGCCTCTGAGATTCCTCCTATGCTGCTGATCTGTAAAATCTTCTCCTGCATCCTCAAACTCGGCATCCTTATTTTCAATAATTTTTCCCTGTTTTTTTCTAAAGAGATTCCAGCTCCAAGGAAAAAAATCATCCTTAAGTGAATCATATGAAATTGCCTCTTCTTTCTCATCCAAACTAGGTTGCTTGCCACTAAAAGCTCTTTGTTGCTGCCTAATAGAATTACCATCCAATGAATCATCTGAAGCTGCACCCTCTGGTTCAATACATTTCACTTTCTTGCTCGGTGCAATCTCCTCTCCCATATTTCTCTTTCTCTCAAACTTTTTAACTACCTTGGTCATTTCAGATTTCTGTACATTTTCCGGTTGTCTCTCAAGATTCTCATCTGATGGTGCTCCTGCATGAAAGCTTTGTTTTTGTTCCTTGAGGTCCCTTTGTGCCAAAAAGGGATGAACCTGATTTGACATCCAAACTTTTACCACACCATCTTCCTGCCACTATTTTTTTTGGCTTGCTAGACCTCCTCCCATACACATTCAACTTCTTCAGTGAGGTAGTGGGAGCATTACGGCCAAAGGCACTGTATATAACACAATTGTATGGCATCTGTTTGCTGTAAAGTGTAGAGCGGCTGAGATTGGCACTATAAAATAGGTTGATACCGAGCTTTACTGCCCAGTCCCCGTTCCCAGGTACAGCATCCTCACTATCAAGAGCTGAATGGATCCTCTCCTCATCATCGATAGTAGCATCCCCGAATAAGATGTCATCCCAGGGATAATCAATTTCTAGTTCTTTAGCCACCAACTTTGCTTTTGCTTCTATCTTAGGATAGTCTGCATTGTTTTATAGCAAAGAGTAAACAACTACAGATAAAAGGAAAGAACTTAAAACAGTTATCTGGTAGAAATATTCACAAGTTTTGGAAGCATGCAAAACATGCAAATAAAAATAACCGGTAACTCAAGACTTTTCCTACGCAAAATAAGATATTACTGCTACTGCTAAAATAACAAGAGAGTCCCTAAACTTTATCACTTTACCTAGTTAAGCCCATATTCTTCTATTGCATCCAAATAAGCTTTTAACTTTTAATTTGCATCCAAACCATTAACCTTTAATATCTACCTAATAAACCCTTCCATAAAAATCAATCTTTCAATAGAAATATGGGCTTATTTGGATACAAATCAAAGAATAAGGCCTTATATGGGTACAATAAAAGTAAGGGCTTACTTGCGTAAATTGATATAGCTTGGGAGTTTCTTTTAGTATTTTAGCCTTAGAATTAACATGTCAGGGACAAGTTGTCATTGATCCTTCCCCTTCCATATACATCAATAATCTCAACATGGAAAAGGCAGAGTATGGGATGGTTACAATACGGGAAATAATTGTGCATTTCCCCCTACCAACTTGACCTTTTAACCCACATGCATTATCATCCAACAAGGTTGCATAAGATAAGGGAAAAATAACACCACACAAATTATATTTTCAAAGAAAAGAATATCCTCTGATTCTTTTTTTTTTTTGGAGAGAAGGGTGACGGAGAGTTAAAATTTATGCCAATTATTCATTCAGGTATGTCGTATGCCAAAGTGTACCTGGATGACAAAGGAGAAATACATGCACTCCTCCAATTTTTCGAAGTTGTTGTTCTACTTCTACAGCATGCTGAAGACAGAAGACATGCATTCGTGAAGAATCTTCATCGGACCTTGGAGCAAATCGAATATCCATATTCTCCATTGCTACAGTGGCATTTTCAAACCTCATTTTCTCAGTGCCATGCGTGGCTGAGTAACTTGGATTAGCATCTCTAAATTTATCATCCAAATCATTTGATCTTCTTGAAGCAAGACTATCAGTTTCAAACAGAATAGTGTTGTCTAATGTTTGAGGTTCTGAATCACAATCAATAACATGGACAGGAGCTTCCTCTACAGAAGCAAGACTTGACGATGAGGGATTACAACTCCCATTTGCATCAACAGCAGAGAAACCAGAATCATTATAATGAAATTTCCTTTCAGGTGAATCATTTGTTGAATTTCTTTCATCAACAGAGACGGTAGCATTTTGTTCAACATGATCTTCAGAGTCTGATGAATTTCCGTAAGTTGAAGCTAATAGACCAAGAGCAGAAGTATGTTCCCCATTTTCAGTATCTTCCACTAGTTGGTTACTTTGATCTACCATCTGAAACTTATACTTGGCAGATTGAACAGGGATGCCATTTGAAGCATTCAGAACATATTTATTCATCCACCCTGTATCCGAAAGAGGAAAAAAAGGCCCGTGATGTGTTCAGAATTTGAAGGAATATAAGAACCTAGAGTAAATCTTCAGTAAAAGAAAAACCACAACTGTTTAAAATATAATATGATTACAGAAGGTTGAATAAGCATGTAGGTCTAGACATGCATATCGAGCAAGTATGTGAGCAACCAATAATCTCACTGGCCCAAACAAAGCCAATTAAAATGAGAATAACACATAAAAATTCCAGGCTACTCTACTTACAATTATTAACAGGTTTGCTTGTGTTTTAGTCAAATGACCTTGACAACATTTCATGTATCGTAAAGAAAAGTTATTGCCCGTTAAATACAAGGAATGCATTGAACAAAACTGAAACAAAGAAAATATATACTTTGATTGGCATGTAAACCATGCAAAATAAAACCTACTTGTACAAGGATTTAGCTCAGAAGATACTGCATCCCCTTCAGCAGCAGTAAACCAGTCCTGGATTACTCCAGAACCAACAGTCCAATCATTAAAAGAGTAACAATCAGCTGACATGAGGTATCCAGCTGCTTGTTCTGTTGGTTGAAGAATAGCAACACATGCAAAGCACAATATTCCACATGTGACACATGAAAACAGTCTCTGATCTGACAACACATCACCTTGAACAGCAGTTTCTCCTTCCATGCTCGTGTTCAAGTTCTGTGACGACAGTCTATACAAATAATCAGTTCTACTAAAAGAAGAACCACAGTTACCCTCATACATGGAAACATTTTTTTCTTCCACAGAATATAAACCTTTTACTCTCTTGATTTCTTCATTCCTACCTAGCATGATCTCATTAGAAGCTATGGATGATTTCTCTACTTCCTTGTAGTTGCATAAACCAAGGGACATCCTACGGTTTTTTCTGAATTGGGATGCAACACGTAAATCTGAACAAAGAGAAATGTCAGAACTTTGGGGGAGTAGTACCACTGAAGATCCTTTTCCAAGAGTATGAAGTAGATCATTGTTCTGTATAAGAGACTGCACAAATAATTCTTTAACCAAGGTTTCTCCTTCACTTTTTTTCTTGCTCTTTAGTCTAGAACTCTTTGGCTTAGCACTGATGCTCATAGGTTCACTGCAAGGAGAATCCAACAAAAATGAGGACATGCAAAATATACGGTATTCATCTCCAATTTATTGCGCTCCAGCATACGACAACCAAAGTTTGGTATGACAATTCGAATAAATACTCAGATGTCTGACCTTTAGATCATCTGGACATTAACTTAGTAATAACGAGAAATAAAACTAAAGGGAGTGTATTACTTAAGAGTAAAGACTTAAGACTCTTCAAAATTCTAATGTACCAAGGTTGGCCACATGCAGGACATTTCAAAGTAAACATAGCTTGAGTAAAACATTTTCTAAGCCATTTTCCTATCCACAGAAATTTCCCAAGTACTCTACAACAATTCAAGTAAATATTCAAATTAATTGCTATAATATTAACAGCAAGAGCAGCAACCTAAAACAAAAATAGCAGTGAATAGGAGTTTCAGCTATATTTGGTTGAGAAGGCAGAATGCAGCAAGAAATTAAGAACCGGGCATTAGATGTAATCATACTGCTTCTTTAATAGACATGAGGCCTACCTTGAACATAATTCGAGTGCAAGATCATAAAGTAACTGGAAATGAGAGACCATAGGAGGATAATTGATTGAAGCTCTTCGAATAGCAGCATCTCTTGCCACTCTCAACCATTCTGGAGTTGCAATATTAGCAGCCTCTCCAAAGTTGAACCCTAATGGCAAAAACATATGAATTAAATAAGCTCCATCCTAAGAAATTAACTAATAGCAATCAAGATATCTCACCATGACTGAACCCTGAATGATAGGCTCTCGGGAAAGTGATAACAAACTCTCCAGCATTTTGCACTAATCTGGATTCAGAATACTACCAATGTAAGAAAGAGAAAGATAATTTTCTCCCACCAAGAAACTAAAATCATGTTACACAACATTAAGAGAATAAGTTTCAGTAAAAAATCATTCCAATGGAACCTCTTAGCATATCATATCTGCTAATAGAAAAGGATGAACCATAAAAAAAAATTAAAAAGGAGAGATAGTGAAATGCAAGACAAATGCAGTTCAATTTAAATAACACAAGTAATAATAATTGAACCTAAGAAGCCTTTTAGAAAGAAAAAGAACAGTCAAGAGTGGAAAAAGAATAAGGGGTGAATTTACCTGCAGCATGGAATCCCAGCACAAACAAATACTTCAGGAGACATCACCGTGGTCTTCTTGCCAAGAGTAGAAAAGGTAACTAATACATGACAAATTAAGATAAAATTTGCTCAACTGGCATGTTGGGAAAATATAATATCAGTTCCACCACTTAAATATGAGAGATTGAATCACTTTTCTAGTTAAACAAAAACAACATCAACCAGATAGAAACCATAGAATAGAAGTAACGTGACCCAAAATCACAAGTCTGAAACCTTTGATAGATAATTAAATAAACTATTAACACAATAAGTATTATTTTAATCACGAGCCATTCTCTCAAGTATAGACCTATAGGAACGAACTAGATGCCATTTCCTTTGTTCTTCACTACTCTACCAAAATACTTTCTAATGAGAAAAGGGGCAGACAACTATGAGACAAACAACCAGAACAAATCATATGAATATTTCCCATAACTACTCCGTATCACAGCTCCTAGAAAAGGACATAAAAGGCAGCTTTTGTATTAATGGAGGTGTAATCTCTAAAATATACACCAATTACTTGAAACTCAAAACCTAAAATCTTTCATGCACAAGAGTCAAAACCTAAATCAACAGAGCATTGAAGAGAAAATGATAACTACTTAATTTGTGATTGAACTCAACACAATAAACTAGCATAATCCCGCAGTTAATATGATCATATCAACAAGACAAATACCACAGGAGAGAAACAGTGTACGCTCACCAACTGCAATGCAACCAGATTAACTAACACCCCCATGAAAAGATTCGCTATCCTACATTGTCTACTAGGTACGTTTGCAGAGTCAACAGAAAGTATCCTAAATGTAGCTAACTAAGAAACAGAGGGGCGTATTTAACGGTTCAATGAACGTACCAAGAGGATTGAACTCTCCTCCAAAGCCATCGACCCTGAGCACCTCTTCGAAGGCAACTGCAGCATCCCTTGGAACACCGTACCATGTCTTCCCTGCTCCCGTGTGCAAATAATTCAAGCTATGCAAGTCGTGATCCTCTACATGCCAAGCGAACCAACTGAACAACATTGCAATGTACACCATAGGGGAAGTAACACCGGGAATCTCCTCCTTCATGAACCTTAACAACGACCCTTTGGCCCTCGAAACCGCTCTCATATTCCAAGGTGTCTCCCCCACTGTAACCCTTTCCCCTGCTTCTCTCCCTCCACAACTGATCTTCTCTGAGTTGAACGGCACAAAAGCTGAACCAGGCATGTCGTTAGCATACTCAACGGTAAAGGATTTGTCAACCGTTGCTTTCCAGAAAAGGATTTCGATTTCCAGAGCCGAAAGGGAACCCTTTTTGCTGTGTCTTTTCAAGTAACTCCTTTCGAAATTCTTGGCTTTTGCTTCAAATTCTTGGAAAGTGTAGTGCTCCCCGCTTTGCCAGACCGGTTTCTGCACTGGCCGATGTCTCCTGGGGCAAAATCCGATCTGCTGTTGGCGGGTAGTGAATGTGGGTTCCGGCTTCGAACCAGAGCTGCTAGCATTAGCTTCAGCATGAGCCACAAGGGAACGGTTTAGGTTGCGAATTGCTGTCTTCTTAGGAGCAGGCGGCACCGGAGGTATGATTTTACAAATCCCATACTGGGAAGCCTCTTTTTCGATCTTGAAAATGTAGGCAACCGGATCTTGAAACTCTGCCAAAGTAGGTCTATACTCTGGAGCTAAAGGCAGAGATTTCAACCATGAAAACACTTCATGACTCGTCTCAGGTGAAAAACTTGAAGCAGCAGCCATGAAAAGGATGGTAAATTTGTCTGGGTAAAAACTTGGATAATCATTGACAGTTCATTTCATGAAGAAAACAAAAAAAAGAGAAGGTTTTTAAGATTCTTCTGAGCTTCCATTTTCTATAGTTGCAAGTTCTGACAAATGAGTTTTTATTGCTCTGTTTTTAGTTGCAGAGAAAGGGGCAGACGACCATGGCTGTGAGCTATGCCTACCTGCCTATGGCTATGTGGGAGAATGGTAAGAATCCAAGTGTTTGTTGACTCTCTTCACCGTTGCTCTTTTTTTTTTGGGACAAATCTCACATCTAATTTTAGTGAAGGAGAATACTCTCCGTAAAACTCATAATAAAAAAAAGTGAAAATAGAAATTAATATTTTGATAAATCGGTCAAATATACCTATTTATTATCGTTGTTTAAAAGTAACTCTAGGGTTAAATATATTTTTTATTCATAATCAAGGCATCTTAGGGCTAAATTAATTTTTTATTCATAATCAAGGCTAAACAAATAGATTTAGGAGAAAATATGTTTGAAAAGTGTTTTTTAATTTAAATATAAAGGTTAAATTTTAGAGTAAACTATCTAGGTGACCACTTAATTATTAGGTTTGACCTATTTTGATTATCGGACTAAAAAAATTTAAAATTTGACTACTCAATTATTTAATTGGACCTATTTTGACCACTTACCGTTAAAATCTAAAGGAATGGTGACATGACTGTTAATAGAAATTTGTATAATTATACATTTAGTCCTTGTTAGTTACCTATTCTACCAATTTAATCTTAATTTTAATTTAATTAAATAAATTAATCATCCAATTAGATGCTGAAACCTGTCATCACATGGGAGTAAATGGTGTAGGTTTTCCGGTGAACCAAGTGGCCATTTGTAATACAAAACACACAATGTAATATATGTTTTAGTTTGCTAATGCAAGAAAAAGGAAATAAAAATGGATTAAGGGGATTTGAACATGACACACTTGAGACGCATAAAAACTATTTAAACCACGGTAGAAATATAACATTTAAATTAAAGTTGACAAACATTTATATATATATATATATTAAATAATAGTTAATTCATGATTTAAAATAAAATTTTAAAATTATAATAAAAATTCATTTAAAGAATTAAACTCACGAATATAACTCTAGTCATATGATAAGTTTAATTTCGTTAATTTTTAATATAATTTTAATTTTTTTATTTAACTTAATTAAATTTTGTTAAAAATAAAATAAAATAATGAAATTAAAGTTAATACCATAAAAAAGAAAAAGAAGATTCAAAACAAAATTAAAGTTAACTATAATATAATTTAACATATATATAAATATGTAAAATGTTGTCAACTTTAATTTAAATATTATATTTTACGATAGTTTTAATGTTTTTTATGCTTGTGTGTCATGTTTGAGTCCCCTTAATCCATATTTATTTCTTTTTCCTTGCATTAACAACAAACTAAAATATATATTACATTGTATATTTCATATCACAAATGACCATTTGGTTCAGTGGCAAACTTGCACCATTTACTCACAAGGGCTCGGGTTTAATTCACATCCAAGCTAAAATTTCTCTTTGTTTTATTTTCTTCATCCAATCTGGGGACACATTTCACCACTTGATTGGAGGAAAAAAATAAAATTATTAAATAAAAATAAATAATTAAATTTCTCCAATAAAGTGATGGCACGTGTCGGCACTTAATTGAATGGTTATTTACTTAATTAAATTAAAATTGTGATCAAATTGATAGAATAGATAACCAACATGGACCAAATGTGTAGTTATACAAATTTCCATTAACAGACACGTCACCCCTCCATTAGATTTTAACGGCTGGTGGTCAAAATA
Organism: Hibiscus mutabilis; assembly: GCA_019671005.1. Lineage (NCBI taxonomy): Eukaryota > Viridiplantae > Streptophyta > Magnoliopsida > Malvales > Malvaceae > Hibiscus > Hibiscus mutabilis. Next base: position 6,781,673 of record CM033714.1, on the reverse strand, counting down.
TGTCAAATTAAATAGTTAGGTGGTCGAATTTTAAATTTTTTATAGTTTAATGATTAAAATAGGTTAGATCAAATAGTTAGGTGACAATTCACGTAGTTTACCCTAAATTTTATAATTTATAATTTATACCTTCTCCGCCCATGAAGATTGTAAATAATTATATTAAATCTTAAGAAGTAATATATTTAAAAATTATTTGATCAGATGTTTTAATATAATTTTTCATATTTTATAATAATAAATTTTAAATAATTATGAGCTAAAGTTAAAAAAAATTTAACCAAAAAATTAATAAGTGAGTAATTTTTTTTATCAAAGACATAATTATATAATTATTTATTAGTTTCAATATTTTCTATCGGTCAAAATTTTTAGATAAAAATATTTATCTATTAATAATAATATTTTTATCATGATTTAAAAATAAATTATCAGTAAAATATATATTTTAATTTATATTTATCATTAAACTTTCAAAACTACTTACTTTACTTTAGCCAGAAAAAATAGGTTTTTAAGATTCTTCAGAGCTTCCATTTTCAATAGCTGCAAGTTATGACGTATGGAGCGTGTTTAATATAGTAAAATTACGAATATTAATTGAAAATATTATAAAATTAAAAATATAAAATTAAAAATATTATACTTGATAATATTTTCGATTGATAATAAGTATCGAAACTTTAATTTTAAATATTAAAATTTTCATCATTTTTAATAATATTTTAAATTTTTATAAATATAAAAATATTATTAAATAATATAACATTTTAAATTTTATAATATTTTTTTTAGCATCCTACCATAATTTGTCATATCAAAGAACTACCGGACAAATGAGTTTTTATTGCTCTGTTTTTAGTTTATCAAGGCAGAGGAAGGGGTCAGGCGGCCATGCCTGAGCTATGCCTACCCGCTGCCTATGGCTATGTGGGAGAAAGGGAAGAATCCAAGTGTTTGTTGTCAATATTGTAATATGACCATGTGACTTTGGGCTTTGCTTTATTTACTCATAGAAAATGAAATTTTAAATCTTAATACTCTTAAGTTATAAACCTTAAAAATAAAGTAAACTACATAAATTATTATTTAATTTTACTCTTAGATTTATTTTAGTCGTTCAATCTTTAAAATATTTAATTTGTTCATTAAATTTTAAACATTAAATGCTGTCAATCACTCATTTATTTTTCATTAACAGCTCGACAATGTTATTTATTTTATTAATTTTTATTGTGATGTGAAATTTTTTATTAATATATAATTAACATATAAAATTTAAAATAAAAAACTCCTAAATTCTAACCAAACTTCAAATCTCATCGGTCCCTTCCCAAAGCTTCATTTCATCTCCCTTCTCCAAACTCTCACCGCCCACCCAGGGGCGGAAAACGTGTATGACCGGGGTGGCCATGGCCCCCCAAGAATTAAAAAATATTGTTTATACTATATATATTTATATATTAAAAATTTATTAAATATATAATTTGGCCTCTTAAAAAATCTATAAATATTTTGAAATTTGTATCCTAATAAAAATCTGTCATTAAAAAAGTAAAGTTTTATAGAAAAATTAATAGTCATTTAATGTTTAAAAATTAACGATAATTTAATTATTATTGTGTTATTATATTGATATTAATATTACTATAAAACCTAATTGCGTCTAAAACTTATAAACTAAAAAGATTAGATGCAACGGTGGTTCGAAGGCTAATCAATTTTCATACATATCGAAAGCATCGCTTGAGTTGATTACTCAATTTTATATAGATACACACAGGTTCCTCTTCAATTCGATAAACAAATTGAATTACCACTGTGTAGTGGTCTTGAGGTATTTTTTTTGTATAACTTTCTTCTCTTAAGTAATTTTGGAGCTTTAAGTTTTTATTATTCTAGATTTATATTCGTTACAAGAATATGTTTAACGATTCGAATAGAAGATAATAGATTCTCAATTGATATATTTGTATGATTACAGGTATTGTGAACTCATGGGCAGACAAAAAAAACTAGATTCTTTTTTCAAAAAAAAAAAGATGATAATATGAAAATTAGCATATCATCAAAAACTCCAAAGCTTGAGCATCAGAGTTGTAGTCAATCTCAACATAAGTCTCCCGTTATTAAAGTTGAAAAAGTTATTCTTCCGTTTATAGAACGTGATCCCGGATTATGTAAACCAATGTGGGAATATCCAGTTAATCAACGAGATGAAATTCGACGAGCATATTTGAATGCAGGTTCGTATCAAATTTATCTCTCTAGTTATCCATTTTCTCAAGAAAAGCATCATAGACGTTTTCAATATTCTTGGTTTACTCAATTTTCTTCTTGGCTCGAGTATTCTCCGACTAAAGATGCTGCATATTGTTTTTCACGTTACCTTTTTAACTTAAAATCTAATGGGCAATCCGATTGAGATGTATTCATTGTTAAAGGGTTTAGAAGTTGAAAATAGGTTAAGTCTGGAAAGAATTGTGCCTTTCTTAATCACATCGGAGATGATCCTTGTTCACCGCATAATAATGCCATGAGATCTTGTGTGGATTTGATGAAGCAATCTGGGCACATTAATAAAGTAATGGATCGACAAAATTCAGAACAAATTTCAAATAGCAAGCTACGAGTTAAGACTTCAATAGATGTTGTTAGATGTCTTACATTTTAATATTGTGCTTTTAGAGGTCGTGATGAGACACTTGGTTCAAAAAATCGTGGAAATTTTCTTTAGTTGATTGAACTTTTGGCGTTTTATAATGATAATGTTAAAAAAGTTGTGTTGGAAAATGTTCCCAAACATGCCAAGTATGTTTCTCCTTTAATCCAAAAGGAGATTTTACATGTTATTGCTAATAAAGTTCGGAAGAAGATTTGTGAAGATATTGGAGATTTAAAATTTTGCATCATTGTTGATGAAGCTCGTGATGAATCCAAAAGAGAACAAATGGCTCTTGTTTTGAGATTTGTTGATAAAAGTGGTTTTATTAGAGAGCATTTTTTGATCTTACACATGTTAAAGATACATCCGCATTAACTCTTTAGAAGGAAATATGTGTTATTCTAGCTTGCCATGGTCTTGATGTTCAAAATATCCGTGGTCAAGGTTACTATGGAGCTAGTAATATGCGTGGGGAGTGGAAGGGATTGCAAGCATTATTCCTTAATGATTGTCCTTGTGCTTATTACGTGCATTGTTTTGCTCATCGACTACAATTGGCTCTTGTTGGCACATCTCGAGAGGTACATTTTGTTCATGAATTTTTTAATAATTTGAGCTTTATTATCAATTATGATGATGCCTCATGTAAACGTCATGAAGAATTACATACTAGTCAAGAAGCTACAATCGCACACATGTTAGCTACAAATGAGCTTAAAACTGGAAAAATGTGCTAATCAAATTGGCACTTTACA